>OZ008341.1:706759-1077897 GCA_963931975.1 Cataclysta lemnata | reverse complement strand
TAACGGTCGATGCAGTAATCGAGTGCTTAATTGTTCTCGTTATTTAGTTGGTTAGTGTTGTCGGCATGCAGCGTGACTCAATAATGAACTATTAAGGCATTGAGGTCCGTTTATATCTAGCGACATTGAGCGTGTCGGATACGTACCGTGCCAGACAAAATAATATTCTTTTAAACAGTGTTTATTGGCGGATTTATATATCGATCATAACGTGGCCATACAGACACCGTCGGATACGGGCCGTGCCCGGCGCGTATTCTCGGAAGGAATATTTGATCGGCGCGGGTCATGTCGGTACATGTCCGTGACTACCTGCCGGGCAGTGTGAATAGAGTAACCGTACAGACGTTAGTGTTTGGCCGCGCCCGACGGTGTCTACCGTAGGTATGTCTGACACGGCACGTGTCTGGCACGCTCAATGTCGGTAGATATAACAGACCTTTAATGATACGCTGGCCTCTGTTATTGCGTATTGTAACATAACTAATTGTATTTCATTTAAGAGAAAATAATGGTTAGGTGTATATTGAGTCACATTATATTAGGTGTTAGTAGTAAATGGAGGGGACTTACCGTAGTTATCTGGCATTCCTGATGGTCCCGGCAACCCTGGGAAACCTGCAAGTGAAGATCTTGTGTCAGTAGGGCAACTTTATTGCAGAAAATAAGATAAAACTTCGATTCTACGCGTATTTTTCACGAATATTCAACAATTTCTTCAATAGGGATTTATTCGTATTTTTCCTACTATAATTGTTCTGGTTTTCAAGTATGTCAAAGTTGACTAATCAATCAAGTAAATTACAAAGCCAATACAAGAATAGTAACAATTTTCCCGTAAAAAAAATTCCAAAGATGATTCCCTTTTTCGTTTTACTGATCAAATAATAACCAAGGGCGATAAAACAAATAATATCTCAAACCACAAGTATTATAGCGATAAATATGCGATCTGTGGCTTTCTTTTAATCGCGCCAGGTAAGATCATAGTTTTATGTCACCCCCTGGCCAGGAAGTGGGATTTTCCGTACGCGTAGCGTAGTGGCCTAGTATCGGGGATATTACCATAGCCCATCGGTGAGTTTTTAGCCTACTCTTGCGTTGACAGTACGTTGGTTGTAACTAAACAGGTGCGACTAACTGCCAGCGCGTCACTGCACCGAACACTAAATGACTAACTAACATTGCAGTAATAATTTAGTAATTAATTAAATGCTATTTGTAAGACAGTCCTTCATTTATATCAATCGCTTCGCACGCATTTGATATCATTTTATTTTATTCACATAAAATGATATCAAATGCGTGCGATATTCATTCAGTGTCTATTGAAAATGAAAATGAATGAAAATATGGTTTATTCATATAAGGTATGATTACATACACTCATGAATCGTCAAAGAAATAACGTTAAACACTGGAAACGAAAAGAAAAACAGTTTCCAATATTTAACGTTATAAGCTACACCATCCGTTCGTAAACTACCAGGAGGCCTTGTTCTGAGAAGAACGGGCAAGAAACTCAGCAAGTTTGTTCCTCCCTTTACATGAAGTTATGAGTTAGTGAAAGATGTCATAAAATGTTTTAATATATTACATATCCTATTATATTCTATCTTTTCATATTAGTTATCATATTTATAAAATATATTTAATTTGAATGTTTATGGACATCTTTCATTGAGTATAAAAAAAATATATATAATTATTACTGGTAGTTAGCATAGCTTAATTTACTTGGTTAAAAATAATTAAAACTAATTCAGAAATATACATGTCATTTGGTCTCATTACCATAAAATCTATATCCACGCATCTTAATCGTTTATGTAGTCTATAACCGTATAATATCCCTTTTTCACTAGTCTTTGTTTGATTTGGCTTTTAAATTTAAGATAAGGGAGTTCCGTTAAAGATCGTGGGATTTTGTTGTATATTTGTATACATTTTCCCAAGAAAGAACGACCAGTTTTATGCAGACGGAATTGAGGAAAGGCTTGTCTACTTTTATGCCTGGTACTATATTTATGGGTATCACCAACTTTAACAAATTGATTAGAATTTTTATAAACATATAGAAAATTATCATAAATATACTGACCAGCTACAGTTAAAATATTTATTTCCTTAAATAATTCTCTTAACGAGTCCCTTTGTTTAAGTGTGTATATGGCACGTATTGCCCTTTTCTGTATTACAAATATATCATTAATATCGGACGCTGAGCCCCATAACAACATGCCATATGACATAACACTATGGAAATAACTTAAGTACACTAGCCTTGCCTTCTTGACATTTGTCAATAGTCTTATTTTTTTAACAGTGTATGCTGCTGAGCTAAGCCTCTCTGAGAGCGCTGAAATATGTGGGTACCACTGCAGTTTGGAATCGAGGGTGATTGCCAAGAAAACAGTAGCATCTGTATACTGAAAAGATTGGTTGTATAGTAAGGCAAATCATTTATGTAAATAAGAAAAAGCAAAGGTCCTAAAATCGACCCCTGTGGGACTCCCATACATATTTGCGCTCCCGAAGACTCCGCCCTATTTATTACAACTTTCTGCGTTCTTCCGCTCAAATATGACTATATGAGTTGTAAAGAGTTAAATGTTACCCCATAATGTTTCAGTTTGCCTATTAAAATTTCATGACTTACACAATCGAACGCTTTGGACAGATCGCAGAAGATACCAAGAGCATCATGTTAATCTTCCCAGGCCTCATAAATATGTTTTATTATCAATATATCATTACAAAGGACTTGAACTGTATCATTTATTTATCAATATCCCCGCACTACCGCGCACATTTTTGGTCCTTCGAGCCGGAGAACGAGCAGCGAGCAAACGTGCAATCACCTTGTACACGCGCGATCACACAACGAACGCACGGCGGAACTGCCGCCCCCCTATGTGCTTCACACTACCAGTTTGTATGAAGACGTATTATTTTAGAGGATGGCAGCGGCGTTCCTCTTATACCACCTAGCAAATACTACGTTTTAAATACCCAATATATGGCAATAGGCTCGCCACCTATTACATTGGACCTAACTTAATTGGCGACAAATGGGTGTTAATTCACCTTTGCCTACCCCTTCGGGGATAAAGGCGTGATTTGTGTATGTATGTGTGCATTACTATCTATTATTTAACGTAGGAGAAGAGTGCTTAATTGCTTAGTCCTTTTTTTAATTTTGTAGGAAGGTAGTTATTTGTGGAGACTTTTTTATTAGCTGTCTGTTTCGCAATACTTACGCAATAATACTGACGTTAGTCTTCTCCTCATATAAATAGATAAATAAATAGGGTAGGCCTGTGTCCCAGCAGTGGGGACATAAAAGGGCGACGATGAGCACCATCATGAACTCTGTTACCATTAAATTCGCTCCAAGCACTCCCTAGATGTGTTAAAATGTGTGACACCCATATTTTAACGTTTATATTTATTTCATAAGACTACAGATAAAATATACACTAAAGACAAGGCTGTATGGGCTAGACCCTTTGCCTTCCCTAAAATATAGGGAGAATATAACAAAAAAAAGGGCGACGATGAAGCATTACCTGGTAGGTTGAGCAGCCCGGGGAAGTTGTGGGGCAGAGCGCCGTTTGTGTTGGCCAGGGTGGCCGGGTCGTCGTAGTCCAAAGGCTCCTGCTTGGCGCGCGTCTCCCCCTCGGTGTCGCTGGCACCCGCATCGGAGGACGATTCTTCGCCTTCCCCTGACTATCAAATCACACGTACAAATCCGATCTCCTGTCCTGCCCCTATAGCACGAGAGGTGGACAAAATCTCCTCGGGGTAAAGAAAATATTTTCAGCTCGCTCTAACTCCCACTAAATGTCGAGACTGGACACAGAACACTGTCAAGTGGTGGAGAGAGATTTTGTCCACGTTGGGGGCCTAGACAAGTGGCCTTCTCTCTAAAACACCAATTTCATACATTTGTATTATATTCGTTCGAATAGATTAACGACTTGTCTAACTCCCTAGCCAATTGGAAAATCTATTTGAATGGATGATACTATCGCCGACCGGCGAATGGTATGGAAACACCCTTACATTCTATAGGGATCTTAGTTTATCTTTATATCAGAATGAATTTGCACAAAAGCCAAAACTGAGCAGTGTGGATTGGAATGTTATCATTCCAAGCACTCTCCGTTCATCAGTCTCTCGACATGGTCCTGTCCGTCTCGTTTCTATACATCCATTCATCACTAGCACCTTTCCGGTGTGATGGATGATATGAATCAAAAGAGAGTGGATGGCTTTATGAAGTCTGACCGATATGAATGGAAGAGGAAACATACTGCACCGATCCCAGACAATCTGGGAACAGCCCCCGTATTATGTCAGCCGATTTCAGTTCATTTAGTCTACCTGTCTCTCTCACTCTCAAAGTATGAGAGTGATGGAACTGATGGATAGAACAAAGCAACAGAAATCGACTTACATAATACGAGGTCAGGGCAGGAGAGCTTGCAGAAATAGTCTTACCAAGTTGTTGGATATTCCAGTCATGTGCGTGTTTTGTGCGCTGTCCAACGCTTGGCTGAATAGGGAGAGCTCGTGGCCGTTGGTCCCTAACCGCTCCGGGCTTCCACCTTGCGCAGCCAGCAGTTGCTCAGTCCTGGTGAAGTGTATGCTAATGTAGCATATTGACGGAATACGTGTTAGGTATGTGATGTCCAAATATATCCGCAACAATACAATGTAAAAGTGCTCTTACACGGGCAATTTTTTTGGCAATAATTGCTTGGCAACTGTAATAGAGCAATCTGGAGCAATGGAGTGGAGCAATCTGGAGCAATTAAGTGGAGTAATCACAATGAATTGCGGCAATTGTTTCGGAAATATTGCTTCAATTATTGTCCATGTCGGTTTGGTGATTTTTAGTCAATTTTGCTTACTATTTAAAACTAAGTATAGACAAGATAGAAATATGTGTATACGTGTTGAGTTTTTCTGCCTAGTTTTTTAAGTTGCTCCATATTGCATGGTATTGTGTGGCCTTTTCTCAGCAGCAGGTTGCTACATGTTGCCTGCCATCTCTAAATTGCTTGATGTGGCCGTGACGTCATATTTGACGAGTACCGACAGGAATTGAGCAAATTTTAGTTGCCCGTGTAAGTGCACCTAAAGATGAGTAGTTTTGTTTGTTACCTAGATTTCATTTGTGCCTGGTACAGGTCCGATGATCGTGCCCGTTTAGGTGGCGGTGTGTTGTTTGTACCGTCTTCTGGTCTCCTGGACCTTCGGCCTTCGCGTTGGGATTCCCTGCCTTCCCGCGAGCCACCGCTGCCGGTTTCCGTCCACGATGATGCCGATTGCTGCAGGATAAAATTTGTACTTAGAGTTTTCAGATTTTTTTCACTCTTCCTTTACTCTCTTCTATAAATGTTGTTACTCAAATATAAATGTTACAAAAATTACTTACAAAGAATATTGTAGTTAGAAAACTACGAAAATTAAAGTTTTGGTGCGGGAATCGAACCCGCGTCCTCTGCATGACGACAACCAAGACGTTTCCACTCTACACCCATGTTACTTTATCATCCATCGCACAATCTCTTTTCTAAACATCCATTATCATTACAAAGATTTTGGGGTTAGAAAAAGAATTTCGAAAAATTATGATCTTGAGGCGGGAATCGAACCCTTTACATCTTTTTCGAAATTCTTTTTCTAACCCCAAAATCTTTGTACTAATTTTTCTAACATTTATATAATGTTAAAATTAAAATCGAATAATCCATTATCATTATTTTCACGTTTTAGTCACAAGCTCTTCACCCGTCTCATACAAAATATCTATAACCTGTGCCTTGTTGTAGTAATTTTCTGCTATTGGAACTATTTTCTTAAATCCTCTAATAACCTTTGGCATTCTATATTTTTTAAAGAGGCCAGAGGTCCCGGTTTCGTATCCTGGTAGGGACAAATTTTGGTGATGACCACAAATATTTGTAAGAATCTGTTCATCAACTAGCTTATCAGTGTAATAGACATTTATGTAGTATAATTTGGGCACTGGTTGTCTTTTATAATTGTAATTAGTTTAGTAATTTACTGTAATGTGCCAAAATAAAATAAAAATAAATATAATTTTTCTCTTCTTCTCTCTTCACATCTCAAATCTCAACATTCTCATTCCCACTGCAAGGAATGTCTTTTTTTTATCCATCTTTCTTTACTATGCAACATGTCGACCCATACATGACAATAGATTATGTACACACGCCCACAAAATTTCATCAGTCTTACGCCGGTCAAAGAAACCGAACTATTGTCATTACTGGAAGGAAGAAAGTGGCAAGTAATGTTGCTAACTGTTACCAGATTAAGGAGGCACAATTAGATTTTATTAAATGCTGTGTCAAAAACACAATACAATTGTCACCAGTCTCAATCTCGCCCGCGAGTTTCATACAAGGCGATTATATTTACCTTCCTTTTATACCATACATACATAAATCACGCCTATATCCCCGATGGGGTAGGCAGGGGTGAACTAGCACCCACGTTTCGCCAATCATGTTAGGTCCCATGTAATAGGTGGCGAGCCTATTGCCATCTATCGGGCACAAAAGTCGCAGTACTATTGCTAGGCGGCATAAGTGGAACGCTGCTGCCCATTCCTCATCACTAATTTATCTTTAGTCGCCTTGTACGACACCCACGGGAGAGATTTGGGGATCCTCTTATACCACCTGACAAATGGCAATAACCTCGCCACTTATTGACCTAACATAATGGGCGGGTCACCAAAAATTTACTATCTCGAGTTCCTCCGTGCTTCGGGAGGCACGTAAAGCCATTGTTCGCGGGTGCATCTACAGTCGTTAATAACCACGAATCCTCACTGGGCCAGCGTGGTGGGTTATGGCCCATTTTTCCTTTATTTTCCATCTATAGGAATGCCTGTGTCCCAGCAGTGGGGACGTTAAAGGGCTAGTGGTGATAATGGGCGAAACGTGGGTGTTAACTCAAGCCTGCCAGCCCCTTAGGGGATAAATAACCGTTATTTTTGTATGTATATAAGTAGACTATCTTACCGGTGAAGCCTTCTGGTCCAGTGTGGGGACAGGGGCGGGTGCAGGCACGTCGGTCAACCCTCTCACTTGAAGCAACTGAGCTGCCCTCAGAAATTCTTTAAGTTGTTCCTGCCCAATATGGACTTCGCCCTGATACATGAATCTATAAAGATAATTACAATAATTAGTAATTTTTGTTCGGTGTTTGTTGTATGTAGAACTTGTAACAGAAATAACGCACATTTATGAACACAACCTATGCTAAATGGTCTTATAAAAACTATGGTGATATCAAAATATTTTTTTTATGAAAGTCGTTTTATAAATGTTACTTAAAAAAATACAATTCTGCGTGTATGAATTTTCTTCTACATGTATATCTGAAATTTCCTTTTTAAAGACCTGGTAATACTTTGTGGAAATAGCTCTTAAATTCACTAGTAAATACCCATGCTACGAATTTCTTATGACTTCATCTACGATTGGTAGTATTCAGGATGAACGTTATTTCTGTTAAATGTCTGTTGTATATATTTACGACGAATCAGGTTTCTCTACCTCAATAAGCTCTCCATGTCTTTGTCGTGGACGTCCCTCAGAATCACGATGGGGTGTTGGCATGGGTTCGCCTTCAGCAGCCTCCGGAAATATGGACTGCACGCCGATAACACTACCTGGGTGCGAAATGTATTTTTTTTAATATGAGGATCACAACTGGATTCAGAAATAGCTGTTGCAGTAAATAATACTTGTTAGGACTTGAATAGCCTTATAAATTCTCCAATCGATTATAATTTGTACCTATTGATTAAGGCTCAACGTCGGCTGGCAAAATTTTACAGTTTCTGATAATCTGAAGAAATTATGTCTGACCGTATCATAGGATATTGCGGATATGTCAGAAGAACATTTGTTAAATATTAGTACTACTCGGCAACTTTACTTTTAGCTTTGCCCGCATTTAGGTACCTGCTTTTGAGGCAGGTCATTGAAAGAGAGAACACTAAGAGATTAAAAGGACAGAGTGATGATGATGTTGGAGATATTAAGAATATACTTTTTTATGTTAGACAAGGAAGCTCTTGCCCTTCATCTCACCTGATGGTAAGTGACGACAAGGACCGAAGGTGAAATCGAGCTTTACGTGGAGCCCTCAATCACAAAAGGGCTGGCTATCTTATCAGAATTGTCGGAACACAATAATGCTGTTAACATTATTATTAAGGCGACAAATTTTGATAAGATGGTGGTAGCTAGCCAGGCGGACTTCAAAGCAGTCCGACCACCAACCAAACCGAGTACAAATTTTAACCCCCCACGATCGAACCCGGTACCTCTAGATCTTAATTCGGGTGGGCGAACCACTCGACCACGGAGGCGGTTATATGTTAGTGACAATAAGGTGAAACCCCAAACTGATCGGCGAAATGATGATGATATAGACAAGAGGGTCGTGTTACCTTGTGCGCGGTGAACGTCGCGCCGGCGCAGGCCAGCGTGACGTCGACGAAGTCCTCCTCGTCGCGCAGCCTCCGGAATGAAGACACCATCGCCGAGTGGAAGTCGTTCCACCGTAGCGAGTACTGCTGTTCGCCGCCGGCCGCGGCGCCGCCTGCGCATCCAACACATTTTCTTTAGTCAATTAGTGGTCGCCCACGGCTTCGCTCGCGTTAATGTCGGTTGTTTGTTATAGAGCCTGTAGCTTTCCCAAATAAGGAAGGAATGCGGAATGAGTATATCAGGGGAAGTTTGAAAGTAGTGACAGAGAGGGCTGGAAGCAGAAGCTTTCCTCTATAAATGGGCTATCCAACACAAAATGAATTTTTCAATTTGAACCTGTAGTTTCTGGGATTATTGCGTTAAACCAACCAAACAAACAAACTCGTCGGCTTTATAATATTAGTATAGACTTGCTTTTTTGGATGGTGGGTACGTTGGCCACACAGATGCGTATAGAAAAGTTTTCGTAATCTAGAGTCAAGAGTCGCAGAGCTCAATGGACAATAGACGCTTTTCCTTACAATTTAATTCAAGTAAAAATAATACCTTAACCCCCTTATTCATAATAACAAAATCAGTCACTCATCTGTATGTTTTTGTGTTAAGTGTTTCCAATTTAAAGTACCCATTGCCGCACAATTAATGTTTTTCTGTTTTTGAGATTCGGAGAGCTCATACAATTTAATTCAATTGAATTTATTCCTACTACAGGGGACCTAAGCTAATTTGCAAAACGTGGGTGTTGATTCACCTCCGTCTACCCTTTCGGGAATATACGTGTGATTTATGTGTATGTAATTTAATCCAAGTAAAATAAATAACTTAATGCTTTCAAAAGTAATATAAAATTCATACGTATCCCAATTGACCATTTTCAACCCTATTTCACTATAAATAAAGCCGAAAAGTTTACACGAGTGCTTCAGGTAAGGTACCTACTACAGTTTTTCTTTATGCTCTTATTTACTAACGTTTAGAATTTATTGTTTTTGGAAGCATAACATATTTGTTTTCCATTAGGTGATGTTTTGGTGTGTTAGCCTACCTGGGTTATTAACGGTGTTAATTGATATATTCATGATACTTGCAGCATTAATGACCTCTAAACCAGTTACTAATTGTTAGAACGACTTTGTATTTACATTTACCTATAAAGTACTTTGTTTTGTCACGAGTTCAAGTTACATCCTCATTTTAATAGAGGTACTTAGTGGTAGTTTGAATTATTTACGCAGCTACTTTAATATTACACAATAATTTGAAAGGTTGTGGACAAAAAACATACATACATAAATCACGCCTATATCCCCGAAGGACTAGGCAGAGGTGAACTAGCACCCACCTTTCGCCAATAATGTTAGATCTCATGTAATAGGTGGCGAGCCTTTTATCGGGTACAAAAGTCGCAGTATTATTGCTAGGTGGTATAAGAGGAACGCTGCTGCCCATTCCTCATCACTGATTTATCCTTAGTCGCCTTGTACGACACCCACGGGAGATATTTGGGGTGGTGACAATTGTATTCTACTCTGCCGTCACCACGCAAAATTCAGTCAGAAATATTGTTTTTTTCAACTTATGGAAGAAATGACGGATTATTAAGCGTTATTTGTAACACACCAACACTAGTGGTTCCCGTCTTTAGGACTAGGTAATTAACATCATAAGCAACGACGTTTATTTTACGAGTTTTAACATAACTCAATAAAATTAACAAAAGTTATTTTCAAGTCTTTATTGTAAGTATCTGTCGCGACATTTGTAACTCTATCATTCATTCATAAACGAAAGGACGACGCTGCGCTCGCGCGCTGCCCAATAATATAGAGTTATTAACATTCTAGCGGTGGATGAAATGAATGTTTGTTTTTGTATAAAAGCAATATTTAACGTATCATCAAAAGTGGCAGAACAAACTTTGTTTATGATGTTGGCTATGTACTCCTGCGAGATTGCTGGTACGTTCTTTACAATTAATCCTGTATTCAAACCTACTTGAAGGTCGTGACAAATTTTCCTTACTCATAACATCTAAGTAAATGATTCCACTGAAAATAACAATAAATAAAAACAAAAGAAAATCATTATTTAATAACAAACGTTCGTGTACCTATAATGATTTCGAAATTATCCACTAGATACTGAAATAAATCAGGGACTCTACAAACTTTGCGTAACTTGAATTTCGTAGTTACACCTACACTCCGTCGTAAGGATTCGCGAATTTATGAATACTTATAGTAAGTGACTTATTTATAAACGCATCGCAATTTTATTTCGGACAAACGATCACAAATTTGCGCTCGAACGTGTATCCGATACAAATGACACACTATATAGTACCACGGGAGTCAGCTCTTTAATCCATTATCAACTTTAACTTCTTTGTAGTAAAGCAGAAAATTTACTGGAAAATTTGACAATTGGTGGGAGCCTGACCTGCTGTTGGTTGTTTTTCGGTATTAGCGCATACATTATGTATGCGCTAATGCTATCCGCTTTGCATTGTATTGGCAGTCACGTCAATAACACGGAGATGGCTATTCGACTCGCGATCATTTACGCAAAATATCTTTTAATGTCACATCAGCCTTCTATCCTGGTCTAGAAGCGAAAAATAACGTAGAATGAGCCAGCCCCGACTCACCCCAGGGTTGTCGTAAAAGTGGACTAACTGCCGCACTCAGAGACGTTAATTAACTTTAATGAGTATTTAATGTAAAAAAAATTCATTCAAATCTACACCATAGACCCGGCAAGAACAGCGACTAGTTTTGAATTGTCATTTTTTGACGTTAAGTACTCATTAACGTTATTTGACGTCTCTGAGTGCGGCAGTAAGTCATGTTGTCCGATTTACCATTAAATACCTTGAGGCACCTTACCGAATAGTCGAGGGAAAAACACTAGCACCAGCATACCCCAAAGAGGGTTGGTGTCAGTGTCAGGCAGGCGGCCGGCTGTTAAACTACCTATAAGCCAAAACCTTTATGGAGTATGGATTGCAGTGTTGTCATCCCAATAACTCTCAAAGTTCATCGGTCTCTCGGCATGGTCATTTCTATCACTTTTCTATACATTTATTCATCACACGTGTAATGTCGGTCACACGGGTTGTGTAGTTACTCACTTTTGATTCATATCATATGCATCAAAAGTGAGTGCATGACCCTGCACGTCTGTCTAATATGAATGGAAGAGGAAACATACTGCGCACGCCCCAGATAAACTGGAAACAGGGCAGGAAGATCAGGAAGATCTTTTAATGTGACAAGTTCTCTATCAGACATTTTACAATCATGAAAAATACCATTCCTATATCTTACATACATACATAAATCACGCCTATATCCCCGAAGGGATAGAAGGGGTAGGCAGAGGTGAACTAGCACCCACGTTTCGCCAATTATGTCAGGTCCCATGTAATAATAGGTGGCGAGCCTATTGCCATGGTATAAGAGGAACGCTGCTGCCCATTCCTCATCACTGATTTATCCTTAGCGCCTTGTATGACACCCACGGGAGTGATTTGGGGTGGTGACAATTGTATTCTACTCTGCCGTCACTACACGGCCAGTGTCCTATATCTTATCTTATCTTCTTTTATATTGACTGATCTTGTGATCTCAAATTATTTAGTGTCGGTGTTTGTGTACTGCCATACTGCTCTAGGATAAGGCTGTTTTTCCACCAGCCTAGCTAGCATGACCACCGAAACACAATATGATAAAGTCATTTATCGCTTAGAACTGGAAAAATTCCATGGTTTTTTGACAGTTCAAAGCAGTAACGCCGCACAGCTAGAGACATCTCTGGTGAAGAAGCAACCTGAAACCAGTGCGTTTCTTTCGTTTGTTGACGACTATTTATTGATAACACACCGTTAGCCAAAAACGTTTGGTAATAAATATATGCATAAGTAAGCGTAAGCTTAATTCACTACAAAGGCAAAAATATTTGCCTACTAAATTGAAAATTCAATCAAACTATATCCTAATAGGTACGTTGTGTTGTGATTTTGACTATACTCGGTAATTAGTAATAGTGTATAAGATACTAGATAAAAAGTTAGCACTGTAGAAGATTTGCGAAAATTCTCTACAATAATAAATTCAAAAGTCTTCTATGACACGGGAACCACTAAATATTTCATCAAGTACCCAAATAAAAACTAACACAACAAAATTGTACATTATTCAATGACACACAGCCAACCCAATTCACCGTGTCGTAAGAGAACCACGTGACTTGCGTATGTTCAACGACACGAAATAAAAACGCACATCAAATACAATTTGTTAATATATAAAACACACTTTATAGTAAATAAATTGATAGTGTCACGTGGCTCCGAAGAGTTATGCTCCCCAATATTTCAGAAGATACGAACCTGAAATATTTAGATACTATCTCCTTGGCGAAACTCCAAAATGATAAGTGTTCTGTGAATGTGGTAATATCATATTTTGTTTCATGGGCATTCGTGAGCTTAGTTTGTCTAATCTACGGATAAAAACAATAGCTCGTAAAAACAGCGTTTTTATTAGGCATTCATACGCCGTTTTCGGGTCATTTTTGTCATACCATTCTTCTGTGTTTATGCCGTGCGCTGACGGCAGGGCAAAATAAATTCGTCCGGGGTGCGTACAAGGCGACAGAGGGTTATGACAGCGATGAGTAATAGCAAGAAGCTCTAATTGTAACATAACGAAATGTAATAATAACTAATCTTTGACCACCGCCGTGTGCTGTGTGATGATGGAGTGTGATATTAATATATCTGTCTGTGGTGATGGCAGAGCAGAATACAACAATTATCACCACTCCTATTCTCTGCCGTGGGTGTCGGGTGGCGTATTAATAAAGTAAATCAGACAATCAAAAAAACTATAGCGATTTCCAACAATGGGAGTCATGAACTCAGGGTTTTCCTCAATATATTCTCCGATAAACCGTCGTTAGATACCGATCGAGGCAAAATCAAGCACAATATGGAATTAGGTGATATATCTGCGGTAGACTTTTACCGAATCCTATAGGAAATAATTTATTAAAATATTTTACTTTTTCTTAAAGTATCTTTTCTCACTTAGCGAAGTCGTTGAAGTATCTAATGTGATTGAAAATCTTTTGGACCGATAGATGTCTTATCGGCCGGGCGGGCGGGTGCGCCCGGTCGGCCTGGGCGGGCGGCGGAGGCCAGTCGAACGGGGAACTTTTAAATTAACCCCGCGTTGAAAACTTTCCGCGGTTTGTCGCGGTTCGCCAGCTAAGATTTAGAAACCTAATTAATGTCAGGAAATTCGCTTAAGGCGCACTGGTCCCGGCCACATCGGTGAGGTTGGGTAGGTAAGTTATCGATAATTTTTTGCTTTGAATCAAAATCCGTCTTCGTCCGCCTAGTATAGTACTTTAATCTACTACATGTCTTATATGATATAAGACTACGGCCGGGATCAAAATCAATATCTTAACATCCAAAATCGTGTACATTTTGGATGTTAACATTAAAAGTTAAATAGGTACGTTAAGTTTCAAATGTATACATAGTAGTCGTGCAAATTCTGTCCCTAATTAAGTACTTTTTTACAGGAGGCTGAACAAATTGCGAAGCACAATTTTTATCTCGCACTTTGTTTTATTCCGTCCACAGCACGTTTCGGAATTTGCAAGTTTAATTTTTACACAACTTTCCTTCTCCCACCCGTGTTTTTGCAAACTTAATAAACATAATTGAGCGTATTTTCCAATGTTATATCTAGGTAGGTATGCGTTTTTGTGTTTTTTGGTCGTCAAAAGGTGCTAGCAAACAGTATCCAACTCATCACTTTTATTATCATCGTAAATTAACGTATGCGTTTGCATGTCAACTATTGGTATATTATTATGGCATTAAAATTGAAAAAATTTACAACATCGTACTGTAACTTATTATGTTTCGTCAATTCAATGTTACATTCCATAATACACTTGCGTTTTATTCTGTAAAATTAGCAATAAATATTACTCTTTTACTAATTTTAAGTCGAGGCTTACCTAAGATTAATAGTCTATTTTGGAACTTTCTAGAAACCGATTCATATATTTCGTAATATGTACCTAATCGAATTCGCAGTCCGCTCTTGTTTTGTTGACCACAAAATCTGAACGCTACTTTTTGATTTAAATTCTATTAAACGAATGCCCAAAATAGTCCAATGCGAAAGTTTTTCTTTCACGAAAAACATGCTGCTTAAAAATAATGGCATTAATTTTTTTAACTTTTTACGTGGTAATTATTATTCACTTCAGTAAATCGAAAAGGTATCTTGAATCAAAAATGCCACTTAGGTAATTTTAATTTTTTAAAACTAAAACCACTATTTCTCTGTGCGTACTCATATCGCTATCGATAATTTTTAACCGACGAAAAAACGGAGGAGGTTACTCAATTCGTACCCATATATTTTTTTTTTATCATTTTGTTATTACCTAACTTACCTACGTCTTGTCGTGATATTGATAAAGTGTATAGTTCTGAGGGATTGTAACTTGGAGTCAGTGAGTACACTATACAATCATTATATGGTCATAACACTAAAAAGCCCAAGAAAGTCTTTCAAAAAATCGCGACAGGGAAGTACCTATAATACGGAGTGGCCGCCACCCGGTGGGAGGGTGCCTTCCACATTTTTACTAGCCGTGATTTATTGTCTGCACATTATAAATCGTCCTACCCTGTATGAATGATTCTGCTCATTTAATGTCACATGATAAATAACGTTTTCATTTTACCGCTAACATAATGTGGTGGCATCACTTGGACATCTAGACTTCATTTAAGATTATAGTAGCTTGTTTTATTTATAATTATAAAAGTACGTAACTGTAACGACATGAAAGTTATAGGCAGCTATCTATCTGTAGTACCTATTTATCGGACTCTCAAGGAGGAAGGAATGTGTCTACTATCAAAGTAATCTTCGTTTAATTAATGCTGCTAGATAAATGAGCCACTGAGGCTTAGGGTTTTAAGAGGGACCATTTTATTTGACCCATCTCTGTTTAATTGTAAAAGAAAAAATAAGGATGTGTGCCGAAGGAGCAAAAAACACCGCCTAATCTTGGGCAAACGACAGAAACATCATTAAACAAGAGCCGTGGCCATCCCGCCCGATCCTTGGGGATGATCCCCCCGCAGGGGTGTGGGCGCGTGGGGGGCGGGGGAGGAATATCAACGAACTCATGTGCGGTACGTGTGACGGGCGGACGACACGCGTACGTACGCGTATAGATTCTGTTGGTAAACAATTCGGTGTTCACGTAAATATTGTAGAGACCGCTCCTTTTATTTCTGGTACCGCCTGGCCGCTGGGGAGATTCGCCGAAATACCTACTATGTCGCGTTCAAATGATTACATACAATGGGCCCAAAATACATACATACCCCTACCGGCATGCTTGATGACGATGATGGAATATCCGTGAAAAAAAATTAAGAGGTATGTATCGCAAAGAAGTTTTAACTTTTCTATTGAATTTGTTCCAATTGAATGAGTAGGTAGGTACTACTACTTTGTCGGAGAGATAGAAATAGGTACATTAGACAATTATTTACAAACGCTAATCGCACTTTTAATTTAAAGATTATTTATTAAAATGCATAACACCGTTCGGTAGGTACCTACCAGGAAAATTACCGAGATAAAATTAAATGATCGTTAACAAAAATACTTGGTTTCTACTATGTTTTGGATATTATAATTTACATTGAATTATCGCATGTTCTTTATTTCTTTTATTATTAGAAGCACGTGCGTCATAGGTTTTGGCTTGTTTTGCAGAAAATGCTATGATCAATTAACGATTTAAGATTTTTTATGCACGAGGTGGACCTACTTACCTACTGTAGTAAAAATACGTTGGTGTATTTTTCGTACCTTCATTCAAAGTTAGGTTTTCTTTTGCTTGGCATAGGTAATTAAGTTTACATACATACATCACAATTTTCGACATGCTACGATTCTTACAATTAGGTATAATTTAGTTTAATAATCATTATTTAACAAAAGTTAAAAAAAGGAAATAGGCCACATCAGCCACCATCAATGTAATTTAGCAAATGGCAAGGAACCGGCATGTAAGGTATAAATTTGCACTTGCTACACTATGTCTCGCCGTAGTATTGGCAAGGAAAAGCTCTGAATACTTAGTCATCATCATCATCTCCAGCCCTGTATGTCCCCACTGCTGGGGCACGGGCCTTCCCTATGGATGGAAGAATATAGGGAGATTGGGCCATAACCCACCACGCTGGCCCAGTGCGGGTTGGTGGGTACTAACGACTGCAGATGCAGCCGGGACCAACGGCTTAACGTGCCTTCCGAAGCACGGAGGAACTCGAGATAATAAATTTTTGGTCACCCATCCAATGACCGGCCTTAGCGAAATTGCTTAGTTTACGCAATCGCAGGCCAAGCGCGCTGTGCCACTGCGCTAGCGACCTCCTCAGAATAATTAGTAGGTATAGTAAAATAGGGTTAAAATGCCTAAGTTAAATTCCAAGACAATTACGCGTACGAGGTGGTGATTGGGTGACATTTCGTTGAATGCCACTGCCAGTGTAAATAGAATTTAGTGCCTCGTAGAATTCGCGAGCAACATGATAGGAAGCAATGTTTTCCAACAGCTTTTACTCATGTTTGCCCTTAGCGTTCGTATGTATAGTTTGTAAAAATAAAAGGATTTCAGCAGGTAGGTGATGTTTTATGCGAGAAAAGTGAAGGCAAAAATGGCTTACCTACTTGAAATATTTAAAAAAAGTATACTTTTATAACTATATTTTTTATTGCATTTACCTACAGTTAGAAGGTAGTTAAAATTAAAATTTGCACATCACAAATAATAGGACGAGGAGAGAGAAGGAGTGCTAGAGAGACGAAAACTTAGCATTCTATGGATTCACCGTGCGTCCGTGCGGATCCATAGGGTGGCAGAGAGGGAAGTCAGGAGCAGCGACTGGATTTAAGAAATAGAAAACAAAAGTACGAAACTGACGTATTGTTTCTCTGTAATGCGTCAGTTTCATACATTTTGTATTGTATGCGTTCGATAGACTGGCCACTTGGCTTTGTGGGCAGACCAGGGGGCTACCGCCTAACTCGATTGCTGATGATAGCTTTAAATCAATGCACTGCTTACGGCAACAGAAACCATCCAGAGTTTTTAGGCGGTACAGATTTTGTGCCAAATTCATACAAAATCATTCGGTGATCATTCGTTCAAAGCTATTGCTAATAGTTTAGGTACATTTGTTGCGAAATGACAGCATGACGTCATAAACTATAGCTTTTACTTTAGCAATCGAGTTAGGCGGTAGGCCCCCAGAAGCAAAAAGTGTAATTTTACGCTAACTACGCGTCCGGAAAATCCCACTTCCTGGCCAGGGGGTGACATGACATTTTGTAATTACCTCGGGCGGTAAAAACTTAGCCTCAGATCGCATATTAATCGCTCTCGCTTTCTTGCGATCTGAGATATTCTTTGTTTTACCGCCCTTGGTAATAAATGTACTACATAATATTTTGGCGGGATATACTGAACTACATATTTCTCAAATAGCGTTGTGTTTACATGACGTGTAGGTACACAAATGTTTACTCACCGGTCTCGGTCGCCATGGCCGGGTGTTCTGAGGGCGGCACTGTGTCGGGGCGTGCGCGCGCGCTAAACGCGTCCACTCCCGCGCATTCCAAGCGCGCGCCGACCGTCGCCGCCACTTTCGCGTCGTGCACTACCGATTCTACGCTGAAAATTCCCGTCTCGGTTCCCTCTGTTTTTCACGCGCGGCGTCCCGTTCTACAATGTGGAGTCGCGCTCTTTTTGTTTGATATTTTGTTTTTGTATCTGTTGGGTGGAAGCTGGGGTTAATATAGGGGGTTGATGAAGTTTTTTTTTAATTTTTTTTCATAAAATAGCGTTTCGCGGATCGAGCGGTGCGTTTGAAAATCGGTTTTAATTGGAGTTAGGACACGAAGGGCGGTGGGCGGGCGGCGGTATGACGGCTGCACACGATGTTTGCGGAAGTTGCGAATCGATATTTGGACAGATCTTATTGGCGGCACAAAAACTTATGTTGGAAATTGCTTACTTAATAGAAATTGTTTGGGTAATTTGTTGAAACCACTTAGGTCTCTAATTAGGTTACGTTTTAAAATTTTAATTATTACTATAAGTACATTTTAATTTTTCTTATAAAATTATTATTCATTAATTAGTAAAAAAATATATATTTTACAACTTTTAAGATGCTTTTACGCAGTTTGCTTACTTATCTTGGTGAAAGAGAACATAACTGTTAAGTAAATACCTAATTAGTGTCAACGGAAAATTACTAATCCAGTTTCAAAATAAAAATAATATTTTTTTTTTTTAAGGCTACAATATTGTTATTTATGTAGGTATTTACTATCTATTTGATAATAATTTTAATGTTAGAAAAAATATCACAAAGATGTCAGATTTGTTTTAATTACCTGAGAGGTAGAAGAATATGCAATTGTTTACAAACAGCCGATCCAATTAAATAACACATAATTATACCCCACTTAGGTAGGTATTCGTTACAATAGTTGCACTTTACTCACGAATTTTGTAGGCAAAAGAGTCCATGATCGTTTCGTATGCACTTAATTAATTTCACTTGCAAATCAAAAGCCTTCTTTAAAATGTATTCGCACTCTAATATGCTATTCCTGTTGCATTTATACGAATTTCCGCAAACCAAAGTGTGCACCCGACGACATTGTCACGTACCTCCAGCCACGTGACGCGCCGTGAAATGTAATTTAGCACGATAATAATTGTCCAGGCACGTCACTGCATTGATTGCGCGGCGGGGTCGCCGGCGTCAATCCAGAGGGCCGGTGCAACGATCGATGTCGCGCCCTGCACCGCCACAATAAGGGAGGAGCGGCCAGATAGAAATCAATACGATGTCCATCATCGCATGCAGCCCCCCGCGCCGCACCGCCTGCGCTTTGCACCCGGGAAATGCATTTCCGAGGCACCGCCGCCCTGCCTGCACCCTTCCGATCCGATCCGAACGTCCGGTGGAGTCCACCCGAAAATGTGGATGAGAGTGAATTTTTGCAATGTCCGGTATCGGATGCACCGCTCGGTCCGGCCAAGTGCGGGAGTACCTGACGCACGCGTGCGTACGGTTGCGCGTCACGCGGGCGACTGGCGCCCCGCCAGTCGGGCCGAGAATAAACAGCGTGGGGCGCGCGGGGCGGGGCGGTGCAGCGCCTGCACGCCCACAGCGGCCGCCCCCGGCACCGTCGGCTGCCGGACGCCGGACCCGCGCTGCCGGACGCCCGACGCCCGACGTCGGACCGCGTCCTTTCAGGCTCGGGGCTCGCCACGCGTGTCGCGTGTCATTGCTCTCGCTCTCGACGGCGTTGCGTATTTTCGTTCTCGGAAACGGGTGACATATTATCTAAACGATATGAGCGCCCAGCTGATTGATACAGCTTTTCGGTTGGCATTTTGGAGAGCTGTAGCCGCGTGAGAGCTTTTCTGCTGTTGGTGAACTGTTTACTGCTCTACCTCGACTCGTTTGATTTGTATGTAGAGTTTTAGCTTAGATAATGCCTTTTGCTTTGCTAATAAATAGTTTTACCCAAAAACAGATTAATAATGTGTTTTTTTTATGAAAGATCCTGTCTGAAAACTTAAACATGTGACGTAAAGTTCAAAATATACTGAAAATTTTCGTAAGCAGTAACCGGAAGCGCTCCGTAGGCTTAGAGGAAGAATCCCTTACTCCAATCTAAGCCTGCTAAATAAAAAATGTTCTTTTCAACTAGTATCTCAGTAGCGATCGCATTGGTTAAGCGATATCGGAGGACGAAAGACAAGTCTGCGAAAGAGGGGTACAGGAACAAAGATTAATAGCGCGCCCCTTCCGCCCGCCACCCCCCGCCGCCGGGCCGGGGGGAGCGCGCGAAAACACAATTTAAAAAATGTAAAATCTGATTGTACTGTCATATCAACTTTAGCACGCTATCTATATCACTTCACTTACCTGTGTGTGTAGATGAACTTTGTACTGAAGTGATATAGATGTATGTAGATGAACTTTGTACTTTCGGTGGTTTTAAAGGGTTTTTCATCTTGCAAATGAATCTTTAATTTTTTACTTTTTACTTTAAACTCTCTCGATGACTAGGTAGACTCAGAATAAATAGGTAGAGCCAGAACAATCGCTTTTACAATCACTTAACTCTTATAAATAATTATTTTGCTGTTTTTTATGAAGGACATAATTATTAAGGAAATTAATGTATGTCCTTCATATAAGCTGATTCGGCCGGCATTTATGCCCTTATCATCTAGGGGTATAAATCTAGGTGTACGTACTTCTGATACATTTATATGTCGATAGATACCTACATAGAAATGCGGCACCGTGCTCCTCTATAGGTACATATATTGCACCTCGTAAATTTCACTGGCTTAGAAGTAGGCTTTACCGCTGAGTCACTTGAGCATTGACTCACGGACGGTGGTAGAATTTGTTCAATGGTACGTACCCGTGCGTCATGGCGACCATGGTTTCATTGGAGCCTTTTCCTTCAATACAACAAGTTCTTCGTAATTGTTATTAATAATTCAGTTGTGATCTCAAATGGTTTTGGGAATGATTCTGTGTGTCTGTTCATGCAGACCGGCTCGTAGAGGAGAGCAGATATTTATGACGGTTATATAGGAATTATGCACAGTTCTACATTTAAAAAGTTCGAAAAATTATTCACATGTTTTGTTATTCGCAAACCTAACGCGCTTACTGCCGCACTCAGAGTCGTCAATTAACTTTAATGAGTACCTACTTAATGTCAAAAAATTAAATTTAAATCTAGACCATAGACCCGGAAACATTTTTTAAACATTAAGGGCCTCTTTCACAATCGATGAGTAAGTTCTGAATAGCTTACTTGGCATATTATTTGACAGTTGTAATATGAAATATATGTCAATTGAACTGCCAAGTAAGCTATTCAAAACTTACTCGTCGATTGTGAAACAGACGCTAAGTACACATTATCGTTTATTGACGTATCTGAGTGCGGCAGTTAGTGTAAAATAATAAGAGTAGCCGGCCGGCAGCCTCTGATGACAGACTGTCTATGCGAAAAGGCTTGGTCGGTTCCGAGCGTATAATCCGCGTCGGTCAGTGTGAAAACAAAAATGCGCTCCGATCCTCTCCGCGCCGGTCTGTGTGATTGGACCCTGAATTCATTTGTGGTTTTTGAGTGATTTATGCTGACGGTGCAGCAGCTATGTCGTGTAAAGGAGGATGTGACCGCGATAGGAGTGAATGAGGCATCGCGGAAGGATAGAGAGGCGTAGAAGAAGGAAACATGTTGTGCCGACTTCGCCTAGAGCGGGATATAAGGGCAGGAATTAAAAAAAAGATTGTTTTTTCGCATGACACATTTTTTCGCCCGTTTCTTGTACGGTAGACTAACTGTACCTTGTCACAATGATTAATCTACTATGTGGAGGCAACTATTACTGCATTGATATGTGACAGAGTACTAGGTGTAAATCTCATTATCCCCATCACATCACGTGCCATGTGGTGACGGCAGAGCAGAATACAATTGTCACCACGCAACATCCCACCCGCGAGTGTCGTAAAAGGCAGTTAAAGGTAAAGTCAGCGATCAATAATGGGCAGCAGCATTCCCCTTGTACCACCAAGCAATATACTGAGATCTATGTGGACAAAGGCTCATTCAATAGGCCACTTATTACATGGGGCCAAACTTAATTTGTGAAAAGTGGAAATTCACCTTTATCCCTTCGGGTATATATGTAAGTATGCATGTTACTCCAGCCATTATAACGAGATAAAAAAACGTAAACAATTTTGATACGTCTCTTTATGGACGAAATGCATTTAAAAATAATAAAGATATATCCATTTAAAAAAAACATCATACATTTTAGAAAGTTAAACAAAATAGGCGACATTAAAAAAAGGTTTTATACATTTTTATTTTTGTATTATGATTGGGCGTATAGTATGTAAATAATATTGATTGTGTCCGACTGTCCATCCGTAAACGTTAGTTTTTTCCCAAGAAACAAATGAACGCCGCTGTTGAGCGCGGCCCAGCCCGCCCCCTTTCCAACTGTGCCAAGCTCCCGTTCGGCCTAGGGTGCATGTTAAGAGGGTGCTCCCGCGTTAAGGCTACTGTAGTTTCTTCGTTCCAGTAACCTTGTTTTTGCTATTCCTTTTGATGGGGAGGGCGCTGATCAATGACTTCCGACCCTCACTGAATGAAAAATAGTTTTGACAAATTTTGGAAATTCCGAGTGGTAAGTGGTATACGACCATCTTGGACTTTAGCATCATCACTAGCCTTTTAAATGACCTACTGCTGGGATAGAGGCTTTTCCAATGGATGAAAGACCCTAGCCTATATAAAACGCTTTCCCAGTGGGGATTGGTAGGCATTAAAGACTGCAGAAGCAGCCAGGACCAACGGCTTAACGTGCCTTTCGAAGCAAGCTAAAACACACAAAAAGTATCTAGCAGGTGGATCATTTCGCCACCTTATAATTTAGTTCCCGTGTAAGGGGCAAGCGAATTTTATTCAAGATGAGCAAAATATTTATTTCAAACCATCTTGTGTTAAGTAAAGATTAGAAGCGAGTAAACCCGGACGCGCTGATATGCAGTGGTCCAGAAATCTCCCTTAGGCGCATCTTTCACATCACACCCACCGGATGATAAAGGAGGTGGTGGGCACTATACTCTGAAGGCAGAAGCCTTAAGCCCGGCTCGATAGATATTTGAATACGCACGCAATAAAAACCCAGTCATGCAGTGGTCTAGAAAGCATCTTACACCTTACGCCCTCTTCTTCTCCCTGCCCTGTTCCCAGTCTATCTGGGGTCGGCGCAGTATGTTTCCTCTCCTATTCAAATCGGTCAGACGTCATCAAGCCATCCACTCCTTTTTGATTCAGATCATCAATCACACCGTAAAGGTGCTAGCGATGAATGAATGTATAGAAAAGAGACGGAACGGACCATGTCGAGAGACCGATGAACGGAGAGAGTGATTGTAATGACGACATTCCAATCCATACTGCTCAAGGTATTGGCTTAGGTTTTACAGCCGGCCGCCTGCCTGACACCAACCCTCTTTGGTGCTGCAACCCTCTATGCTGTTGTTTGTGGTTTGCCCTTCACCATTCGGGTGCTCCAAGGTGTTTATTGGTCTACACCGGGTAATCTCCTTTAGTCGATTTTTACGACACCCATGGGAGACGGGCCTAATTTGTTCGCTCCCAGGCCAGCATAGAGGACCATTTACACCTTACACCCACTGGATATAACAGGGGGTAGAGAATTGTGGTCTGCCTTCAGCAACCGGCGAAATAGATATTTGAATACGCACGCAATAAAAACCCTACAAACTCCCGACTCCACCACATACGCACTATCTCCGCTATCCACTTGACTAGTGTCTTGATTCCGTGGCTCATTATTCACGGCACAGCCGGTAATGTATTGGTTACATTACTCCGAAAGCAAGCCGGCCTATTTATACGCATCGGCGAAACAATACAATGGCCCGAGCCTTTTGGCCGGCCAATCATTCGTCAAACGGAGCGCGCCCGCTGTAAATCTTGGGGGCTCCCCCCCGAGGGGTGTTTCGCGGGTGGGCGCTTGCGTAACACCCGGAAGTGCGGATTAGGAATCAATAGTGCGCCGTAATGATAGTTGTATCGTATCGTAAACGTCGTTGCGCTGGGTGCGGTGCGCGATTGTTTTCGGATTGCAATCGTATACAAAGCATAGGCATGTTAGGGGCGCTCGCTGGCGCAGTGGCGCGCTCGGCCTGCGATTGCGTAAACTAAGCAATGGTCGCTGAGGCCGGTAATTGGATGGGCCACAAATTTATTGTCTCAAGCTCCTCCGTGCTTCGGAAGGCACGTTAAGCCGTTGGTCTCGGCTGCATCTGCAGCCGTTAATACCCACCAATGGCCTTATGGCCCAATTGCCACTGGGACAGCGTGGTGGGTTATGGCCTTATGCCCCATTTTCCCTCTACATTTCTTCCATCCATAGGGAAGGCCTGTGACCCAGCAGTAGCGACATTTAAGGGCTTGTTCTGACTAGGAATTAATTGTCAGTGACTATCAGAGATTTTTCATATAATGTATTCTTATAATATTTTCACGAGCACTACACTTTTACGGATAAGTAAGACTCGCGTATAATTAGGTGTTCTGAAAATTAATTATTTAACCCGACGTTTCGATCACTTTAGAGCGGCCGTGGTCACGCGATTATACGCGATTCTTATCCGTAAAAGTTGATTTATTTCAAAAGATACTTTTCAGTTAATAAATCAAGAAAACAAACCAACCCTTGCCGGAAAGAGACGGAAGAGCCGAGGTACAGCCACCGTCGTGCGTCACTCCTCCAATACACACAAATTGTCCGAAAAAGAATTCCTGCAAAAAGCGTCGAAGCATTAAGAGAGCAAATACGTTTGACCGCCCGGCGCGTTGCCGCAAATCTTCGTAGGGGGCTTACCCCCCCACCCCGCCCACCGCCCGTCGCCTCCCGCGTCATCGTCGGCTCATCCGTCACGGTGACTGGTGGAGTTGACAAACGCCTTCCTCGGGACACTTCATTAGGGCATATTAAAAATTACCACTTTCCTCGTTTTCTTACTCACCAGTCCGCTCTGTTGGTTCGGACCAAGAAGTTTTTGCCAAGGACGTGTTTTCTAGACCTATCTTTTCAATACGGACCTGTTTGTTAAAATTGACCATAATTTGTTACCATTTATTTACATCATTCATACCCTACACCTAATTATCCAGATGTAGTCAGCGAAATAGAGACGAAATCGCAATATTCTTCTGCGTTATACCTACCTGTATTCATTCATCTTACCCGCTTGCTGGGTCGCTGAAATATATGTCGCATGCAAATAATGAAAATACAGATGATCAAATATCGTTTGATGAGATTCCTATTTTCTAATGTGCTTTTACTATTCTATAAAAGCACAAACCGCCGCTACCGCGCACGCTTGCTTCGCTCGCTCGGCTAACTAACCAATCTCACAAATAGTAATATTTACAACAACTGAAGATATTTTTTACGTTCAGCAGCGTTCCTCTTGTACCACCTAGCAATAGCAATTTACTGCGACTTTTGTGCCCGATAAATGGCAATAGGCTCGCCACCTATTACATGGGACCTAACATAATTGGCGAAATGTGGGTGCTAGTTCACCTCTGCCTACCCCTTCGGGGATATAGGCGTGATTTATGTATGTAATATTTAAAAAGAGCGTCCTCTTAATTTCCCACGCCGTAACACTCGACGCGGTGTCTACAGTGCAAAAAAACTATATTTATAGCAATATAAAACAATTGGGGTGCTTCCATTTTGGCGAGGGCACCTCATCATAACCACTAAACATCAATAACGTTTGCACTGACCCCACTCCCCCCAAACGCCCTCCCGTAAACACTGCCATTCGTATTGCCGTTTCGTAGTACCCAACGCACTCGCCCTGCCTGCTTCGGGGCATTTTTACTTACAAATATACAATATCCGACTTCGGCAAACGTGTCGTTTGTACCGGCTATTTTTTTTTGAGAGAGTGAGTTTTATTAAGTTAGAAAATAATATTTCAGAGAAACATTTTGCTATTAAGCTGCAGAAGTAATCATTGAAGTGTTTATTCAGGTGTTCTGTTCAAATTAAAGTTATCCTTTTTATTTTTTTTAAAGACTGCTTCTTCTTCTCCCTGCTCTTATCCTACTGTAAGTAGGGTCGGCACAATATGTCTTCCAGTTCCATTCTCCACTATCAGACGTGAGCTTAGCATCCTTCCATCCATGAGGAAGAGCCTCATATCACCTTCACACAATCCATCCATCAATTTTAAATACTGCTAATAGAATAAAATTAATAGGCAACAAATAATTAATTTCCGATTCAGAAATGCTAACGGAAAATAAATTTTCTTTGAAATTAATTTTGTTATTATTTTTATTAATGATACAAATGCCTTGTATAATCACAAAGGAAGTAAGTAACATGTAAATCGTCAATGCATTAATTTATATTAAGTTTTATTATATTTTACTACCTTTGAGACGTGTAGGTAAATACAGTAGGTACAGGTCTATGTCGTTGATGGATAATGAAATATAACGACGGTGCGGTGCTTTTGTGTGGTTCTCCCTGATTATATGAAAGAATAACAAACCTCTTGCTCCATAGAAGAAACTGCAAGCCTCCCATCTCCTAACTGTCTTACATTAAAGACAATGATCTTCAATATGTGTACAAAGGAAGCACTCAATTACGTATATTGTACTAGGAATGTGGTCCCTTCGAGGGCCAGCGTTACTTACAGAGTGCTCTTATAGGGTTAAAGGGGAAAGTGAATCATTACCGCCCCATTCTGTCTTATGACTCATTTATAATTAAAAACGCCGTCAAGCGTTATCTTCAAACCATTGGTAAAGGGTCTCAGAGAATTCTTGGCGTGAAAGAATCCACTGAGTACTGGATCTAAGTTGGTTGACAATGGCAAATAAATAAATGAAGGGCGCTTAATCCAAGACCCGTAAGAGAGTTCAATAGTAGTTTAACATTCGAATAAAGCTTATGTAAGGTATGTAATGAAAGCAGCCAAACGCTCGACGGCCGATGCTCGTGAAACGAAAACGTCAGGAAATAAATTAGCTTCTATTGTTCCGCAGACTGCATTGTTGTTGTGTTGTAAACAATATCTGCTCATTCTTGGGGCCATTTGGAAACCACAACAGCTTCAGTGTTTCAAGACGGCTCCGGGATTTGTTGCGGTCTCCTTGACAATTCGTGGTACTTTATGACAAAATACATTTTTGGAGTGTTTGAATTTCAAACACGTTTTTACATTGTACTCTACTACTACTCTTCGATCGAGATCCGCCAGAGATAGGTCAAGAAATTTCGATTGAGATCCGCCTAGGCCATCTTTTCTCCATTCACTGAATCCATTTTGAAAGTCTCCTTTCACTAATCCTTTTTGCCTGAGCAAACGAGCATCCCATTCTCAATTTCTTGTCGTACTTCTTTCAAACCAACAATTTTCATTCACAAAATCATGTGTAGTGGGCATTTGGCCAATTTCCTGCCGCCCCACTCTGACGACCGGTAGCCAGCGATAACGGCTGGCCAGCAGTAATGACAACTTGTAATTGGATTGACCATTTATATTTGTATGCGTCAGTAATACAGTTAAGGCTATTTTTGGTAAATGAGTGGCTTTGCTTCACGATCTAGTTGCACGCCATTTGATCTATTGTCGAATGGTGGGATTGTGGGCCATCCTTGAGCTACTTTTACCTAATACGAAGGTTTAATTATATATTTGTCTGTAACTATAATAATGTACTGTTTAATAATACATACATACATACATATGTCACGCCTTTCTCTCACTAGGGGTAGGAAGAGATCTCTTCTTTCCACTTGTTACATACTTCTTTCGCATAATCCAATCTCATTAATGTCTTCATGTATGCCTGTGGGTTTCTGGTACTCTCGACCTTAGACCTTTTATAATAGACTTTACATTTGATTATAAAAGATCCGCCTAGTTCTTACCTGTCCCGTACTATGCCTTTTTGTAATTTTCTTTTCATTTATTCTTTCTATGTGACAAAACCCTGCAAGCATCCTTGTTATTACGTCTTCTATCAAACCACACCTTCCTCTAATCACATAACATCTTGCAAGGGTTTTGGATAAATCGTCAGTTAGCTTTCAAGATGTATGTAACATTATATATTATAAATAAACAAAACATAGCATAACCTAACACCACTCGATTTACTTGGTACCGTAGGTAATTGAAGTTCTTCGCAACCAGAACTGTAGACGTGTGCGGTTTTTTCCGAATGGAATTTTCTCCTAACACAGGAAGCAACGAGCTTCCTGGCGAGATATTCTCAAGAGACTACAGGATATTTAAAAGGTGTGAAAAGGTTTTCCTAGGGCTGGCTGCGCGGGGTTTTAAGTCTCTATTAAAGTCTTTTTATGTTGGAGGAATGAAGGTAAGATAGGGTAATTTAAAATTTTTAATGATGGCGACGGCATTGAAAAATCATACAATAAACGTTTACAAAATACAATACAACGAGAGAAAAAAAGAAAAACATTTATAAAAAGATGTATCAGGACAACATACATAATATTAAAGTAAAGAAAACTAAGCAATGTTCGCTAAGGTCAGTCATTGGATGGGTGACCAAAAATTTGTAATCTCGAGTTCCTCCGTGCTTCGGAAGGCACGTTAAGCCGTTAGTCCCGGATGCATCTGCTGTCGGTAATACCCACTAATACGCACAGTCAGCGTGGTGGGTTATAGCCTATTCTCCCTATAATCTCCATCATAGGGAAGGTCTATGTCGTAGCAGTGGTGACGGTAAAGGGCTGGTGATGACGATGTTTATTGAAAGGTTATTGGTTATTGAAATGTTTATTGTTTATAGTGTTTATAGTTATTGAAATGGTTATTGGTTATTGAAATGCTTATAATTATATTTCTGATAGTCAATCTGTTGTCGGCGCAGTATCCAGACAACATTCCAATCCAGACTGCCTGACATTGACCCTCTTTGGGTATGCTGTTGTTGAGGTAGCCAACCTCAACAACAGCATACCCAAAGAGGCCAGAGAGGAAGAGAGAGAGGATAGCCTAGTTTACACCAGGCAATTTCCCAGGAGTGACTTGGGGATGGTACCTATTTTCTACGTTATTTTTTCGCTCTCAAGACCGGCATGGAAGGAAGAAGGAATTAAACAGCTGCATTCACGATTTAGTACGATTTCAAAACAAACCCTCAAGGGCATGCAAGCTAGACGCGGTCCGTGTAACGAAGGTTATTGGTTCGGTTCCGCTGCGTGTCCCCACTACCTCGGGCGGCAGACAGCCAGCGGCGGGAGGGGGTGGCGTAATGGCAATTCACAGTTCTGCCCTATAATTGGATTGATCATTTTTAGCAAGGGCGAAAAGGTGGTTTCGGAAATAAATTTGCTTTGCTTCCGTTCGTCGAAATTAATTGGCTCATATTTTCGACGCTAAATAGAGCTGATCACGTACATGAATCTATGTGCGTGCTACTGTTTAGTTTCTTTTGCGCTGTAATAAATAGTAGACTACGAATATATCACAGAGGCTACTACAAACTGTAACATAACGATTTAGGTAAAGGTAGTTTTTCAAGTTTTCTTAAGATATGACTGGAGGAAAATACAGTCTGACATGTGGGAAATATTTTGATATTTTATGTACAACTACTTCATGTTGTATCAGCCTCCATTCTTATAATACTACATATTCTTTGCAGTTTTTCAATGACTTATTTAATTATAATCATCCGCCATAAATACTGCATAGAATTGCATAGAAATCGTCAGTATTTACTGAATGATTGCAGATACAACATAAAGTAAAGTCAATAAAATATCCTTAATATTATAGAGATAGAAAAAGTTGATGAGTGTAACATAACTCAAGATGAATTAAGACATCAACTAAACTATTTTCATTCAGTATCTACCTTATCATCAGCATTCCAACAAAACACCAACTATTCCTCTAGAAATCGTAGTGGGATCCAGCAGAACCGCCTCAAAGATAAAAAGCGAAAACCAGCTCCCAATCGTGCAGATATTTCGCGGAGGCGGCAATAATTCCAGCGATCACCGACGGGTCGCAGCCGAGGCGCGAAACAGGAAAATGAAGAGGGAAACATTACCACAACCCCGATTTATTTACGATTATTGCGACAAATTGGTTTGTTTACGCGGCCAAACGGGGCCTGCACAAAAATATAGTAGCGAACGAACTGAACTGGACAAGGGTGGTTGTAAAGCGCCATTATTAGCATGTATCACTTTTCAGGAACATAGATGGCTTGAGTATGCTATTATTAAAGGACCTAGGCGTTTGCTGATGGGTCTTTACAGCTTCTAATAGGCAGACAGAAAAATAGGTCAAGAAATTTCGAAATTATCTCTACCTATCTTCTTCTCTATCTAATAGCATTCATCATAGCATGCATTATGCTGCTTACTTTGGGCTAGCTGGATGATAGGTGTGATGTAGTGTATGTTTTTTTTATTTATTTATCTAATTTAATTTAATGGAAAAATGAGACGTTGAAGGCCTAGGCGGAACCAGCTTAAGGGCCAAAAGTACCCGAAACGGAGATTGGATGAAGCGAAAGAATTAAGATGGAAGTGGAAAAAAGTGGTCTCTACCTAACGCCTGTGGGTGAAAGGCGTGACATATTATGTATGTATGTATTAGTAATGGAATTGTTCTGTGCCTGGTGTCGTGTATTTGTGTTACAGCGGACTTGAACGCGGAAGGTACTAGCAATAAAGATCTCATTTCCAATTTCGCGATAACAACACAAACCGAACACGGGCTGTACGCACGTACCTCTACACTACAACCGCGCTCCAACCTCCAATGAAAGTCCAAAGTTCCGTAAATTGAGTTTTATTCCGCAGTATATACTTTCGACGTATAATTGCAAGGCAGTCACGCAGTACCTAATTACGGGTGGGGAGGGGCGCCCCCACTTACATAGTTGGAGCTACTTATTTCGGAGTACAAACAGTAGACATTAGATACGGGTGTTCACGCTGCTGCTATTTTGGGTTCGTTGAAAGAGAATGCTGTCTGTAGACAGTTTAAAAATACGCGGAAATACTTTATCCTTCCTTGGTGCAACAAGTTTTGTTGTCTTGCCTTCTAGATGGGTGACCGTCGTCTCCTTTCAAGGGTACAAATTTTTGGTGCTACAAGTTTTGTTGTTTTCTAGATGGGCGACCAGCGTCTCCTTTATATGATATAAATTTTGATGCGGATAGTGAGAAATTTCTAGTGAATTATATTTGGCCTAATGCAAATTTTTGGGTGATATTGACTCCACATTTCATATCGACCTTCACACTTGAAAGTTGTAGACTGAAAATCTGTGGCAGGTGGAAATTATAACGACCCTTAAAAAATATTGACTGTATGAAAAAACTACTATTAAAATTTGTATTTTAATAAGAAAACTTGATTCTACAATTCAGATATCTCATTTATTGAGGTACGGGTTTCCCCGATCAAGTTTACTATTATTGAATCACTTAATTGTAATGTAAGGAATGAAAATATTTGCTACCATTCAATCAATGTATTCCAATTGCTTCTTATTGTTAGGGTGTGAGCTGACTCAATTTACGTACCCATTAGATGACATTAGGCTCGTCACCAACTACATGGGACCTAACATAATTGGCGAAACTTGGGTGGTTAATTAATCACCTCTGCCTATCCCTTCGGGGATAAACAGGCGTGATTTATAATTTATTACTTTGAAATCTTCCCATAAACTCTGCGTACGCGCAACAACCAACTTAGTATAGGAAAATGTGTTTTTTTAATTTATGTAGTATAGGAATGAAAATTGTATCACGTCTGTACGCGCCCTTACGATACAAGACTAGCAGCCTTGCGTGCCTCCCTTTGCTACTACATGAGTTGTTTGTTCACGTTCAAATTACTTTAAGAATTAACCACGGTCATATGTTTTACCGCGCCTTCGTTTTTAAGGTAAATAGTTTTAGATTTTTTGTTCTAAACAAATTGAATATTAAGCTAATTTTGTAAATGGTTGAAAGGTAAAAGTTTTAGTGCATCGACGATACATGAAACTACAAACGAGTTGCGATGTTTTTAAGTATTAATGTACAGGTACAAAAAATTTGAAAAAAAAAAAAATTAAGCAGCTGTTGACCTCTTTTTCTTCTTTTTTATGTACTTACTTAATAATTTTTCGAATATTTGATTAATGTAAAGTTCAAATAAAAATAGGTTCGACCTATTCTATTTATTTAGTTAACTGGTTTGGTTCTCCTAGTTTCGTTTTAATATTTTAAAATATTTGCAGATTATGTACTAAAAATAGCGAAAAAAGATTATCATGGAATGCCTATAAAAATCTTAATTATATACTATACCTACAGTTAAAACTATTGCTTGTTGATGTGAAACTCAAAGTCACTCAAAGTCAAAGTCAAAATTAGTTTACATAATATTATAACACACATAAGAATCGTCAAGAAGACGTTAGACATCGAAAACCTGCTTTTACTCCCTGTTACGTCATTCGTTCGTTTTCGAAAACAAACTACTAAACAGCCCGCGGAAGTCCGCATCTACCCGCATCGCATATACGCGTACACGTAATAGAGTGCGTACAATTACTCTAGGTGTCCACGGATGAGCCTTGATTAGTGACGGTCAGGTGGGCGCGGGTCGATACCCCCTCCCCACCCCAACTACTCCCTCTGTGTATTGCAGGGGGACGATCGCCTCAACTTAAGTATTGATTCGCGCGAAACGTGATTTGTACGCACTCATCTAGAGGTTAGCTTGCGGCTGCTCCGCCGGAGTTCATTGACTGTGCGATGCAGCTATTCGCTCTCCATTGCCGCTTTATCTGAGCTTGCCATTTCCGCTACGCTTTTCAGCAAGCAATGTACGGCTGGCGATCCGAAGCGACATTTCCGCTTCGCGTTTCTGGTGCGGGGTTGGTGTTTACGCGTAAGCCGCGGTCAATAGGCCCTGGGCCGCACCTACCGTTGTCTTCGGCATAATGCGGCCCGTCACGGCATCTAGCGAGTTATCGCCCGTACCGTGTTTTATTTGCTAAGTGCCGGGATACGGCCGGGGAAGTTAATTGACGTGCCATTAAAATGACTGCCTTGCCCGCGAGTAGGCGTAATAGCTTCCATTTTACACGTGATTTCAGATTTTGAGAGAAGACGTTGTTTTCCGGGTCTTCTAAGGGGTCCTAAGTCTACTACTACTGCCGGGTCTACTAAGTCTACTTAAGTATAAAATTGTTTCCATACATCCAAGAGGACAATATGGGATCCATATGCCTCCCCAAGGTAGTGCAGTTAAAAAGACTAACGAAATAAATCGACCCAAGATGTATTAAAGATGCCCATTTTTGGCAACCTTCCCCTACTTAGAGTGCATGACACGTCCTCTCACGTTTACACGCGTAACATTCATAATGACCTTCCTGCCCTGTTTCTAGTCTATCTGGCAATGTATGTCTTTCATTCATTGAACTATTCACTTCCTTTTAAGAGAGTACATACATAAATCACGCCTATATCCTAGAAGGGGTAGGCAAAGGCGATCTAGCACCCACGTTTCGCCAACTATGGCAGGTCCCATGTAATAGGTGGCGAGCCTATTGCCATTTATCGAGCACAAAAGTCGCAGTACATTGCTAGGTGGTACAAGAGGGAACGCTGCTGCCCATTCCTTACGGAGAGACTTGGGGTGGTGACAATTGTATTCTACTCTGCCGTCACCACACGGCCTTTTAAGAGAATGATTGAGTGAATTGAGTGATCAACATTCCTATCCATCTAACTAGGTCTTGCTACCTTGGACCTTAGGATTTAGGGTGTTTACTGTTTATATCTATGAGTCAATACATATCTCTCTGGTAGGTAGATAAGGCTACTAATGCATAATAGGAATAGGTAGCTATTTACCACCTATAAAGAACTGTGATAAGGTGCACTATTCATAGCTCGCCCCCTATTTCATGGGATATAAATAACAACATGGTGACGGCAGAGTAGAATACAATTGTTACCACCCCAAATCTCTCCCGTGGGTGTCGTACAAGGCGACTAAGGATAAATAAGTCATGAGGAATGGGCAGCAGCGTTCCTCTTATAGCACCTAGCAATGTACCTACTGCGATTTTTGTACCCGATAAATAGCAATAGGCTCGCCACCTATTACATGGGACCTGACATAATTGGCGAAACGTGGGTGCTAGTTCACCTCTGCCTACCCATTCGGGGATATAGGCGTGATTTATGTATGTATGTAAATAACATAGTAAAATGCAAAGAGTAGGTGTTAACACACCACTGCCTACCCTTTAGGTGACAAATATGTGTGATTAATGTACCTTATATATTTATTTAGCCGGTTAGTAAATAGGCAGCCGGATGGCAGAGAACGCGGGTACGATTTAAATTTTTCAATTTTATTGATAATTTATTATTTCTTTTTCACAGTAATAACACTTTAATAAATATTTTCAAATCAAATAATAAATAAGAAATGCCCCAAATTGACTGCTAAACCTAGATGATGTCGGCCCGCCCAAAGGCCACCATAAACTTTTTAAACAGTTATTCTATTTGCAAATATATTTCACCAGCCAAAGGTTATTTGCAGATGAATCGTCACCACCGCTCATTAACATACGATTTGCATTTAGTTCTGTAATAAATTGGAACTGGTACTGGTATCTCATTAGATATATCATACGGAAACTTCATATAAGTGTCCGTTCAGACTGGAGAGATCAGATTTATGTCGTATTTAAAATTGAATCTAGAATTGCTCTCGAGCTTTTCTATTCAAAAATAAGTGAAATTTACAAGTAGCCATATTACAATGACAAAAAAATAATAAAAGTAAAAATATACAACATTTAAATATAAAAATTCTAATATTAATAACAGAACCTCTGCATTGATTTTATTTTACAAAATAATAATTTTAAAAGAAGGAAAAATTAATAACAATATCGATGTACTATTATTATCATTAACAATTTATGTCCTCTTAAATTTGTTATATCCAATGTGTGAGTGGTTAAGTAAAAACTACTATGAAGCTTTAACTGCCCCACTCAGAGACGTCAATTAACTTCACACTAGACAGATATAGACTTACTGCCGCACTCAGAGACGCCAAATAACTTTAAAGAGTATTTAATGTCAAACATTTTCATTCAAATCTAGACCATAGACCGGGTAAGAATAGCGACTAGTTTTGAATTGTCATTTTTTGACATTATGTACTCATTATCGTTATCTGACGTCTCTGGGTGCGGCAGTTATTAGATTAGGATGTACCAACTGAATCTTCTTCTTCTTCTCCCTGCCCTGTTCCAAGTCTATCTGGGGTCGGCGCAGAATGTTTCCTCTCCCATTCAAATCGGTCAGACGTCATCAAGCCATCCACTCCTTTTTGATTCAGATCATCAATCACACCGTAAAGGTGCTAGTGATGCATGAATGTATAGAAAAGAGACGGAACGGACCATGTCGAGAGACCGATGAACGGAGAGAGTGATTGGAATGACAACATTCCAATCCATACTGCTCAAAGTTTTGGCTGAGGTTTTACAGCCGGCCGTCTATCTGACACTAACCCTCTTTGGGTATGCTGTTGTTGGTGGTTTGCCCTCCAATATTCGGGTACCAATCTCGCTTAGTCGACTTTTACGACACCCATGGGATGAGTCGGGGCTGCCCTATTCTACGTTATTTGTTCGCTCCCAGGCCAGCATAGAAGACGTACCTACTGAAGATGTACCTACTGAATCTAAAAATACCAATTTTTTCTCATTTTGTCATGTTTTAGGGGAGTGAAAACGTTATCACAAGACAAGTTTTCAAAAAGGAAATGTAGACATTACTCACTGAATTTTATTGACAATAAATAATCATCAAAGTTAATTGACGTCTCTGAGTGCGGCATTAAGACCTTGTGTACACTTAATTTGCAAATATAGAATTTAAATATAAAAACTATACTAAACACGTTAAAAATATTGTCCCCTCTCCGAGCCGTTCTGTGTGAGTGAACGAACACTATATCTACACGCGAAGAGACCAAATTAACAACATAGTTGGAATACAATTTGATATAGCAGCTTGTTAATTACCGAACGCTGCCCACGCGGGTAATATAATATGCACAGTTCTCTATAAGAATATTTCGAAAACATGTTAATGTACCAATATTACAACTGTGACGCACGCATCGCTAAGCCATAAAGCTATTTTATAAGTAACAGTACAAACTATTTGGCTGTATGTATGTATGTATGGTGAACGGCAGTTCAGACTAGGCAAAACTGTCAAATTTCTTCAATCGATTGTCAACCTCAACTTGTTTTAGGAAAAGCTCAAAGTCGATGGACAAAAATTTATATTTAGTGGTAGGTCTTTTTGACTCTACTATGGCGCGTCCAAACGCCAAATTCTCAGAACTATCGCTGGGTAACTTTTTAAATGGCTAGGTGGTTAATAGAGGTTACTGCCCATTACTCATCGTTGTGTTTACCCTTAGTTGCTTTGTAAGATTGTACGACACCCACGGGAGGGATGGGGGTGGTGACAATAATTATATTCTGCTCTGCCGGCACCACACGATCTAACTAAAATATACCAATACGATATTTAATTGTGCTCACAGTTATGCTCGTTCGAAAGTACGCAGTAGCAAGTATGGAGTTCCAACGTATACAAAGTAATAATAACAATCAACCATAATCCGAACAAGTCTCAAGTTTTGTTTGGATCAACATTGTCAAAATTGCTTGTTTGAGCAATGACCCACGTCACTGCTCAAAAATAAGCAATTTTTTTGTACACCAACATTTTGTATTTTATATACGTCGGAATTTTAGAGTACATCCTACTCAATTTATACTATAGAACTCACGTACGTCAAAATATTAAACTTCGAAATTCAGTAGCAGAGCAACCAATCACATTGTCTAATTAACGACATTGCTTGCGTCTGCGCATCTCAGATAGCATCACAATATTGTGCTCATCTCCCATTAACGAAAAGATGTTAATTTTTATCTGCTAACTAATTAATGACACCAATAAGTATTTCCTAGTTTGTACAGCTTGTGTCTTGTTTTTTATTACAATTATGCATGTTATTTGATTTTTTTAATTAGTTGTCTTATGTTTGTTTGTTTATCTTCTTTAATATTATTATAGTAATAGATGTGATGTGATTGATGTGACTGCAGGAGAAATATAATATAACTCAATTAATTGGAGGTACATACTACATGCATTAATCTTCTTGAATATATAAAGAAACACATATCAAAAAGTCATTTTGAATACACAATATTTCGATCATCAACATCATCATTTCAGTAGAGACGCCCACCGTTGGGCATAGGCCTCTCCCGATGGATCTCAAAGCCGATCGGTCCTGCGCTGCCCTCATCCAGAGGCTTCCCGCGAGCTTTACCAAATCGTCTGTTCTGTACTACCAATGTTGAGACTCCCGATGCGTAGCCGCCATTCCAGGACCTTTCCTGGCTGTCATGTATATTTTGAATTTTTATTAATTGGGCGATTTAGACTACTTTGGTAGGCAACAGATTGAAGATGTACCTATGTTATGCAGTCTTTGGAGGCTGTTGTCGAAAACCAACAATAACAACGGTTATCACGGTTAATTTATTGCCAACTAAGATCAACGGTTTCATTTAAAACATGTATAAACAAAGTTTTTCCTGTTAGGAGCGCTTCTTTTTCTATTTATAGAGGTAAGTAGAAGATCGCTATCACAAAAATATGGACGAAAAAGTAAGTTAATTTATAACGACTGTTGCCTCTCGTGAGATGTTAGTTTATTAAAAGATATAAATAGTTGTTATTTATATATACCTATGGCAATTAAACATTACTCTTACAAATGTTATAGTCAAATAAAAAATGGCTTTATGAAATTGATAGCCGTGTGGTGGGGGCAGGGCAGAATACCACCATTATACCTCCAACGGACAGAGGTTCAGAAAGAATGGTTCTGGTCCATATTTGCTTGTGATTTAATAAACTAGGATTCAATATTCAATTAATACAGTCTGCAGTAAATGCTGTCAAATTTTGCTAATCATTCTTAATTATTTCAAGTTCAACGACCCAAAGATTACTGCAATTTGTTTGACAACTGTGTATAAACTGATTCGATGTTGAGTGTACCAAAATATTGATTATATTGTACTGCAGACAAAGGTGTTAGCGAACGGATTTGTCGGTCACTGACATTTTAGTTGCAATGAAAACTTTTCCAAATCCATAAATCTCGTAACGTGATTTACATGTAATAACAGACGAATTTTATTAGAAGCAAGATTTCTTAAATATTTAATATTGACTATTTCATTTCACTTTTCGTACGCTTTGTAAATTAATGTTGCCATGGTTTCTTTTAAATTACACTTACGCTAATGAATTGCCAAGTAGGAAACAACATCAGAAATCAACGGCAATAGCTAGTCTATCCCCCTCTATTTTCTATAACTCGTCATCTTCCCATCTAAACCCATCACCTTCATACCATGCTTGACAAAATCCATCCATCTCTTTGTAGTCTTCCTCTACTTTGACATCCATCACATAGTTGTGTCCATTACCTACTTTTGAACGTTTCTGATGTCTATAAACACGGAAATTGCGGCCATCAGTTCACGAAATAACCAAAGAGCGTTTGGCAGGCAGCCGTCTATAAAGCCCTGAGCCTAAACATTCAGGTATGGAATGCAGTATGGAATTTTGTCATCTCAATCAATGTGTTCGGTCTCTCCTTTTCTTTAGATTAATTCATCACTAGCACCTCTTTAGTGTGATGGATAAAAGGGATGGCTAGATAAAAATAAGACATAGTTCGGTGACATAGGAAGATGAAGACGATAACGTAAATTACCATGAGGCCTTGTACTGCGAAGAACGGACAAGTAATTCAGATTTGAAATTCGAGTGCTGTTTGCATCTATAAGTATTATTGCACACTCTTGTATCACTTATATGCTACCTACAGTCGCAAAATGAGTTCCAAAATTCACTAATACACTGCTCGGGTAGGGACACTGTTAGGCACAGATGCGTGTTAGTAGATTATTTTTACCAAGGGTGACAAAACAAAGAATGCCTCAGATCGTAATTTGTTAAATATGCGATCTGAGACTTTCTTTTTTATCGCCTGAAGTAAGATCATAGTTTTACGTCACCCCTGAACAGTAAGTGGGATTTTCCGTACGAGTAGCTGGCGGAAAAGTCCACTTTATGGTCATGTGTGACATAAACTTATTTTTGGTGCTCGTATTCGTAAAAGTTATAGGTGTAAGGTAGACATCAATACATGGATTAGGATACAACATTGCCCGCGTGGGAATCCGATCCGCAGCGTGCTAGAGAAAGAGGGGAATGCTAAACAGTAGCTGTGACGTGCGATAGAAGTACCTATATTTCAAAGGGTCACTTACCTTACCTTCAGTACCCGCAGCCTTTCTCCGTCTAGCCAAAATACTAAGAAGCCTAAGAAGACTACCAATGCAGTTTTGAATAATAGTAACTTTAAGTAACTTTCTAGTATCGAGTTATATCAATTAGTTAAACTTATTTATACATATTAGAGATTTAAGTTCTTCAGTAAGCCGTCATCATTACTTTATCACGTTTTGTAAGTTGTTTTAGTTATTTTTAACAAAAATAGTAGAATTAAATGTGATTTCGCTATCAACCACCAGACATTAAATACATATTAGAATGTTAATAAATTAAAGTTCACTCAGATGAACATAAACAAATGCCAATCGCTATCGTGCATTGTATTGCTGGAGCGGAATACAACTGTCATAACCCCTATATCTCCTGCGGCTATCGTACAAGGCGACTGTATGTAATAAATATGATGAGGAATGGGCTGCAATGCAACGTAGTTTTTAAATGTCTCCACTGCTGGGGCATAAGTCTTTCTTATAGATGGCAGAATACAGGGAGTATGGCCAATGACCAACCACGCTGGCCAATGCGAATTGGTGGGTATTAACAGCAGCTGCAGCCGGGTGCAACGGCTTAACGTACCCTCCGAAGCACGGAGGAACTCGCCATAATATATTTCTGGTCACCCATCCAATGACCGGCCTTGGCTAGTATTGCTTAGTTAACCTTATCGAACGTTGTGCTTTCAAACTCCTCCGCTATTTATTTTCTGCGTTGATCTGATTGTGTCTGGACTACTCGTGTGACTAACAAGGTTAGAGGGTTTGAGTTTGTTAATAAAGAAATCATTTTAAAATGCTCAAATGATCATGGCATCGTGGCCAGAAAGCGTCATAGTGCACCGGAAACATATCTCAGTTTAACGTTGATGGCACCAATTAAAGACACAAACTAGTTTTACCGAGGCATTAGTTGTCCGAGTGCGATGAATCGGGAGATTGCTTTCATTTGATTACAATTTATATTTTTTAGTAACTCCAGGTCAAATGAGCATCTCGATGGCACAGGAATGCGATAAACCTACTGTTGCGTAAGCTAAGTCACTTTTGTAAATGCGGTCTTTGGATTGGTTGGGTGAGTGGTAACAGCAGCCTGCATTGAGGAGGAAGTTCGATTCCATCAACACTATTTTATTTTTTATTTTTCGAACTTTTTCTGACCTATTTTTTTTAAATATTTATGTAATTATTCATGTTACAAAAAAAAACAATAACAAACTAGTGACTATCACCCAAAGAAACAGGTTATTAACTTCCAGTCGTGACTAAATCCTTTTGTACTGCAATAAATAAATATTTCAAAGAAAATCAATTATTCGGACAGTATTTTTTTTATTACTTACATCTTTTTCTATTTAAATATTTTTTAACATTATTAATAATAATGATGAAATAAAAATCTAAAATACATAGTAAATATTCCTCTACATTTAGCCATAGATACTTTCCAAAGTTTCCTGACACTTGTCCTAACGGGTACTATCCATCTTCATACCTAATTAATTCTGCCTCCAATGTTAACTGTGGACATGGCTACTGATTTGCATTAATTGCTAAAAACACGATGTTACTTTTGTTTTGATATATTTCATTAATTTTTCTTACGTTTTTTTGCGGCCAAGAAAGCTCGAGTTCTAGGAAATCGTTAATCTTGTTAAGAAAGTAACTATTTATACTTACTATATTTTGTTCACATAATATGATAGGCAGGGGAAGGTGGCCCAAAGTGATAATGATATACTGCTCTGCTGAAAATGGAATAAATTTTGAGCCCAACCATTATTAATTTATTTACCACATCTAAACTGGCACCAGTCTATGGTTGATATAAAAGCAAAAAATAATCGTTATTTTATATTTTTAATTTTTATTAGAGGCCTTTTCTACACAGATACGATGTTGGTATTATAATTAGTGGTAGGGGAATGACACAGTCCAAAGTGGGTATAGTGCCTAAAACGGACATCGTCGTGTACAAAATAATTGAAGACTTCATTACCTGTTATCGCCGTGGTGATAAGAAATTATTTACGTTTTAGCCAGTATGCCCGTTATGGGCTACCTTCCCCTATTGATTTGTCAGACAGTTGAAAGAGCATGTGAATGTGAAAAACTGTTTACTAGATAGGTCAGGTAAGAAAAAACGCACTTTATTGGTCGTTAGCGGTACTCGCATGTCAATCAGCCATCCGGTGTTCGATGTCACATAATCTTCGCTAACCAATTGTGTATGCGTATTTTTCTTCATGCACGCAGCAGTAAAACAATAGACTTGATTAGGCTTTCTAGGAATCTCGATGTTTTTGTAGAGAGCCGGTATTATGCAATAGTAATATTTTTTTTGCTTTTTTGTATCAGTCAGTACATTATGAGAGAAAATAATAAAAGATGGCGAAGATTGATACTACAACACGGAATCAAGTTTTCAAACTTTAAACAAAAGCACAGAATAGGGAGCTCCACTCATTTCACTCCTGTCTGCCTTAGCCACAAATATTTAACCAGCCTCTGAACACAAGTGTATTAGTCAATATAGCAGAGATGAAATGGGACTATATTAATTGTATTCTAATAATATCAGATTCATACTACGCTGACCCCAAATAGACTGGGAACAGGGCATGGAGAAGAAGAAGAAGAATACCACACTGCTAAACTCGCACTGAGGTCTGTATAATTCGGCCTACAAAGATATTTTATAGATGGCAGCCAACCCTCTCCTCAAGGAAGACACCTGTCATCTTCAGCCCTCTATAAATAAAACAAAATATAGGAGAATTACATCGAAAAAATTCGTGAAAGTTAAACTATTCGATTTTAATTTAAACATTATATAAATGTTAGAAAAATTTGTACAAAGTACAAAGTTTTTCTAACCACCAAAATCTTTGTCGTGAAAGTTGTTTTTCTTCAAAAATGTTTAAGAAAAACAACTTTCTCGACATTTTATCTTTAAGGGTGATACGGTGTTTGACATAATGTGTCTAAATTGTAAGATACTAATATATATATATAAGGACGTATTATAATTCCAGTGGAAAAACGAAACCGATGAATGGAGAGAGTGATTGGGGTGACATTCCAATCCGTACTGCTCAAGGATTTAGCTTAAGTTTTACAGCCGACCGCCTGCCGACACCAACCCTCTGTAGGTGCTCGAAATAAGAGAACATTATGCTGAGGTTTTTATAAGAGATATTCAGTGGCAATAGGCTCTAGACCGGAAAAGCGTTAAGACGTAGAAGTGGCAATAGTCCACCTAATACACGAGAGCTAACTTCAGGGATAGAGGCGTGATTTATGTATGTACTCGTATCTAGTACGTGCATGCATAGTTCTTTTTAAATAGTGACGGCTCACTAATCATTGTACGACTGAAACCGGGAGGGAGTGAATGGCTTGATGACGTCTGACCGATATGAATGGAAGAGGAAACATACTGCGCCGACCCCAGAGAGATTGGGAACAGGGCTGGAAGAAAAAGACTGAAACCACTCACTTTCTCCACACTTAAGCTGCAAAAGAATCAAAGCCCTAGCCACCTGACACGTTCCGCTTAATTAAACGGCCAGTCTGTCAATCGTACAAGAATAGCTAAGTCTGGTCACGAGCAGGGGCCGCCCCCGAGGGTGGCGAAGGAGGGGGGAAGAGTTGGGGGGGGGGGGCAAATGAAAAATAGCGCAATTAGCCGCGCAGACAGTGAAAAACAAGTGCACTCGATCTGCCGGCCGACATCGGCGCTAACTCATCGATAACCCGATAGGGATGCGACCGGTCGGTGTTGCGATTTTTCGTTTAACCGTACCTAATCGAAGTTTAAGCGCTCGATTAGTGTTGTGCGTAGGTACGTAGATTGCTTCGCGCGATTTGTTTGGCCATCAATTAAAGGGCGGTATCGTGGTCGATTGAGGAGGTAGCTCGGCCTGCGATTGCGTAAACTAAGCAATTTTCGCTAAGGTCGGTCATTGGATGGATGACCAAAAATTAATGTTTTGGAGTTCCTCTGTGCTTCGGAAGGCACGTTGAGCCGTTGGTCCCGGCTGCATCTGCAGTCGTTAATATACCGACCAACGCGCACTGGGCCAGCGTAGTGGGTTATGACCCATACTCCCTATATTCTTATTCCATCCATAGCTGACGGCCGCCGTGGTCGAATGCTCAGATTGCTGGGTAATGGCCAAGAGGTCCCGGGTTCGAATCCTGGTAGGGGCAAACTTTGTGATTACCATAAGTGTTTGTTTCCGAGTCATGGCTGTGTATATGTAGTATATTTTCTACATTTATATACATAATTATATTAAAAATATGTCCGTCGTCTAGTATCCATAACACAAGTGCTTGGGCTTCTTACTTTGGGCTAGATGATGGTGTGAGTGTAAAAATATTTATTTATTATTATAATTTTTTAATGGTAATGCCCTATATCTACCACTCGACAAGTTATCGATAACGGTTCAGCTATATCCAGATTCAATCCAGGTTGGCTATATTTATCTGGGTCACTAGGAAATCCGACACAAGCCTGAACTAGATTTTCAGCTGCTAACTTTGTAGAATATATATTTTAATCTATCATCGGCTAGACAGTGGGTAGGTATCATTATAAATAATATCTCATCATCATCACCAGCTCTTTTAATGTCCTCACTGTTGGGTCACAGGCTTTCCTTATGGATGGAAGGATATAGGGAGAGTGGGCCATAACCCACCCCGCTGGCCCAGTGCGGGTTGGTGGGTATTAACGACTACAGATGCAGCCGGTACCAACGGCTAAACGTGCCTCACTCACACAGAAACTATAAGCTAATTATGTATTATTGATATTGATTTGAATTACGCCGTGTCGTGACGGCAGAGCAGAATACAATAAATTGTCATCATCCCTATTTCTCTCGCGGGTGTCGTACAAGGCGACATCCGATAAAAGGCGGCAATGAGCTGCTATTTGGGTGCCCGATGGATGACAACAGGCTCGCCACCTACTACATGGAACCTAACCTACTTGGCGAAACGTGGGTGTTTATTCACTTCACCTTAAGCACTCTAAATAGGCGTGAAATGTGTATGTTTGTATCTATGGAACAAGTCAACGGTAGTGTAAAAGGAAATATCACTGTTACTACAACTGAATGACAGTAGCTGGAAAATGAATGGCGACGCAATGTAGGTCACTCCCAGGTGACCTGTAGAGCCGTCAAATATTACACACGGACTTTTGACAGCGCCCGTGAAGCCTAGAAACCGGATGGATCGCCAACTTCATCCCTAGCGTCCTAATAATTAAGCCTATTTTTGTCAGTCGCCAATTGAATAGTATTTTAATACCTTTTCATAGGTAATAAAGACTTAGGGCCGGTTTTTTGATCCGCAGTTAACTCAACCAATTGTTAAAAAATCATTCTGATTTCTGATAATCAGTCTGATATTTAACCATCAGTTACAATATCAGACTGATTTTTAACATTAGTAATTCAAATTGTTACTAATAGTTAAATAGCAGCCTGATATTTAACGATTAGTAACCATTTTTAACAATTGGTTGAGTTAACTACGCATCAAAAAACCGGCCCTTAGCCGTGTGGTGACCTCAGAACGGAATACAATTGTCACCACCCCCATCTCTTCCGCGGGTGTCGTACAAGGCGACTAAGGGCAAAGACAGCAATGAGCAAGACTAAGTATATTGCTTCAACATTCTAATCCACCTTGAGCAGTGTGGATTAGAATGTTGAAGTTTTATACATACATACATACATAAATCACGCCTATATCCCCGAAAGGGTAGGCAGAGGTGAACTAGCACCCGCGTTTCGCCAATTATGTTAGGTCCCATGTAATAGGTGACGAGCCTATTGCCATTTATCGGGCACAAAACTCGCAGTAAGTACATTGCTAGGTGGTTTAAGAGGAACGCTGCTGCCCATTCCTCATCACTGATTTATCCTTAGTCGCCTTGTACGACACCCACGGGAGAGATTTGGGGTGGTGACAATTGTATTCTACTCTGCCGTCACCACGCGGCGGTTGAAGTTTTATCCCTTTTAATATTATTGCTTGCATAGATTTTACACTCGCGACGTGACTACCGTACAGCATCACGAATTCACAACACTATTTAGCAAAAATGACTCATCGTTCTTACTTGAAATTACCGATTATTTTCCCTGTAGCAAGCTGGAACAGCAAAGGTTTATCACCCGGTTGTCGAACCCGAAAATGTCTAGACTTAGTCTTATAGCTATATTATAATTAGGAGGCCTGTTTGTCCCCGAGTGATGAGGAATAGGTATCAGTGGTCCGATTGTACCACCTAGCAATATACAGCGATTAACTTGCCGGATATAAGAGGAGCTGGATAGCGCAGTGGCTTGGCGCGCTCTGCCTGCGATTGCGTAAACTATGTAATGCTCGCTAAGGCTTGTCATTGGATGGGTGACCAAAAATTTTTATTATCTCGAGTTCCCCCATGCTTCGGATGGCACGTTAACCCGTTGGTCCCGACTGCATCTGTAGTCGTTAATACCTACAAATCCGCACTGGGCCAGCGTGGTGGGTTGTGGCTCATTCTCCCTATATTCTTCCATCAATAGGCTGGTGATGATGAATTGATGATAATATCCTAATTGGCAAAACGTGGGTGTTAACTCACCTCTCCCTACTGTTTAGGTGGGATTGAACGATTATAAATGCATCCGGGAAATTTACAGGATTACATCGAAAAAAGGTTTTAGCAAACCGTGGATTTTGATACTTAGTTCAATAGCTCAGAGCAGAGGTCATGAACCTAAGTTAACGGCCTTAGATGCAGCCTACCCATATAATACTTCAGAGAAACACGAAGAAGGAAGAGTCTGTAGAAGCATTTTTTCTTCTGTTAAGTAGAGTTGAAGAAGGGAGAGTTTTGGCAGAAGCATTATTGTTTCTGTTTAGAAGCGTTTTACAAGACTTTTCACCCTTTCTGATTAGCGAGCCAAGACATTTTGTAGGTCTCTTACGCCATCTTTTATCTTGAAAAAGTAACAGTGCACTATGTTAGTTTTCAATCCTGAATTTCCCATAATGGAGGAAAGAAATTTCACTAGGAACTGCTGACTGTTTACTTTTTGTGTATTAGTATTCCATCCACGAATTGTCATGAAGGTCGTATTAGTTACTAACCGGCTAACCGCCAAATTGGTTAATTGCGATTATCGCTATCTAATAAAGGAGCCGCCCCAATATTTAATTTCGCTTGCAATAAATCAATAAAACCGCCGTTAATTTCGTACATCGCAAGTCTTGGATACTGCTAAATAATGGACACCCATCAGGTCTCATTAGCACCGAGCGGGGGCGCCACCGGCGACCGTCCGCCGGGCGCCGCCGGCCGTCCGACTGATCAATACCCCGCGAACTTTGCCGAGCGCCCCCGACGAAACCCGAGCTTTCCCGACACCGGCCGACCTGTGCCGAGCCGCGTCGCACATGTCAAGTGTCACCGCGATACGGCTCCGCAGCCGTAGGCTTTGCCTGAAAACTGTGAAAAACGGGGAAAAAGTGGAGAGAAAAACCTGTGTGACGAGTATTATTGTGTTGTGAATGTTGTTGTGGATTTCGATTGAGCCTGCCGCTTAGGTGTCCGGCGACCGTGTAAGTACTTAGCTGACTGGGGACCTGTTGGCGGGGCATTGTTCACCGACTCCCAGTTTTGTACTGCTATTTTGCATTTTCATCCAAAAATTCCCACCTGTTAGTTCACTATAGTGATATCTAGCGCTTCTCAAGCACACACAAGAGTATATCTAAGATATAATTCACAAAACCTCCCTCTAAATCGCTGTCAATGTACCGTGAATTAGTTTTCGGACTACCTACCTTTTGTGATTATCGTCATTCTCTTTAACCATTAGGCTGAGAAAATGTTATCTGCAAAAATTGTAAACGTAAAGTCAGTTAGACAATAGCAGAGAAAAATATTTTAATAGAATTAAAGGGACACCGCTACTGCGCATGCCCATTGTCGATCTGCGTCATTCATATGTTTTGAAGTGTTCCGATAATAAGGTATTGCTTAAAATAGCTCGTAATGTTTAAACATTGGTACGAGTACCAATTGTTTTCTGCTTTAAAAAGAAATTTTTTTAAGCATTAACGTTTACAGTCACTGTAGTTATAATTTCTTTACGATAAGGTAGTAATGTTGTACATTATCTGTTTTAATAATTCGTCTTCAGTGTACAAAATTAGATAAAGATTCAATATCAATTTTTCACTTAGTATGCGCCCCTTTCGCATTTCATTCATTTGTCAGTGTGTAAGTGACCTTGACCAAGTTAAGGCCGCTGCAGCACCCTCATACCAGTTTAATTGGACCTCTTTTGTCTCTTTCTACCACTCGTATATCTCTCGCTCGTAGTTCAAGTGCGTCTGGATGCAGGTGTCTAGGAAAACTGGTTTGTTCACCGCAGAGTAATGAGATTTAGCAACTGAATCACTGTCTGGTATTAGCATCCCTTTCCACTGCATTGCACTGAAGGGAGATGGAGTGCGTTTTATTGATTTTAAACTTGAAAGTTTTGTGTAGGGGGAGGACAGACAGGGGAAGCGCACCTACCTACTTACATAAGTAAATGGCAAGTCTGGCAAGTGAAAATTTACTGCCGCACTCAGAGTCTTCAATTAACGTTAATGATTACTTTATATTAAAAAATTAACTATTCAAAACTAGTCGCTATTCTTGCCGGGTCTACGGTCTAGATTGAAATGAAATTTTTTGACATTAAGTACACATTAAAGTTAATTGACGTCTCTGATTGCGGCAGTAAATGAAGTAATTTGCCTAGGTACTTAATGCACCGACACAGATGATTGCTGTGGTGGTTTAAAGAAGAAATGCGAATTACACTGCGTTCAAAATGCAGACACACTGTGGTCTTCCAATGCGTATAGTATACACATACAACATACACATTAACGTTTATATCCCCGAAGGGGTAGGCAGAGGTGAATAGCCCCCACTTTTCGCCCATAAGTTTAGGTCCCATCTTGACACAAACGAGAAAGTTGGGCGTGGTGACAATAAATTGTATTCGTTCTGCTGTCACAACCCCACACGGCCTTATCATCGTCACCAGCCTTTTAATATCCCCACTGCTGGGGCACAGAACTTCGCTATGGATGGAAGTATATACATAAAAAGAATGGGCCATAACCCTCCACGCTGGCCCATTGCGGCTTGGTAGGTATAAACGACTGCAAACACAACTGGGACAAACAGCTTAACGAGCTTTTCGAAGCACGAAGGCTCTCGAGATAATAATTTTTGGTCACCCTACCAATGACAAGGTTGGTCATTGCTTAGTTTCCACAAGCGCAGGTCGAGCGCGCTAAACCACCATATTGCTGATTTGCTCCAAGCTCCGATTCGTAGCGCCCTATGAGGCAATATAACTTCCCCAGGGAGATGCCTGCCGTGGAGAAAGCCTCTCAGAGAGTGCTCGTTTGCAAGGCTCGGGGACAAATAGTCTCCTCCCACTACACGGCACGCCTGAGCCGAGGTCCGCGCCTTTAGAGGCACCCTCATTCCTGCCGCTCCAAGCTCCGACTCGGGTGCCCTGAGAGGCTCCGCGGCAGTATATCTCCCCCCGGAGATGCCGTCCCCCCATAGAGGACCCTCACAGGAAGTGCTCGACTGCAAGGCTTTATGACAAGGTCTTCGTCTTCCCCAAAAAACTCGGTCGATGCTGTAAAGGACCAAGGCAAACAAATTAGGTCCTCCAAAGAAAAAAAAATGCTGGAAATATAGCATACATCCTGTTTTACGGGGCCTATGTCCAGAAGAAGTATAAAAAAAGGTCTAATAAAAACCGTCGTAAGAAAAGTTGTTTGTTTTGATCAAATCTTCAAATGGTTTTCATGTTCTTGAGTGTTACTGAAAATAAAAACTGAGTATCCTCGACACCGGCGTGGGGTACAGTCAACAGCACGTCGGCTACAACAAAATGTCCAATTTTCTCAAGCTTTATTTTCATTACTTTATTGTGCCGTGAGGTGACGGCAGAGCAGAATACAATTGTCACCACCCCATCTCTCCGGCGACTAAGGGTAATGATTGCGATGAGGAATGGGCAGCAGCATTCCTGTCATACCACCTAGCAATATACAGTGATTTGTGTCCGATATATGGCATAGGATCACCACATGGGACCTAACTTATTTGGCGTTAAGTGGATGTTCATTCCCCTTTGCCTACCCTTTCGGGGACATAGGCGTGTTTTTTGTGTGAATGTATGTTTATTTTCCACCAAAAATCTCACTCTTGTATGTATGTATGTAAAAATCTCACTCTTTCCGCTCACACCTTTGAACTTGAATTTGAACTTAATATTGAAGACAGAAAAAACTCGTCTAGGTGAGTTGTTTTTCGCTATAGGTACGCAATAAAGACACACTAGGGGGCACGGTAATATAATATATACAATTATTATTAGCAATAAATACCATCTAATGAACATAAAAGTTTAATTAAACTTTTTCTATAAAGGACATGCAAATATTTCACTAAAACTAGGCACACGTTTTTTAAGTTTAAGTATTTTCAATATTGTGTTGAATATTTGTAAAATATTTTTGGTGATTAAACGATTTCTACCGTTTTCTTCAATAAACTAATTGAGGGACCATCTAAATTAATATCACTTCTAATTTTAACAGTTTCCAAATACATTCTCGATATTAATTTTGTGGGGTTATCGCCACCTGTTTAATTACAAGACGAGATGACAGCAGTGAGATATTAATTTAAGTTTTCTGTAACATATTCCGAAAGTCGAAAAAGATTTCTCCAGGTCAAGAGTACCTGAAACCGACGGGCATTCATGCAGGCCTTAATAAGATTGGATGAAGCGAAAGAAGTATAGTTATTGTAAGGATCGAAGCAAGTGATCTGTGGGTGAAAGGCGTGACATATGTATGTATGTATGAATGTTCTAGTTATAACATTCCCCCTATCCAGATAAGTGTAGCTAACTATGAACATTGCGCTTGCGCAGATAAACAACTTTCCAATTAGCCGTTAACCTTTGGTCCCGGTCAATATGTCGCCTTTGAAATTGTTTATGGACGTTTTTTGTTTTATTACACAACGATTGTAGTTGGTGAAAGTCGGTTGTAGCCATAATTTATGGTTGATTTTAGAATAATTGCTCATTTATTTCTTTTTACGGTTTTTTTAGTTTACTGTTAGGCATTAGTATAAGTGACCTTTGAGCGCGTTGCCGACTGGTTGTCGCCGAAGAGGTCGAATCTGGGTGGTGGTAGGGAAATGTTTATTCTTTTAATTAATGCAGATAAAGTAGATAAAAAAAGGGAACCAAATTAATTGTATTTCTATTACTGTCTTATTATATATAGGTTTAATGGTAATTTGAGACACGCCATATACCTACCTCCAAAGGTTCAACACAATTTTAAGTTTAAAAGTGGGCTGACTGGCACCATAGAAAGAGGATTGGTGTCATGCAGGAGGCCGGCTGTAAAACCTGGAGCAGTACGGAGTGGTGAACATACTATGCCGGCCCCAGATAAACTAGGAACAGGGCATGAAGATGATGATCTTGAAGAGAAGCTATGGGATTATACGAGTATTCATTTTAATTAGCCGTGTGGTAGTGAAAGCAGAGCGGAACCCAATTGTCACCACCCCCATCTTTCCCGTGGATGTTGTAAAAGGCGACCAAGGGCAGACAACGATGAGTACCTAATGGGCACCAGCGTTGCTCTTATACCACCTAGCAATATACTACGATTTACGTGCCCGAAAGAGCCTCCTATTACATGCGCCCTAATATATTCACCTCTGCTTACCCCTCCAGTGATTTATGAATGTATTTTACCTATAACTTTTACGTCTCCATGGGACCTAATTGGCGAGGCGTAAATGAAAATGAAAATGAAAATATGGTTTATTCATATAAGGTATGATTACATACACTCATGAATCGTCAAAGAAATAACGTTAAACACTGGAAACGAAAAGAAAAACAGTTTCCAATATTTAACGTTATAAGCTACACCATCCGTTCGTAAACTACGTGTAAACTACGTAGGTGTTAATACACCTCTGACCCCTTTGGGGATATAGGCGTGTATTATGTTTGTATGTATGTAATTTTCTTATGTTTGTGCACAGTACGGCGTAAGTGCCGTGGGGGGCATGCGCCGGCGGCGCTAAGGCATGAGCGCGGCGCGCGCGCCGGAGCCCCGCGACCCCCCGCGCCAGCACCGCTCTAACCCGCAACAGGTAACTCATACTACACACCCTATAAATAAGGTCTAATTTCCCTTGAACGCACCAGGAGTAGGTGTAGCCGACTTAATTATTTTTTTATTTTGTATTTACATGATGTTTGATCAAAACACATGATATACAACACAACAAGCAGGCACCTAAACTTATTATACCAAAAATATCATGTATGTACTTATATTTTTACTTCCTAAATATAGCGTTTGTTAATTATAATTAAAATATTACATGTCCTATAAAGTTTCATGTTTAATTATATGTATAAGAAAAAATATAATGCTACCATTACGTTTATACAGCGTGACATTTCCATTCCGTCTTTCTCACGGCAGAACCGCAACTATAAAATTTCTTCAATTAATTATCAACCGAATGATTTTCAATTAATGATCAACAATCAGTATACTATAAAGATATAAAGTTAAGTTGAAAAAATAGAATAAACTCAATTGAAAACGCGTGAAAATTTCCATCTTTTAATACAGCTGTCATGATAAAAAAAAATATCTTTATCATGTTCAATGTTAAAGTGCAGAATTTATTTAGGGCCTGTTTCAAAATCGAAAAGTAAGTTCTAAGTAGCCTACTTCGCAGATCATTTGACAAATGTAATGTGAAATATATGTCAATTGAACTGCAAAGTAAGCTACTTCGAACTTACTTGTCGATTGTGAAACAGGCCCTTAGGATATTTGACAGTTTTTGTTTTGTAATATAAAAAAATGCTGGAGTTTCCGACTTAGGTCTCCTTACTTGTTTTTTTTTCATTTTCACTTTAAAGTATATACGATTTCATTGTCATTTCGCTTACAACTTGGGCCACCTGAGGCGTTGTAAGTGGCATTAGCGCGACGTCGCATATAGCATTAAGCTATTGGGAAAGATGACAAAAAACAGTATCACCACGGTAATTGAAGTATTACATAGATAGTATTACCGTGCCCGAATCTAAAAACAAACTTATTATTATTATATTTCTGAAAAAACAAATCAATACGTACTACTTACTTCATAGCAAAAAAAAACTGGATTCTATTTTTGAATTTTGTTTGCGATGCGAGTCGTTGAACTAACGTTGATATGATTACCTACCAAATTTGGTAACATTCTTTTACCCTTAAACTTTAGAAACATTGATTGATTTTAACTTTAAAACATTTTTATTACGTCTAGTTATTCTGTTGGATGCTACGGCACTTAATGCAGATAGGTAAGCAGTCTGTGGAAAAAAAAGAAATAGCCGCTTGATATTATTCAAATTAAAACGCTAATTTATTATATTATATGTAACTAATGTTGTGTGATGTGTGAAAAATGGTAGTAGTGCTTTGGAGCTCGGTGACTTATAATTTATTATGTTTAAATAAATCTCATAGCGTTCACTGTCTTTTAGTTTGATATAGGGTGGTCATTTGATCCCGTTCATAGGCGAGAAGGCTGCAGGATATTTGTATTTTTTTAAATATAAAGGTCAACGGTACTTCAGACTAACCTGACAGTTTTGTAATTTTTTTTCGATTGATTGTCAGCCTTAACTTGTTTGTAGTAAAGCACAAAGTCGATTGAGAATATTTTACATTTTAAGGTAGTCTGGCGTGCTGTTGACTGTACTAAACGGACATTAACTATATTTTATGATAAAATAAGATAATTTATGTAGAAGAAAATGGCACAGCATCGTTCTACGTTGAAAGTAAAGTGGTATGTGATAATTGCTTAATTTAATAAAATAATCTTTTGTAATACATACAAAAGATTCATACGAAAAATAACTAGGCTGGAAATAGTAAAATACTTATATATTATGTTACTAAGAATTTATTTTGGTGAAGCTATGTTTAATTAAAGTTAGCTATGATTTTCTAACGCTACTGTACAATTTTATAAACATTATGCTATGTTGATTGTTTTTATTGAGTTACAATACTTGGCTTACTGTATGAAATTGAATGAAGACAGGAATTTAGTTGAATTAACTTACGTCTTGGTTGGCCGAGTAACTTCTGCAGTCGCACAGATTGCGGAAGACACGGGTTCGGATCTCGCATCATTTTCGGATTACCTACCTTTCTTTGTAAGGGTGATTGGCTTATTAAAAATTAACATAAAATTAAAAGTACTACTAAGCTAAATTTATGGTTAGAAAAATTCGAAAAATTATAGTCTTAATGCGGGAAACGAACCCGCGTCCTCTGCAATCCGGGCAGATGCCTCTACCACTCGACAAACCAAGACCAATCTTGCATCAAATCGACTATAATTATTCGAACTTTTTCTATCCCCAAATTTTTTTGCGATATTTTTTCTCATATAATTTTTAAATAAAAATCATGATAGCAATTAAAAGAACTTACCAGTATTTCAAAAGTGACACAACTGATGTCTTGATGGCAGTACACGCACAACGGAACAACTCCTCCGCATATAATCGACAATTGTCGTGCGCTAACACACCTCTTATCCTTACGTATTCAAATTAAACATTATTCAAACGGAACCGTTGACCAAAAACGTAAATATTATGGTCAAAGACTTTCTAGAATGGCTGGTGACCTCAGTTAGTTGTTAAAACTGGCAAAAATTGTACGCAGCACGCGATAGCAATAGAGATTGGTAATTAGCAAATAAGCCCATTTATCGCAACATCATAATTGTGAAGACAAATTTATTTTTTGCTTTTGACGAGGTTTTGCTTGAATAACTGTTCATTGGGAGTCTCCCCGAGACCATGGCCGCTGTAATGTGATCGATTATAAAAAAAAAGATATAGTATAATATAAAACAATAATTAAAATGCCAAACACCAAAATATACGCGTGTCTTATCCCAAAACGTACTTTTATTTCTAATGTGTAGTGCTTGGGCAAATATAAGGGAACATTATGGGCATTTGATTTTAGTTTGTTACATACATACATAAATCACGACCTTATTTCTCCCCTAAAGGGAAGGCATGCTATAGGGGGCGGGTTTATTGCCATTTAAGGGAATTCCAATCGCAGTAAGTTTTATGTATTAAATCTAATTCAAATATTATATTGCCAACTAAATGTAATGTAATTTACTGTAACCCCTGTTTACATCGAAACCACTAAAAAATCGCCTTAGATTTTAAGTTTTGAACTTTAAATGATAGAAAATGCGCCTTAAAAGTGCCGATCTTCAGTAGGTATATGCAGGCTGTGCTCAATTAAAAAATTCCTTTCTTTGACCATTGAAACTATTAGAGACGCGCTGCATATTTGGTCAGCGCTAAATTGCCGACAATTCCAGCAAATCAGTGTCACATTTTGGCTCTAGGATCGTTCGTCTGATTTATTTGTTAAGTTTAATTAAGAAAACTGTTGTCACTATCTTTGTCATCTTTGTCTGTCTTTGTTCTAATACATATGAAAGAGTACATAAATGTAGGTATATAAGTGTTATTGCTATCATTTCGGTGATGATATGGCGTGATTTGCATATGTATCTTGTAATTAGGTGTACGTAGGAATAAGACAGTCAAAATCACTATTTGCAATCAAAATGGCGACCAATCGAAATTATTATTTTTCGTAGCCAGTCGTAAATTTCTTTCCGTGTTATAATTGTCCATGTAAGTACATAATCCTACCGTGCTTCAAAACAAATTTTCCGATAAACGTTTCATAATGTTAACAGAGAAAGTTATTTACGTTTTTGAGTAGTTCACTAACCATATTCACTGTCGCGGCCCTTTGATGAGATATAAGGTAGTAAGTAACAAATGAATCACGGTAATCCCCATTTATTTAGTTCATTAGAAACTCTTGATGTAATCAGCGGTGAGTAATCAGATTAAAGAAATGAATCATGTCTAATTACTCTTAAAAGGTATATTTGAATAAGTATGTTGGATAAAATATATCTTGAACCCCTCCTTTGCGACAAGATGCGCGGGCGCATGGTGGGCGTGTCATGTGCTCCCGTACCTACTTTATTGCCAGTAATTAATCAAACCTTGATGATATAATTTATTTAAAGTTTATTTTGTTTAATTAAGACATTATACATAACAGCTTGGTTTTTTTTATGGTTTGCTCTATTTCTGTGTGGGTTTGGTTTGTTGTTAGTTGATTCTCAATCTTAACTTCTTCTTTCTGCGCTGTTCCTAGTTTATCTGGGTTCGGCGCAGTATGTGACCTCTTCCATCATCCACTTTTTGATTCATACATCTCTTTTGATCCATCATACCGGAAAGGTGCTAGTGATGAATGAATATATATCAAGTGCACGGAAAGGACCATGAAAGAAGCGAGTGTTTGGGATAACAACATTCCAACCCATAAGTACTGCTCAATCTGAAAACTTGACAAAGAATCTGTAAGATTATTAAAATTAAACTACTAATTAAACGAAATTAAACATTTGCTCTATAGTAATTAGTGGGTGGCAGGCTCAACTTTTGAACTGACCAATCCCGTCCCGCCAAATGACGATTTAATCCGTATTACGACCAATGACGATGACTTGCAGCTTCTCGATGCTGCTATTGATTGGACGGCGTAGCATTCTTTTTTTAAGTTGTTATTGGTCGTTGGCCGTTATCTAAGGTTGCAAGGTCGCTGCCACGACAGCAGAATACAAACAGTCATTTTTAAATTAGGGACGAAATTTGTGCTGTGCTTATAAATACAAATGAGCGTTTTGCTACATACTTGTTTTGGGACGCTTTACTACTTAAACCTGATAGTAAGCAAAATCAATAGCAAATTTTATTATTTTTGGTTCTAACCTTCTAACGACAAGTTTATTTGTCAATAGCAGATAGTTAGGAAATTAATTGTTTCTTTAGTTTTTAGGTAGGTATGGCTATCTGTATCTGACTTAGGTATATACAATTTACATACAATGAGTCGTCCTTTTTTGAGTTTGATTCGAAATGTTGACAATATTTTACTTACACTCACACTTATCGTCTAGCCCAAAGCACTTGTGTTATGTCTATTAGATGACGGAAAAAATTACTGGAGAACAAATGGCTGTAATCATCACAAAGATTTATCCTATCAAGATATTAGACGATGCAATACAATGTATCAGATTTAAGACCTTGAACAAGCCCTTGAGTAACTAACACTAAAGCAGACGCATTGCCAACGCCAAATGAATACAAAGGATCGACGATAAAATCAAACGCAGTTACAGCGAGCTAAAAAGGGCACTGTGGCCGCGCAGCGGTCGTCCTTGGAAACACAATATCGTTTCCATCATCATTCATCGTTGCCCTCATCACTATCACAGTATATACTTAGAACAGTAATACGTATTCATACACACTGGCCACTGCTCATTAGAATGATTGTGTGCTTTGGTACTCGGGGCCGTGTAGACACGCACTGTGACGCACACATTGACATAAAATACGGGAGCTTAAGGGGACGGCAGTCAGTGCGTTCGGTGTGATCGCGCATGTACAAGGTGAATTCACGTTTGCTCGCTGCTCGTTGCCGCCCGGCACAATTGCGTTGCAGCTGCCGCTTTAGTTACAACCCTGCGTCAAAACAAGAGAAGGCTATTAACTCGCCGACAGGCCGCAGATAAACTACTGTCCTGGGTATACTGTGTCACTATATACCTAAATTAGTTCGGGCGAAATTGCCAAACCCGAGCTAGCTAAATAAAACGAACAAGGACCGCAACGAATGCCGGCCAGCAAAACGCCTTGTACTTTTTATTTGGTCCTTAGTTGCGTAAGAATAGCGAACATAACTGTGCACGGGAACCGAACCGGCATACCGCCGCCGAATATTCAGGGTTTCCGAGAAGCGGCGCGCGCGCAGTAAATCTGACCGCTCATTATGCCAGCCTACATTCCGCGGCCTTACCGCGCAGTAAAAAGTTCGCTTTCAGACTATTGTTTTAACGATTGAAGATTGGGATCGGCTCGGGGGCGGTGGAGACTTACTTTAATAAAACATTAACTATATTTTTTTTCTATTACACGATAATAATAACAAACTAAAAACTAATTTAGGTTAATTTGTCGGAGACATAAATTATAAAATACACACATAAATCACGCCATACATTCAACCCTTAGGCAAAGAGGATAATGTATATGTATATATACATATATATATTAGATAAAACTAGCCTATTTATCTCAGAGGTGTCAGTATTAACAGCCACGTTTCGCCAATTACCTATATCTATTAGGTCCCATGTAAGATTGTTGGTTTGCTGATGCTTCGTGCGCCGAGCGAGTCCCACACACGCCAGTCGCCTAGCTAACGGCTGGTATGGTGCGTAAAAGCATTCCACTCCGACAAAAAAAAAAAAAAAAATTGGTCCCATGTAAGATCGATCCATCGGAATCGTAAATTACAGTACGTATATTATTATTAAAAGATGTTATAACAGTAAATCTGCTGCCCGTTCCTGATCACTTTTATATGACAGGGGTGTTAGGGATGGTGACAATTGTATTCCTATTTCCATGCTCTTCTAATTTGTAACGGAAAACATTAAGTACGAGCACTTAATTTTTTTCTCCAATTTGGCTGAGGGATAAGAATGGATAGCTGACGTCTGACGCTAAGTAGTGTCAGATATAATAATTATTTAGTTGACCGTTAATTATTCCACAAATTATCAGAATATCATCAGATCAAGGCATGAGTTGTGTCTACAAAATTATATAGGAGTGTCGACTCCATGTTTCGCCTATTTCTCGTCGCAATCGACGCGGAAACAAAGCGGTGTGTACCGCTGTTGCTGCGACAATCGCGACGACGCGACGCAACAAAACGACACCGACCGACCATTATTTCGGGCATTTTCTAAGTCAATTAATTTCGGCACCGCGACCAAGATGGCTGTCGTGAGTCACATGCTTTTTTAGCGATTTAAATGTTTTACTGTTATTAATGTTGGCGGGATGTTTCTATATCCTTGAGATATGCAACTATGAGACATAGGTAACTTTGAGATTCAAAAAATGTGTGTTATACTCACTGACATGGGAAAGAAGGTTTGTTCTTGAAATGTTTGTGGGAAAATCTGGGGAGTAATGTGGAGAACCGTAAAATATTAGATACCTACCTAATTGACATCTATAAATACGAGGTGATAGTGTAGCATGCACTATGTGAAAGGAAACACATTTATAAATAAACATAATTTGAAACTTGAAAAGGTGTCGATATGTATGTTGGCAACTCAGTTTTTAATCGCGAGAAAAAATAGTTACGTCGCATCCATCGGACTTTAAAATTGCAAAACCCGTCTTCACATTATATAGGTGTTATTGCTTAAATTGTTAATTAAATTGCTATAAACAATGTTGTCACGTTCAAATCAATTTCTGTAATTAGTTGCTAAAGTTTTATGTTGGGTCTATCGTATCGTATGTTTGATGATACAAAAATCGCAATGATGCCCAAAGGACGATTTCGTTGCGTCTTTCTACATCTGCCATAAAAATATATAAAAATTTTGTATTTTTTGAAACTACCTTCAGATAGAAACAACCTCAACGACTGTAGGTTACTTACGATTACTTATAAGGTAACGGAGCTGTACCCGAAATTATTCACCCGCTTCGAATAAATCGTCTATCTTTGCCTCTATCTATTCAACTCAGCAACATGGCGCCCAAGAATAAAGAGTAAAAATCACCATTTCGGTCGCGGGACCATAAAGGTGCCCACACGCGACTAATGAGCCTAAAGAGATTTACGGCCAATAAATAATGTTACTTACTTACGTGCAATGACCAAATGCGTGTACGCAGCGGTCGGAGACAACGTACTGGTACGACCAGTTGAATTATAATGCGATTCGGAACGAATCACTCGTGGGACACTGGTTGTACTATTTTATTTATTATGTTCTAATTCGGCCGCTGAATTTATTAAAATTTTACTTTAAATGCCGTGTGGTGGCAATGGAGCAGAATATAATTGTCACCACCCCCAATCTCTCCCGCGGCTACTAACGATGGTAAGGACAGCGATGAGTAATGGGGAGCAGCGCTTCTATCTATATTCGACTATGGTCTAATATATGGTCATCAAGGGGGCAGTTGTTTCACCTATGTTATCTCTTTCGGGGAAAAATAGGTGTCATTTAAGTATGTTTCTATAGGTTCATCAAAATCAAATCACCAAACAATTCAATTGGTGAATTTCTTTATTGATTCGGAGGTGGATAAGATGTATTAAAAACTACCCTTTACGAAACCATGAACTTTCTAGACAAGCAATGAATTTTTTAGGCACTTGCAATAAAATTTGTTGACACTGTTGTATGCAGTAATTTGTTATTGCGAATTAAAAATCGAATGTTGTTGTTATTTGAACTACGTTCTATGTCATCATGGTATTGCGATGCTAAGTGAAGCTTGCGGTGATTCAATAAAAAATACTAACAACTATAAATTATTGAGATTTATTGTGTTTTGTTAAAAGTTAGTCATCCAAAGTTTTAAGCATCTTCGATTTAATTATTATCCCCGAAAGGGTGGGCAGAGATGTATTAACACCCAAGTTACGCCAATTATTTTCAGTACCGTGAAATTTTATAATTAATTAAATAAATCGCAGCTAGGTGGTACAACACGAATGCTGCCCATTCCTCGTCACTGTTTTAACCCTTAGTCGCCTTGTAGAGATTTGGGGTGGTGACAATAATTGTATTCTGCTCTGCCCTCACTACACGGCAATTATGTTAATTATTTAAAATTAATTATATGAAATTAAAAAAGTATTGGGTGAGCAGTGAACGGTAGTTTTATGGAGTGTACCTCTTAAGTATAAAGATATTGTATTAATTAGGATACCAGACAGTCATAGACTGTCGTAAAGAAACATATTTATTTATATCCAAGCCTTTAATGTGAGAATTGGCTACCATATCGGGATTTTGGTCTTTGTGTACTATAGAATTAAGGTGAAGTTACTTTCGGTGTTAGGACAGAGGCTGTCTCTAACCATTATGATGCTAATTAGGTGGAAATACATATCGTAGAGTTGTGCGACTTTTTAAATTTACATAGTATAGTGTTGCTTTAACAGTAAGACCCATTACTATCACCTGAAATAATTTTTAATACTTAATTTTAATAAGTTTTATAAGTCATTGTTTACAAAGAGACCTTAAAAATATCAAATGATAATATTATATTATCTTGTATACATACACATATATACAACGATCCTTATATAACAACTTCTTTAACTTCATCCAATCTCATTAATGTCCTCATGCATGTTACTTTGTATTAGATATTTTTGAAGAATTTCATTGGGTTAATTTACAGTAGTCGCTAGTATCACGTCCAAATAGACTTAGAACTTTTATTAAAATAGTTCATAATAATATGAGTAAGAATTTAGTATAACTTTTATGAGTACAAGGTACCATTTCCGATGGAGTGGTTCTACTGCATTCTAGTACTCTATGGCGCAGGTCCTCGAACCCGCGGTACTTGCAGAATGATTTCGCTGCCGAATGTCCAAATTATTTCGCTGTACTTAGGAGCGGATAACTCGATACTGACTCATGCCGGGTTTTTGGTAAGATTTCCTTATACATTTTTATTGTTACCTACCATAACTTGCGTCCTACATAATATGGTTGATTGATAAATTTGTATATTTTGTAAAGAGGACATGGTTTTTAGATTTTTACCTGTACACGTTTTGTTAATATCCGAATCTAAAAACTCAATGTTATTCTTACATGGAACCTTAATCTTTTGTCAGTGATAATTTTGATTGAATTGCATAAGCATTGTAATTTTAACTTTATTGTTATTTGGTAAGATTTCCGAATGCTAATTGAAAAAAAAATATAAAACATATTCAGTATTCTGTTACTAATTACTCCAAAAAATATAGCCACTAACATGTTATATAATATATCATACTGAAATATGCTGCACAATAATTATGAAATTAAAAACAAAAACTAGAAATTGAAGTGATTGATAGTACTTCCTGTTGTAAATACACAGGAAATATCGTCGGTATTTGTGTTCAAATATAGACTTTGGCCTTTTTTAAATTTCTCCGTTTACGTTTTACTTTGACATAATTATTTGTTATCTGTGTATTGGCTACACCTACTCTCTGAAATATAATTTCGTAAACTCAGTCTTTAAATATTAAAAAACTAACTAACTATAATAAAACAATAGTTCCTTCCAACAATTTTGTATGTTTTTCGCATGATCACAATCCTATAATATAATTTTCTGTTGACTTGTTGTTATAAGGCGAACTTTTTAGCTTCCAGCCTTCCCCAAATACGGCTTGAGATTCACAAAGACTGTATCTAATTAAAATGAGCCGTGGCTCAAAGGGACATTGAATTAACTTCAAAGGTGGGGTAAATGCGTCGTGTCGGGGACCAATGCAGACGCATCGAAATAAACTCCGCGCACTCAGTTAATAATTTAATCGTCCACAAAGAGGTTTGTCGCAAATCGTCTTCACCGAACGCTTTTGGACAGTTAATCAATTACTAATGGAAATTAGTAAGTGAATGTTTTATGAAGGGCGTTTGAGTCTGTTTGAATATAAATGTCTAATAACGGCCTATATAAAACAAATATAAAAGTCTTACTGAGTGCGAACTCAGAGACGTCAATTAACTTTAATGAGTATTTAATGTCAAACATTTTCATTCAAATCTAGACCATAGACCCGGCAAGAATAGCGACTAGTTTTGAATTGTCATTTTCTGACGTTTAGTACTCATGAACGTTATTTGACGTCTCTGAGTGCGGCAGTTAATCTATCTATAAATATAAAAATGAATCCCTATGATACGCCATAACTTATGACGACTTTGCCTATTTAATTCAACTTTTTTTTGTAAGTTTTCAAGTAGTACAAATTTCTTTCGATTCGCCAACTATTTTCCGTGGAAGATTTGGGGTGGTCACAATGTATTATGCTCTGCCGTCACCACAGGGCCAATCTTATAATTATTTACCCTATGTCATGTATAATTAGCCACTGTTTTAAGAGCCAAAGAAGCAACCCGTTACCATAATTTTCTTCAGTCCGTTTTCCGTTGAACGTATGTGGCAATAAGTACGCCACACATGGGACCTAACTTTAGGTGAAAAGTGGGTGTTTAATTCACTTCTGCCTACCCCTTCGGGGGTATAGGCGTGACTTATGTTTATGTGTGTATGCATATATAATTAGCCACTGATTAGTTTCGGAGAGCAAAAGCAGCGACCCGTTACCATAATTTTCCTCAGTCGGTTTTCCGTTGATCGTATGCGCAGGCGCACGCGTCTCGCACGCAGGTACGCAACGGGACCGTGTGTAGTGCGTGCGCGCGCGTTTTTTTGCTCGCGTCTTCGGGGAAAGTGATCCCAATGCCGACGGGATCCAGCTGGCTTTTTCCTGTTGTACCGTTGTCTCCCTCCCGTCTGTGTACGGCAGGGGGGCGTTTGTTTGTTTTAGATTAGGCGGCGATATTTAATTCAAATCTTATTATTATTACCGAAAAAAAAAGGGAAAAACTTCGAGTAATGAAATTACTGATGCGGGACGATAATTTTACGAATTTTACGAAAGTCTATTCTTCCTATTAATAATTTTAACATTTAATTGATGTTCCGGTCGCGTTAATGGTTCCAGAAATGGAAATAGGCTCGGCACCATGGGACCTAACGTAATTGGCGAAACGTGGAAAACCTATCGTTTGCCTATCCCTTCGCTGATGAATAGGCGTGATTTATAATATAATGTATGTAATTAATGTTCTATCTAAATAACAAAATGACGTACCATTTATATACCATTTTATTAATCTATATCTTATAGTATAGGTATATTTATATTATATTAGACGGCCGCCTTGGTCGAATGCTCAGATTGCTGGGTATTGGGCAAGAGGTCCCGGGTTCGAATCCTGGTAGGGGCAAACTTTGTGATGACCACAAATGTTTGTTTCCGAGTCATGGTTGTGTATATGTTCATGTACTATATTTTCAACATTTATATACATAATTATATTAAAAATATGTCCGTCATCTAGTATCCATAACACAAGTGCTTAGGCTACTTACTTTGGGCTAGATGATAAGGTGTGAGTGTAAAAAAAAAATATAAAAAAAATATTATTAAATACCTACATTCCATTCCTTCTAAAAGATGAAATATATGTTTGTAGACCTACGGTCATTGAATGTTTTAAAACAACATCTACTATTTACTTTAATAATAAAATGCAATATGAAAAAAGTGATTTGTCAATAGCGATTTTGTATAATGTTAGTTTATTAAAATAAATATTTGCCAAAAAAAAGCAAAGAAAATTCTATGTGGTATTTATGAAACATACTACGCTTTGATTTATCACAACGAAAACGTTAATTTAGTCAAATTCTTGGGAATTATTAAAATAATCCCGCAATTTATCTATTTTAGAGAGAATGTGATGGCAACGCTTTCGATTGTAACCATTATTGGCGTGTAAGGATGATATACTACTATATTTTTATTGTCGATTAAAAGCAGGTGTGGAGATGTATGGAGGATGTATAAATCTTGCCGAGTCTAAAATAAAATAAGAGTGTCAGCAAAGTTGTGGTTGGTGTATCCCCATGAATTATGCATTAGAAACAGTAACACGAGCAGTTTGGGAACCAATGTTTAGTATAGGCCGACAATTGAGCAAATGTTGAAAACCCTTTGGAATTTATATGTGTCGTGGCCAAATCGTAGAATTGATCACTTCATGATGTGGCCGACCATTTCATGAAATGGTGGCATTTCATGAAGTGGCCAGCTAAAACTGACCATATCGTGAACACGTCAACGTTTGATGATATGTCCATCCACGTTTGGCCATATCATTAATGTAGTTAATGTTTAGTATTTTTAAGTTCTGCTCGTTTGTTGTGTGTTTGAGTGACTTACTGCCGCACTCAGAGACGTCAAATAACATTAATGAGTACTTAACGTCAAAAAATGACAATTCAAAACTAGTCGCTATTCTTGCCGGGTCTATGGTCTAGATTTGAATGAAATTTTTTGACATTAAATACTCATTAAAGTTAATTAGACGTCTCTGAGTGCGGCAGTTAAAACGTAAAATTCTAATAATTTGGTGTTGTAACGACCTTTCAAATTGATATATCTGTGGACCTTTCATTTCACCTTTATTTTCTTGTTTTTGTTTATTAGGTTATTTGTCCGCCGCCATGATGCATCACAAAAACAAATGGAAATAAGCGCCTCTAACGGTGGTTAATGTAACTATTTTACGATATGATTAATATTGTTTGGCCATATCATGAAATAACCATGCCTTTAGCTGTTAATATGGTTAAACGTTGTTTATTCATTGATCTGGCCAGACCATTATCATGATATGGTCAGCTTAAGCTGGCCACTTCAAGAAATGCTACCATTTCATGAAATGGTCGACCACATCATGAAGTGATCAATTCTACGATTTGGCCACGACATATACATACATACATAAATCACGCCTATATCCCTGAAGGGGTAGGCAGAGGTGAACCAGCACCCGCGTTTCGCCATTTATGTTAGGTTCCATGTAATAGGTGGCGAGCCTTTTGCCATTTATCGGGCACAAAAGTCGCAGTAGGTACATTACTAGGTGGTATAAGAGGAACGCTGCTGCCCATTCCTCATCACTATTATAGATTTGGGGGTGGTGACAATTGTATTCTACTTTGCCGTCAACACACGGCATTGTCATTTATATTATGTCTTATAACTAGACCCCATTATCTCAGTGCATTGAAGTCACGATAAAGTATTATGATATTGTTGTAAGTGCCATGTTAGGGTTACGTACCTAAAGGATAAAACAGACGGGTGGAATGGTACGGAACGCTTCGTGCGCGAGACCGACTCGCACTTGGCCGGTTTTTTTACAATAACAGCAATCAATATGTTATGAACTGTTTTTTTAAACATTTACAGAATACTGCTGATATAAATAATACTTTTACCAAAATAAAAATGTGGCATATTTGTTTTTAAAAACTGTTGACCCAACAGTAGGTAATTACCTACGCTACCGCTGTTGACATAGTAGTAAACAAAAATTCGTGACAAATATAACAATAAAAATCGGTAATACTGAAGATGATTGTGTAAATATAGAAAAAGCAATTTCTTTATTTTAAATTATTGATGATAATTATTATGTGTACCTAATATTTTTCAAGATATATACAAAGAAATATTTAAAAACCACGTGAATAAATAAATCTCACTTTCGATAAGATTACCATCTCGGTAAAATCATTTAAAAATCACCATTCGTTATCCTCAATAGTTGTCTCTACGGTTTTCCTAACTACCTACATGCATTAGAGCTCCAAAGTGTAAAGTTAGGTACAGTTTTTAATATTTCCTTTTCTTAACATTTTTTTTGGTAAACGAATTTACCTCCTTCGTCACAAACATATCAAGCATGTGTGTATACCCCTATGAGTCTATTTCTTTCAACTATATTGGTTTTCCTCCTAATGCAATCATCAATCGGAACACACAGCCTCCAGCATTGTATGCATTTGCCGTAATACATCTTTGATCTTACGTCTCGAAAACATTGAGTCCATTTTCAATTGCATCAATAAATTGGCCGTAAAACTCTTGTAATTTATTGCAATGACGTCAATGTTTGTACGATTTTTCTGTTGGGATTTCGACCTTAGCGACACCTTTCTTTCGGAGCAAATTTAGACGGCCGCTCTGCTTGTCGCCAACGACGGAACGTCGCAGTTGTATTATATAAATTGAACACCACAAAAGAAAGTCGTGTCCGATTGAATATGTAAAGATGTAATACATTATAACGCTCGCCTATGTGTGAGTAGGCACACGTATTTATTGCGTCGATGTAAACTTAGATTGTCGCTACGTTTAGACAAACTTTGCAGTGCATTCGAGGGGCAAGCAGTGCACTAAACAGTGGTAAGACTTAAAGTCGAAAATCGTGCGGCGTTTTTTGATCACAATACATTAGATAAGTTGGTTCCGTCCTCCGCAGCGTCTGTACGGGCGCGGTACCGTTATTTCTGTAGAATTTCGTGATCAGTATCTCGTAGTCGATATGGAAATTTGTGACATCGTTTGCGCAATGTGTTTTGTGGATCTCCGCGTTAAATAATAACAAATATTAAAATTTAGAGTTGCTCTACATTCATAAAAATGTGAATGGTGAATTTGAGTGTGGGCTAGCAATGGGTGTTGTGCGTTTTATGGGTGTCTCTCAAGACGACGATTTACATGACAATAGTAGTTGCTTATTTCATTATGACATCAATAGGTCGTTATTTGCTTGTATTCCGTGGTTCTAGGAGCGAAAATATACGTAGATACCGACCGAGAGGTATCGTTTATGTCGATTAAAGGGCCCCATACACGGGCAGTTCTGCCTTCAGTTCTGCCTGACCGGATGCAAATCCGTATCGTGTGTGTAATTTGGCCTAAAGGAAAGCTCGCGTCAGTCGGCCGGGTGGACTGAAGCAATTCGTTCACATCGGCCTGTCCGGAAGAACTGAACAAATCTTGCCAGATTACACACACACTCGATACGGATTTGCATCCGTTCAGGTAGAATTCAAGGCAAAACTGTACGTGTATGAGACACAAATTTTTACAAATCCGTTCAGGCCGAACTGAGTCAGTTTGGCAACATCCAACATCCGATCGGCCTCTCCGTGTATGTATGCTAACCACCAACAACAGCATACTCAAAGAGTGTTGGTATCGGCGATAAAAGCTAAGCCAAAACCTTGAGAAATATAGAATGTTTTCAATGAATACACAAGCGCTTAAGCCGCTTACTTTGGGCTAGCTAACAGGTGTGAGTGCAAGCAATGTATACTTAACTTTGTGTATAGCAATTGTTTACTTAATTACCTCGGCACGTTCAAAGCTAGCGATGGCCTCTTGTATTGCTCGAGTTGTATTTCTATAAAGGAATAGAAATTATTGCTCAATACGGGCTTTTTTTTATGGCACCGTCTAATGGTACGTGGGCCGAGGCTTAAGTTTACTGCCTGCGTCATATTTGACTTATTGCATGTTAAAACGTTTATTGCTAGGTGCGAACTGGTCGGCGTACGCTCTTCTATATAGATATTATAATATTAATCCTTTAATTTACTGTTGGCGTTTCGGACCACTTTTATTTCGACAATTTCTACTTAATACCTATGGTCGTAAAGCTCTCTTTGATAATTAGCGCTTGCCAAAATTTTATATATCAGCACTAATTTGTTGTCGTATCGATAACTTAACGCCGGAGAATAACTTACATATAATACATATTATGACGAGGAATGGGCAGCTGCGTTCCTGGTGCACCTCTATCAAATCACTGCGACTTAAGTGCCTGATTGATGGCAATAGACTCGTCCCCGTATGGGACGTAACAAAATTGGCGAAGCACGGGTGCCGAAAAACCTCCACCTACTGACTCCTTAGGGGAGAATGGCGCGGTTTAAACGTATGTATGTATGTATGTATACGGAAAATCCCACTGCCTGATCAGGCAGAGGGTGACATAAAACTGTGATCTTAACTCGGGCGATAAAAAAGAAGGCCTCAGATCGCAATTATTTAATTACTTGCGGTCTGAGACATTGGTATAAATAATGTAGGTACTATTTGATTATTAACAAATAATGAGAATGTTACCTTAAATTGTTATGTTTTGTTGAAAAAGAAAAGGACTTTTTCGCGCCTGTCCGATGTTGCCATCGCCCGGTTCCATTCGCCATGAGCGCGCGTGCAACCTGCCGGGAAGTGGGTCATAGTGTCCTTGACATTGGCTGCGCAGGCGCCGCCGCGGCCTTGGGCGATGCGATCGGAGCCGGTGTTGCCTCACTGCGCGTTGTTGGGACGGGTGCCTATGGTGTTAATATTGAACATTTCACACATACAAAGATTTTGGTGGTTAGAAAAAGAATTTCGAAAAATTATGATCTTGAGGCGGGAATCTAACCCGCGTCCGCTGCTATCCGGGCAGGTGCCTGACCGCTCAGCCACCAAAATCTCATGTCTATAATCATAATTTTTCGAAATTCTTTTTGTAACCACCAAAATCTTTGTACTAATTTTTCTAACATTTATATAATGTTAAAATTAAAATCTAATATTTCACACATACATAAATCAATCACGCTTATTATTGACGGCCGCCTTGGTCGAATGCTCAGATTGCTGGGTATTGGCCAAGAGGTCCCGGGTTCGAATCCTGGTAGGGGCAAACTTTGTGATGATCACAAATGATTGTTTCCGAGTAATGGTTGTGTTTATGTTTATGTAGTTTATGTGTACACAAGTGCTTAGGCTGCTTACTTTGGCCTAGATGATAGGTGTGAGTGTAAAAATATTTATTTATTTATTTATTATACGCTTCGGCAGTTATGTTAGAAAGGAAATAAAGTCTACATTTTTTTTTCTTTTTGTTCTGATACTGGAATCTGATGCCCATACCACTCGACCAACCAGGAAGCCTTCCACGGGACGTGAACAAAGTCTCTGGCCACCACTTCACTGTGTTTTGTTTTGTCTCGGTATTTCGTTGGAGTTAGAGCGAGAGGAACGTATGTTCTTTTCCCCTGAGGAGATTTTTTGGATATTGGCTGGACGCCGTGGTTGCCCGAGTGGTATAGGCATCTGCCCTGATTGCATAGGACACAGGTTCGATTCCTCGATTTCCCGAAAATTTTGTGATTTGTTTTTCTTTGTAATATTTTTTCTGACATTTATGAAATAATAATCAAACCACAATTTCGTTAGGTCCCATGCAATAGGTAGCATTAAACATTATTGGCAAAATATAATATAAATCATACAAATTCTTTCGTACAATTCTAATTTTTGATTTTAATTAAAATTGACAATTCAGTACAAAGTATATTAAGCCATGTTTACTTGCTTAATAGATTTAAAATTAATTGTGGGAAACACAACAAGACAAGGCCGATGAAAAATTTATTGCCTTCATTAGGCACGTCATGTAAATAATACCCAACATTTTGTATGTCATTTTTCATCGTATTTTGGTATTATTTATAGAACTTGTATGTATACACATAGGTAGAGTGGTCGATGTAAATACTGTTGTAAGGAACTGTAGACTTAAATCTCATAATAACAATACTAGAATTAATACTAAAAAGTACTAAAATTTTATTCTCGAAAAATAAGACAAAGACACTTAATTTTTTACAACTGTTTGTAGTGATAGAGCGGTTTATTATTTAATTATTCTGTGTCGATATTGTGTTTAATCAACTCGTATGACAACTATTAGTTTTGTTTGGAAGCTTGTCAAGTATATTACATCTATTAATTCATATTTGACATGTAGCAGCGCTTAATAATGAATATACAATACATTTTAATGTATTAATAAATCGATTTTCCACTTTTCACGTTTTGGTATTTTAATGTTGTGATCTTTGCTCCCGAAGGAACAATTACCTAAAACGCAGCAATATCGCGGAGTATGGCAACACAGGGGTCACCTTCCCCGCAGCGCGGCGGCGCACGCGATAATTGTTATTATTACCCATCAAAAGCTCGCCGGCAGGTGCGCCGGCGCATCCATACAGCCTGGCGCGTTCTCCCGCTATATTTAGATCGTTTTTAGCAAATTGCGATGCTTCTTGCGTTTGTTTAAAATTAAAGCGTATTAAGTTTTTCGTGGGCCGGCATTTGGAAGGTCTGCCAAACAGTCTAATGACTTTTATGATTACTGCAATAAGGTTTATGTTTTATTCATGTGCTAAATTGAAGCGGCTGCGTTTGTATGTTGTGTATTTTGAGCATGTCGGCATTTTTTGGCCGCTAATTTTAGGATTATTATTGACTATAATACACGTTAAGCTTTGGATCACTGGATCAGTAATAGCTTTAAATAAGTGTCAGAGGAAATAAACATTGAACGGGTGTAGAATCTGCAGACGTTAATACCAACCAAACCGCACTGGGCCAGCGTGGTGGGTTTATATATTTAGCATATTCTTCCATCCATAGGGTAGAGGCTGGTGATGATAGTTGGTTGGTAATAGGCATGCCCTAATACATGGGACTTAACACAATTGGCGAATTATTGCTGGCAATATAGCGCTTATTATGAGTACATAAATTGCACATTGCCATGACTTGTATAGAGTTTATAAATAGTTACGATCGCACGCAAATAATTATACCCTTGTGCATGCGCCGCACAGCTGTTATTCTTACACATTAAAAAAACGAAGGAACTAATACAATTTAATAAGTTAATCTCGGAGCCCTAATGAAACGTCACACTGCGACAAAGATGGAGATTCATACCGCATGTGACAACGTCACCGTGTCAGCGTGCTAACCTCTATAATTATTGAAGTAAGGCTTAGAGTCGTATGGTAAAGGACCAAGAGTAAGTTGGTTGTGTTTGAAGGGAATAAACAGCTCGGGTGTGTGATGTTGCGATAAGCGGCACCTGTATGTGGCTCAGGGCTGTCACTTAGAAATCTGGACGCAGTACGGGCAGGTAAATCGTAGTAGTTTATAATGGATATAGCATGACTATAGGGAAAGGGGTCCCTAAACGCTGCCTAAAGCGGGATATTCTCCATACAGGAAGAATGAATGAAACGAAAAGTATGTTACCCAGGAATACTACCACCCATTTATTGCACAGAAAAAAAATAGTATAATTGGCTGACTTAATTCCGTATGACATTACAAGTCAACCAGTAATGCAAAGCGTAAAATTAACTATAAATATAAACTTTTATCATTTGTCTTTATGTTTCTTGGCACGATTTTTAATTATATAAATATTAGAAACATGAATACAATGAAAAAACAGTCAGAATATTTGGAATTTTTTGTTTTTCTCTTAATTTTTCTATGCAAAGCAAATATGTTACAGACATGTAAATTGAAAAAGGTTTTACTACTTTCTAATAGCCTTTTTAAATTTGCCCGAGCTTTTACTTATTATAATTAAACCACACTACTATCTTGTATCATGTTAATTTTTATAGCTTTTACGTATAAATGTGCTGTATCGTATTGGCGTAATAGGCGAATAAAAATAGTTTTCGTATCTAAAGATATTTGTACAGTTAAAGCTTTTAATCCGACTTGTCATAAAAAGATTACAAATTCTTTATACTCTCGAGAAGTTTTGTATTACGAATAGCAGTGTTTTTTCTTTGTCGTGCATAAAACTGTCCTTTTGAACTATTCTAAGTTAAACATAAGATAGTCAGACAGACAGAGAGAAAGAGAAAGAGAGAGAGAGAGAGAGAGAGGAATTCAATGTAAGGCACAGAATAGTCAGGGATAGTCCACATCGATACATAGCAATGGCTGAAGGATTTATATGTGATGAGATAGACTATAAGCACATGTGACCATTAAGATACTAAGCTATTAAGGGATTTCACCCCAATTACCAAAAACAAAAAATGTGGATTTATAGTAATTATTTTTATTATAAAGAATACACTCGACCGAGTGGTATATAGGCAGCCGCCCGGATTGCGGATGACTCGGATTCGATTCCCGCCTAAAGACTATTATTATTTTTGTAATATTTCTTTCAAATTTTTTATAAAGTTAATATTTATTTTTCCTATAAAAGAAATGCTTTAAAGTGTGAAAACAAAACAGTGTGAACTTTAGAAATGTCTCTACTATAAATGCGTTCGTAAATGATCGTTTTCCGAGCCTATAGCCTGGCATTAAGTCATGGGATATGCCATTTGGAATTCACCTGACAACAGGGAGAGGGTGACCCCCTCCCCCGCCCCGCAAGCCCGCCCTGTCGCCTCCGTATGGTTCGCCAAAAAAATAATATCATATCTCGTAACTGAATCTATCCCATATACCTGTCTGCACGATCAATAATAGGAACTGCATTATGGATATGCCATTACATACATACATACATAAATCATAGGTAGGCAGAGGTGAACTAGCGTTACGCAAATGCCATTATACTAAAAAAATATTTAGTCTAGAAGGTTGCGGCTCAATTTGCCCCTTGGATCTTGCCCCTAGTTGCATAAGCGTTTGAGCTCGCCCCGTTGACAATACAATACCTGAACTCGCCCACGATTATTAGCATGTTTAAAGTAATGTAAGCACTCTACGTTATATATTTATTAATAAGATCATGGTAATTATTAATTATAATCATTGCGTTCGATTGATCAAAATGTTTATTTACTTTTCATCATCATGCATTTAATTTTGTTTACTTTCAATCGGACTACGGTCTCTGTTAATTCATTGATGTGTTATGCTAGAATAATGCTCAATATCTGATCCTAATCATATTGATGATTATTATTATACACGTGCATTATGTAATTAATGAGGTTGGATGAAGCGAGAGAAATATCTATGTAAGGGATCGTACCAAGTTGAAAGAAGTGATCTTTGCTTACCCCTGTCGGAGAGAGCCGTGACGTATGTATGCAAAGAAGGTAATGTTAAAAAGCATGTATGTAATTATGTATGTATGTATGTTATTATGTAACTTATTGCATTATCTTACGAAAATAAGACGTAGACCACGCGTAAGCGACTATATGAACTAAAATTATGGGTATTAGCAAAATATTAGACGATTTTTTTCCATTTTGCTTTTACGTCAGAAAAATGTTCGCCGGCAACATCAATAATTGACAAATGAGCTCTTCAAGATTCTGCCGCATCCGTTACAATTTCTCACATCCATGTTGCTACGAACAATAGCGTTTGATGCACTTTCGTTTTTATGCAGCGGCATATCCACTTAAATCGTACTTCGGGATCGACGATCAGTTTTTTTAAAATTCTCGTTTCCATTTATCTTCGCAGTCATGATCTCTTGGCATTGTGCTGAGTGTAAATACGTAAAAAGTGACTTTTCGGTTGTTCTGTGGCGTCGGTTAGGGCAGATTTATTAAAAAGAACGTTGTAATGACCTAAGTTTACGCCTAAAATTGTTCGAACAAAGGAAGAAGGGGAATTGCAACATAAATTTTCAAACCGCCAAAAGAAATTTTTGGGATCCTTCTAATATAATTCCGTCTTTTAATTACCCAAAATCCAATAGGAACGGAGTTGTGAAATCGCATTGAAATCGTTGTATCTATGGTTGCTTGGTTGTATCTATTTGTATTACTCCAATAATAAAAACAAAAACGTAAAAAAATAAACTTGGTTCATTTAATTAACAGTCATCATAGCAGCATACGATATCGTCGTACCAGTGTGAACCTTTCGAATATGTAAAATAAAAAAAAAACACAAAAAACCGTTTCGATATTACTGGCCGAAATGCCACAAAAAAAGATAGATTTGAAAAGGTCTTTTTTTCCTTATTGCGCGACTTATGGCACCGCGATCGCACGCCATTGTTAAATTTCTATGTTGTTTTTGGATTTGGTTCTGAGATGTGTACTGAGGATGAATATAATGTTTGTATAGGCAACTCTTGAATAATGTGGTTATGTATTTTATCACGATAACTTACTACAGTCTACATTGGAACGGAGGATTTCTTTGGGTCCTCCTGTAGGCCTAGGACGGGACGTGGACAACATCTCTCTCCACCACTTGACAGTGTTTTGTCTCGATATTTATTGGCAGTTGGAGCGGGAGGAGAATATTTTCATTTCCCCGAGGAGATTTTGTCCACGTCCATTTTGGGCTGGAAAGTCTTTGGAACGTTGTATTGACAGTCGTTTCGCCGAACTAAGTCAAGCTCCGACTCGTAGCGCCATATGAGGCTCAGTATATCTCCCCCCGGGAGATGCCGCCTCGGCCCTAGGGATGCCTGCTGTGGAGAAATCCTATGGGGAGTATTCGATTGCAAGGCTTAAGGACAATGTCTTAGAGTTCCCCAAGAAACCCGGTAGTTGCTGTAAAGGCCTCTAAGTCACCTTAGATAGTCACAAAGTAGTTGATTGCGGATGACTGTCTTTCGAATTTTAGTAGCTCTGTGTGAGGCAAAATGAGCTAAGAATTGAAAAATGAAACTAAATTGACTATAAAGGAACAATGTTCTTTAGTATCATATTAGAGCAATAAAAAATATAATAAAATAATTACAAACAATAGAAAACATGGATGAGCCTTATGGCGCAGTGGTGACATCGCAAGAGATAAAGATGGTGGTGGTGGTGGTGACAATTGTATTCTGTTATGCCGTCACTAGACGGCATAATAAAGAAAAACAATTGAATTTAGAAAAAAACACTGAACAGTACTGTCTGTCCAACCCTGAGCCTAGATTCAAATGTCGCACTATTAACAATGAATATAATTTACGATCGCCAAAAGCCGTCCGTTGAGCTCATGGCGTTCAGAATAAAGCACTGCTGTGGGCAGATAATGCGTTTTAAAGAAATATCCATCGAAACTAAATTCTTATTAAAGAACGAGTTTACAGTTAAACGAAAATCATAAACGTCAAGGAAATTAACTGCCGTGCTGTAGTCTATGGCGACGGCTAACGAGTCATAGACAAGAGGTGGTTGGCCGGTGCGACCATTTGTTTTATATTTAGACATACGTGGTCTTAATTTACATACATATATCACGCGTATTTATCCCCGAAGGGGTGGATAAAAGTGTACTAACCGGGGCGAGCCTAATTATATCGGGCACACAAATAGTATATTATTAGAGACAGTACAACAGAAACGTTGCTGCCTTTATATTCCTTCATCACTGTTTTAGCGCTTAGTCACCTTACAAATATGTACATAGATAAATCATGCCTAATTATCCGCGAAGGGGTAGGCAGAGGTGAATTAAGGTCTTAATTTAGTCTGGTTCTATTTACAATTTGGGGTAATTGATTTTCACTGTCCCATTATCACCAAAAACATCATTGGTATTGTAGGGGCTTAGTTACATCAATGGTACCATCATCATCGTTGGTATCTTACAGGCGTTATGCAAGTACTATGTTTAATAATTATTTCATCCAACAGCCTAATGAACAGACCATTAGAACGACCGTTGGAACAGAGGGTTAAACCCAATTGAACAGACCACCGTTTCCTTCCTTAAATTTAGCATCTAAAGTCAGTTGTAGAAACTTGTCTTCGTCTGTACCTATTCCGCTAAGCATATTGAAACACAAATACCCGACAGTGGAGGTAATATTTTTTCACATTTATATTAAAATTAACCTTCATTACGAGAGTTATTAACGGTAATGGGATACGAACTAAGAAATCTACATAGTCACCTACACACAGTGAAGCGTATATAAGCTTAAGTAACCCAATCGCCGTTCTCAAATGATCATTACATGCGTATAAAAAACAGTATATCGGATATTTCATATAATGTATGCGTACATTAACACACATATTCGGCACAAGTAGTGATGATACCCGGCTCTGTCTCCGGCATTGCCATAAATTACGGATATTCAAATGATTCCGATACGAATTTGGTACCGCAATTAACACAGTAACCGGTTAGCTTAGTGATTTGCTGGCTTATCGATAGTTTAGACTAACTCGTGACGGAAGCGGAGCGGAAGCAGAGTCGCGTCCGTTGTGTATTTTTTTTATTATATTTTAACTAAACAATACAATTATAATATTCTATTAATTGAAATTACATACGTACAATTATTTATTATTTATTTATCCTTAAATGAGAGGCAGAGGTGAATTATCACCCAAGTTTTGCAAATAATATTAAGTACCATGTAATAGGGGGTGAGCCTATATAGAGACATCTATCGGGGACATAAATCGCAGTATATTACTAGGTAGTATAAGAGGGAGCCTTGTACGACTCCCGCGGGAAAGAATGGGTGCGGTGACTTGTATACTGCTCTACCGTCACCACACTTTCTGAAACTATTTGAAATGAGTATAAAAATAAACATTTTTTAATAAATAAACATTTCCTAACGGCATATGATTAAGGAGCATTATCTCTGAAATAAAAAGGAATTATTGTTAAAAAATATTTATTCCTTGTTTTTTGATTAGAAATACGGATGATATGGATCGAAAGGGACTGGATGGTTTGTTGACGTGTAACCGATATGAATGTAAGAAGATACTGCGCGCTCAAAACAGACGTGTGTGCAAAGGCATTAATGAGATTGGATGACGCTTAATAAATGTTTAATGATGTAGTAAAAGGAAAAAAGTGATTTCTCAGTATGTTTATAAAAATGTCCCCTCAACATCGATAAGTGCTGCCCCCAACACTAGTCAACAGAAATGGTTTTATTCGCTCTCTAGCCAATAAGTGTGCAATGAATCTTATAAGTACCTATAGAATGAGATAATAACAAATTCGGCTAAGTGTGGGCATGGGTCGTGTTTTTTTTTCAAATATAAATTTATGTATTTGGTACCGGTTCGTGTCGATGTCGCCAGTGCGGTGTCGTGCCGTATTATTTACGTACCGTACGGGTAATAGTCATTTTTTAAGTTTGCGTCATTCCAAACTTTTTTCTAAATTTAAATAAAACGAACGTTGCTGGTCTTAAAGTTTAGTTTAAATATAATAATAATACACACAATTTGAAACTAGATATTTCAGTTTGATAGAAAATTATAAATGTAATAATGGTTAGATTAGAGAGGAAGTTGATGCAATAAATACTATACACCGAGTAATTCTAATGGTTGTTTTCCCGCAGTAAAATTATTCTATCTTAGTAGAACAATAGATTTGTGCAGTTCATTTTATTCAAATCAAAAAATAGCCGTTTTATGATTGTGACAAACGAAACTCCAAATGAACTTTACTAACTTTGGTCTAAATTCAAATTTACTTTATCCTTTATAGGACAAAAACGGCTTTTGCACTCAGATATCGAAGAGCAAAAACGCTTTTTCCGAGATGGTGGGATGAAAAATTTATTATAGTCTTGCTTGATGTGGTAAATGAACCTGCGTTTGTTCCTTAAATGTCGAAACATATGTGAAGTATTGCATAAACATACTTTGGCAGGTCGAATTGAAGATGATAACACTATATAATAAATATTTTGATGTAAACAGGATAAAAGTTTATATATTATGACAGTGTGACATCTATCTGGATTTCACCTCTCAAATCAAATCGCTCAGATACGAGTAATTAACCTTAAATCGATTATTGAACGTTAAGTGATCGATCAATTAATTTGTAGTTTACATAAGACAAACACCATGTTGAGGATTCATGTCCTAATGATTAAGTGGTCAGGTAATTATTGAGATTTATGTGCTATTGCTTGTTACGGAGACATTTCTTATTAATGTCAAAGGCGAAACTGAATCATTTTGAAACAAATGAATTGGTATCGTAATCTTACGTGACCTTTCCGGTGTGATGGATGATTAGTATGAAAGGGGTTTGGATAGCTGGAATACGTCTGACCAATATGGCATATACATACAGAGCCGACCCCAGATAATCTGGGAACTGGGCAGGAAAATTAAAAAGATGACTAGTAGGATATGGCTACATTCAAACATTCAAAAACGTGTCCTTCGCAATCCGGGCACATGCTTATACCACTCCGCCAACCAAGTCGTAATAGTTACTTTAATGAATGAAATCGTACATCGATATTTTAAACTTTTCTCCAAAGACAAATTTCGACATCGAATTTATCTCTGCGTAATGAGAAATAACAAATCTATTATTGGTTCTCCGTGAAAAATCCATTCATTTGGATTTTAATTGATTCCACCCACGTAAATGTTTCGAACTCAATTACGTTTCCGAGCATTGTTGCTGTCGCAGTTGTTTCCGTAACGAATGAGAAGGACGCCGCTTGTGTCGTGAGACGGAAACGATTTTGGAAGTGCTATGAATCATCGGATGCTGATTCTATAGAATTGATAGAAATCTCTTAAGCGGCTATAGACTTTTTGTCGTTGTATTTAAAGTCGTCATTTCCTTCACTGTGACCATTGGTATTTTTATGATGAAATTTTTTTTTTTAGTAGTATACTTGAAATTGGCAATTCTAATATTTCGCACGCGTCTACTAAAGAGGATATTGTCATCCTCTATTGTGAATATCATTTGTAGGTAATGTCATTTTACATATGTAGAATGCAAAAAAATAAGCCACATAGTTTTAAAATGATAAGTTAATAGGGTGGTACATTTTTGGAACTATTATAAATGTTGTGTGACATTTATTTAGCTTTTTATTGCTGTGTTTTTCAAATAGGTACTTTTGTTTCTGTTAAAAACGTGGAATTAAAATTATTGGATAAAGTGTCTATATTTTTTCCTCAAGTATTTTTTCAATGTTTTGTTTATTCTTGTCTACCAATCGGTTATCAACCTTAACTTATTTGGCGAAAATGATGTTAGAGTACCAACCCTGACGTGGTCGTAACTATACCAAACTGTATCTTCAGACGTAACTGCGGCGCATTCGCGACTGGATGTGTACCAAATTTGAGAAGGGACTCGGGAAGAACAAAAAATTTATAATTTAGATTTGATAAAAATACTATACCTAGTACTTATTTATATCCAATATATAAGCCAGAAGGGCGTATAAAAAAGGTTTTTTTTTATTAAGCCAATCGTTTGTAATTTTATCGATTTAAAGATAATTGTAAAAAAATTAAGCATTTCACATAAACATAAAAACCGACTCATAGACAAATGCAAAGTTTTAATTAAGTGGCTACACAAGGGCAAAGTTATCAAGTTATTTTTGTCTCCTGAAAACTAGGGATTTGCTTATACGCCCCACTTGCTCGAAGCCCACGATATGACCGTTTGTATGAAGATACAACACTGCACGTATATCATTACCGTGCTTATAAGCAATTTATTCGGCGAAGGAACATCAATATAACAACAAGTTAAACGTTTCTCACGCACTTTACGTCCGTAATGCGCCATTACAAACACTATAGCACGCTGCCACCGAAGTTCCAGGAACTCGGTAGCCAAAGTGACCCTTGTTGCTTACACAATAAGGGTGGAGCGTCTTCGTGAACGTTTTATGGGCAGTAAAGAGGAGGGTCGGGCATAGATTTACAGTGCTATTAAACTGGGTGGCTACAAGCGTTTACTCGAAATCGATACGGCATTGGAATGTCTTAAACTATCTCGTGCTGTTTGTTCTGGGGTGATATTTGGGTGGTTACTGTTTGAGTTGGGATCTGAGTGGCCGCGGTAATATTTAAGACGGCGATGTGCAATAAGTAGTAAGAAATATGTGTCTTACTTTATCGAGTCAGAAGAGCAAAAGCGGAAGCTTCATTGGCTAACTTCATTGCTGTAGTAATCTCGTTGCGGTCTGGAGGATAATAAGGATTAATTTTAACTTTAATTTTAAATGACCGTTATTTTAATTAAAGAGTTGATAAATTAAAAATGAAAAAGGTTGAAATTATTTTGGCCAGTTGAAATTTTCTGAATACGATCAAAATAACTGAATATTATTAAAATATTATTTTGGCTTCGTTAATCATTTTAAGTGATTGGTAATTTAATAATAAATAAAATATCAAGGATTTTATAACGGAGTTCGCAGAATATAATTATGCGCTTCTGTAAGGACAGATTAAGGGTGATCATCTTAAATAATCATCATCATCATCATCATCATTCAGCCTTACATAATAATTATAAATAAATAAATTACGCAAAAAGGTCAGGTTAGTGTCGGGCAGGCTGCCGCCTGTAAAACCTAAGCCAAAACCTTGAGCAGTATGGATTGGAATGTTGTCATCCTAATCACTCTTTCCGTTCATCGATCTCTTGACATGGTCCTTTCCGTTTCTTTTCCATTCAATCATTTATCACCTGCACCTTTCCAGTGTGATGGATGGTACGAATCAAAAAGCCTAATGGCCGGATGACTTCTGACCGATATAAATGTAAGAGGAAACATACAGCGCCGACTCCAGATAGACTGGGAACAGGGCAGGAAGAATAATAAAATTATAAATAAATACTGAATATTATGAGACTATTATGGACTCTGTCTGAAATAAATAATTTTTACAAAGATTTTGGTGGTTAGAAAAAGAATTTCGCGGGTTCGATTCCCGCCTCAAGATCATAATTTTTCGAAATTCTTTTTCTAACCACCAAAATCTTTGTACTAATTTTTCTAACATTTATATAATGTTAAAATTAAAATCGAATAGTAAATAATTTTTATTTTATATACTGTTACGTTACGCATGACTCAGCAAAAAATGTCCGTGTTAAGCACATAAACATTTGACCCTACCAACAATCTAGCGACCTCTGTTAATTTGGTCCATTACCAACAAACAGATTACTATCTTCTGTGAAGAGGAGGTAGGTGCGTCTCTTGCTGGCAGTTCCAGTTAAACCTCTTTCTATTACTGATTCCACGGAAGGCGAAAGTAATCAGATCTTCAACGAATTCTTGTGATAATCATGTATTTCTATCAAGGAAATCCAGTGCTGATGAAGGTACCAACCGTCGATACTACAAAAGACCAAAAATGTAAGACATCTGCAATTAATGTACTGTTTGTATACGTTAATAGTTGGCTAATAATGTAAAAAGTAAACATCTTCACTTTGCTTCTAAAACTGCTACAACGACTAATGAAGGTAATATAGCCCTCGATACTGCAAAAGACGTAAAATGTAAGAAATCTGAAATTACTTTTATTACTTTAGTATTATAGTTATGGCTATTAGTGCAATAATAATCATCTTAACTTTGCTTCCAAAATGTTTATGATTAATTAATTTTAAGTGTAAATTTATCATTGAAAATATACTAAGCATTGCCAATCTCATTTGCAGTTATAAACTCTAATCAAACATACAGCAATAGAAAAAAAAACACCTTATCACTACACTAATTATACTAATATTTCTTGCATTATAAAGAAATCTCACAAGCTCAACAAACAAACGTTGATCAAATTTTACTAGGCAGAAAGTGGTGCTTATCCAGTCTAGATGGGTCGGAGACACCATAGATTGCTTAGTAGTTTCGTATTGACAATCCACAGTTGCAGGGTTCTATAGTTTTATTTTCATTTTCTGTAAATCTACAATATTCATTACTACATTTTGGCACTAATTTACTTTCCACTTTCACAAATACAGCTTTACGTTAATAGTTGAATAATAGTATCTTTATAAAATATTAATAGTGTTCATAACATTAAGTGCTCAATTAGAATTTAAGACTGTATACAATTTTGATGCAAATAAGGAAGCTCAAATAACTTAAAAACAGGCAATATGCATATTTTATGCTTCAAAATTAGTCCAATTTGGCTCGAATATAATACGATGCAGTGCACCACACGTTTCTTAACGTAAATAATATTTAAATTAATAGTATCTGCTTAGATTTGATACTTCAGACACATTGTAATCTTCTTATGTTTAAATAAAGGTTATTAGTTGTCAAGCCTGTTAGTGTTATACTTACAACAGTTGATGTAATTTACATGATCAGAAAATTTGTGTATACGATAACTTTATTTCATCTTAAGGGATTAGTTTTGGATAAAATGGTCCTGTACACAGCTTTAATTAATTATAAATTTATCATTATTCTTTTATACTTTTGAACATCGGCGAGATTTCAAAACCTTATTTTAGTTATTTTAGCTTCCTCCATAGTTGAAGATTTTTAGCTAGTACTTAAGCTAAAAATGCTGACTAACATTAATATCTAGTTATAGTTCGCTTTTAGCTACACGATCACACATTTCGACATCACTGGTCAGGCGAAAGACAATGGGTGCCTGCTCATATTCATAAAAAATATTGAACCGATCTATTTGCATGTTTGAAGCACCCTCACAACGATCTACCAGTCACCCTATCCTGTCTGCAATGTGCAATCAATACTGCGTCTTGTCAAAGTACGAAACTGTCAATTTCTTCTATCGGTATTAACTTTTAACATCCTTGACGTTAAATCCGAAATAGCGACATTGACAGTTTCTGTCAACATGGCGCTGTTGACTTTAAAAGCATTTTTGAGTTTTGTAGTGTTTTATTTTTGGATTTTGACAACGAATTTTTCCATTATTAGTTGTGTAATCGTTAATTGATATAGGGCACATTAACAATTCCTAGAATGAGCTAACGCTAAATTATTATTCCGTGGAATTTAAATGTGATGCGATGCAAGACACGCAACAGGCGGAAAGTACATTTAATTTATAACTGTACCTATAAGAGACATTTAATTATCTAAATATAATTTATTTTTTATTTAGCAAAATAAAATTTATCTGTTTGTAGAAATATCGACGTTGAAACATTTTTAAGCTCTAGCTGATTCTAAGAAAAAGAGAAAAAGAAAATTATGTGTTGTATTGTCATTAAGTGATGATGATGATGACAAAATTCGCAAAAAAATAAGATAACGAAAAATTAGAAAGTTGATTCTGGTATTAAATAAAATTAAAGCGTCTTTGCTTAGTCGTTCGTCAAAAAATTATAAGATAATTAGTCTGAGAGCTAAGAGCTTCCTCAAATTGAATTATTGTACAAATTGGTTGGTGGTATTATGTCCCACAGAAATCAGGTCAACGCGAAAATAAAACACTAAATTACTGAAAACACTATCAAACTTTAAAATTGATCCTATTACGAATAAAATAGAGTACTGTAAAAGTTTACTTTAGTTAGTGAAGTAACCCCAGTTGCAGTTGTTTTCTATAGCTAGATTTAGCGACATAGTTAACGAAATTAGTGTAGTTGTTGTTTGACTGTAGAATCTGAAATTCTTCTTCAGTATTATCTTAGAAATTTCATCTCACCAAGTATTTTTGACATTGTAGTAAAAACTCTATTCATTTGTTTACCTAGTGACTAGATTTCCGACGTTAGTACTCAATTTACTGTACCCATAAACGAAAGCTGGACCACATTATAATTATGGTTTTCAATCAGTATTTTAGCGCTGCATGAGTTACACAATTTTGATGTAACGATTTTCGAGCCTCAGTAAGGTTCCTTAATATAGACGCAATTCTCTTCGCTCAATTTTGTTTTATATCCATAAATCTGGCCCATAAACCCTAAGAGGGTTTATAAAATTAGCATGTGATTTCAATTCGTGTCAACTGTGTTGCCCATTAGCACGTGTGTCCCCTCCTTGGATGTTACCAGACCTTCCACAGCCCTTTTAACAGGCCTTGAGTGGCTCAATCCCGTTAATGTTAGATAGTAAGTCCCAATTATATCCCATCAAGTTACACCTGAATAAGAATTAATGCCTAGACTGTCTTGCGGCTAGCCCAATTTTTTTTAACGTCTGGCCCAATTTTATTACGGCTGGCCCAATTGTCTAACGTCTGGCCCAATCGTCTAACGTCTGGCCCAGTTTTTGCGGGGCTAATGAGGTGTCGAAGTGTGTGATCGGTCGGGGCGGGCGTGACCGTGGCGCGTGCGCAGGGCGGCGTGGTGCGGCGCGGGCGCAGCAAACGCCCCTCGGGCGCCTCCACGGGCTCTGGCTCGCTGGCCCGCGGCGCGCTCTCCGACCCTGATCTGCAGAGCCGCCTTCAGCCGAACCTCACAACCTTCTGGGTATGTACACGCTTCTGGTTTGCACAGTTGACATTCGTTGAGATTTTGTTTTGTGTGAGTGGTGAATTGTTTTCAGTTCCGCCTTCAAAAAAGGTGGATGTTTTTTTCATGTGTGTAACTTTTTATTGGGTGTACCGATTTCGATGACTGTTTTGATATTCGAAAGCGGGTGCTTGTCATGTTGTCACATGTAAATTTGAGCGAGATTTGACGAGTAGTTTTTGCGTTATTCGTAATAAAGCGTATTTAATTGACTGCAACAACATTGATTATGTTCTTATTTTGCATGTAAGCTCTCACTGTCGAAAACGTTAATCGAACTTCTTAAGTCTCTTTTAAAGAAGAATATCTACTATTTTTGAGTATTTCAGTGACAGTTTAAAGTCTGTCATGAGCAGTGGACCCAGCTAATATTATCAACTTGCTATTAGTTAATCATGAGCAATTTCTCAAGTAGCACATAGGGCATCACAAAAACTAACGTGATTGTTTTGATAATGTAATTAGCCCTGTCGCAATTTAAAGGACGTATAATTAAGCTTAGCGGCTACGAACAGGCATTTCCAGGAACAAATGAAGTTCGGTATTTATTTGTTATATTATTTATTGATTATTATTGTTCGTCTATTTTACACGTTTCTACTACAATGTTGATCGGGTGTGTAACATTTATGAAAATCTCTAATTATATTCACACAATACTTTGAAGTGCATTCTTCCTTTTAACCTATCGACTTTACTGATTACGATTAGTGGGTGTTGTTTGCTGCAATTATAGCTCGAACTAAACTATTATGTTACGCGCCTTCTGAAGCACAGGGGAGTTCGGGATACTTACACGATCGCAGTCCCTGGGATAATGAACATGAAATTATATCAATTAGCAAAAAACGTGGGTGCTAGTTCACCTCTGCCTACCCCTTCGGGGATATAGGCGTGATTTATGTATGTATGTATGTAAATATCGCTTTCTTTATTATACATAGGTATTAATACAACGAGGTCGATAACCTTACTAATTCACTGAAAAGCCTGATTTCTGATCTTATTTGTATATCACTTTAACAATGCGAGATAATTATAATATATGGGCAAGGGACTTATTTAAAATTTGCCTCTAAAACAGGTTTATTGTAATAGATTATACATATGGAAAAGTAAATGTACTTTATCGGTCTAGTTTTTATAATCGTAGTTTAAATAAATTAGTAGTTTTTCTTCATGTTTGGTAAGTTTTTGGTTGACAACATCTGCCACAAAGGCCGTACTGTTTAGTGATGTCACTCTTGCGCACGTAAGCAATGTGCAAGTAACAAAGAACTCTGCCTTGTCTCTTAGAGAAGTAAAGGCCTGCCTTTACACATTCAGCAAATAATAAGCTGATAATAAAATATCAATGCTGTTGGGTTACCTCACTTTTAATTTACTTACATTACTCACCTTTACTTTATACATTCCAGGAGACAGGAAAGACTAATGCAAGATTTATAATCTATATTACGCGCACATGAGAAAAGAAACTGATTATAAAAGCAATCAGTCGCCTAACACTAACAATGAATATATTTTGAGTTGTGTTTTTCCAAACAAATAGATTTACCAGTATAAGGCTTTATAGACGTAATTATAAAATTTATAATCAAAGACATATCATGTCAGGTTTCGGAGAGGCGGAATAAATTATTCGTTAACAAGTATTTGATCAATGTACACTGATCTACTGTTTCTCTAAAGTCATTAATGTTTAGGGTATTGTGGGTTAGTCGTATAAATTTATACAGTGTGTTACAAAAAATAAACAACAACGTACGTATGATATAATTTTTTTCTATTCAATTCTAATACCAAAATAATGTTTTACATGCTTCTTCTTGTGTCTCCGACTACATCAGGTAATAATTTAAACAGACATTCAACCAACATTGTTCTGACTAAAAGAGTATTTGAAGAATAATTATTCATTTGTTTTTTTTTTTTTGTATTTTTGTAACACTTTGTGGGCTTTCTATCAATGTATGTATTTATGTATGTATCTAAAATCGACCTTAAAAGCTTTGTTTTTAGTCGTAATTACTTATATAGTTATGTGGATGACCTCAGACAACTCGTGCGCAATTAAACTTTTTGCATCAGTGAATAATTTATTGTTGTATTTTGCATACATTGACAATTGCTTACGCTTAACATCGTCCTTAAACTTTGGAGCAGATGATTCGTACCGGTTACCAAATACTAACAATTTTTATTACCTACTTACCCAAAAAGGACGACCGGTAACAAGCTAATGTGAGTCTTAACCCTCTCGCGATAAGTACCATTCTTTGAACACGTGTGGCCGTGTCGTTTTATTTATTGCACATTGCTCGGATAGCCGTTCCCAGACATTATTCTAATATGATTCGTAAATCGAAAGCGCCGAACGATTTTAACAGAAATCACTGACATTGTTTATGTTTGACTACCGGCGGTTTAGCGCTTCTCAAACTTTGAGAATTGCTTGATACCGAATGATTTTGTTAGATTTTTATAAAATAAATAATAATTCGACTTCTATTAGTTTAGCATCTCAGAGAGCTGTTAGTATTCTGCAATTGTACCATTTGAGAAATATTAAAGGAGCCGATTATTGAATGGATGACTAAAAATATTTTATATCAAAGGTTCTCTGTTTCGTCCGTCATTTAACACGTTAATTCGTTAGTTCCCGCTTCGGTTGCAGAGGTAGTAGACAATAGATGGCGAGCTTTTTGCCATATATTGGACATCTATATCGTAGTATATTGTTAGGTGATATATCATGAATGCTTCTGCAACCCGCAGGAGAGATTGGGGGTGGTGACAATTGTATTCTGCTCTCCCGTCACATCACGGCGTAATAAATAGTTAGGCTTTTATTACTTGCTAAATATCCGTGCATTGTTTGAAAATATATGAGGATGATTAATTTAATTGTTGATTTGTGTCCAAGAATATCAAGATAGTGATCTTTATCGTACACGATAATAAATGTCATTGCGTCACGCCGTTTCATTGCATAAATCAAATGACAAACAGTTGCAATTTGAATATTTTACAATCATAAATAACGAGACCTGTCTGATGCTAATCCATCAACCTGATGACACCGACATCGACATGGAGAAATGAGAAAGCTACGTAGCTACGGCTTGCTACGGTGGCTACTACGTAGTAGCAAGTCGTAGTCCCGAGATGTTTAGGTTAAAATAGTTTGGGAAGCGCGTGCGGCTCTCCGAGTTTTGTGTTTTATGGCACATTATGCTTTAATAATATTTTTTACTTAGCACATTTGTTTATACCTGGGCCAGTGCGCGCGTGTGAGTGTGCGCGGGCGCAGATCGTTCTCATCTATTCCGTACATAATAAAAACGTAACGAGGCCAATACTGAATATTTAATGTTATTAAAAAGTTATTGCTGGGTGTGTTGAGGTGGTTATGATGCGGGGAATTTGATGGCGATGGCGAGAATTTTATTTTTATACGTAATTATCCCGGGTATGACTTTGATACATTCACTACGAAAAGTACATATGATTTCTTTGCAACTATCTAAAGTCATACATACATACATACATAAATCACGCCTATATTCTTAGGCAGAGGTGAACTAGCACCCACGTTTCGCCAATTATGTTAGGTCTCATGTAATAAGTGGCGAGCCTATTGCCATTTATCGGGCACAAAAGTCGCAGTAAGTATATAGCTAAATGGTATAAGAGGAACGCTGCTGCCCATTCCTCATCACTGATTTATCCTTAGTCGCCTTGTACGACACCCACGGGAGAGATTTGGGGTGGTGACAATTATATTCTACTCTGCCGTCACCACACTATCTAAAGTCGTCGAGCTTAAAAAGCTTTACTCTGTACTTTTTAAAATTAATAACGATCTAATAGAAATAATATGTATCATTACTGCAAACATTAATTTGTCTTTGTTCAAAACTGAGTATGAGTAATTTACCATCATATTCTCTTCTGTTTGTGAAACACAAATTCAGTCTATTTTGTTCATCACCGGCGCAGCTTTGATCCTTAACCCCTACATTAACATAAATACGTTTGTGTGTATCGGCAGCGCTGTCTAACAGTTAACCGATTTTAATGTCATTGTTTTATGTTCGCGGTACAAGCGTATGTTGCGCGACCATGGAGTTTTGCTGCCTATTCAAAATGGCGGCCTCAGTTTATGGTGACCCCCAATTAGTGTTGGGCTGGGCAAACGGTTCGTACGTCTTTTGTTACACATGATTTATGTCTATGAGTTCTGACTCCGCAATCTATATTTATTGGTTCGCTTTAAAAATTGTGTGCAAATAAATGAGTCTACAGTCTGTAAGCGAAGAGACCCGGTATTTAAACACCTTGCGCTTTTAAAATGCTATTCTAATTTGTACCCTAAATAGTGAGTCTTTACACACATACATAAATTACGCCTATATCTCCGAAGGGTTAGGCAGAGGTGAATGAACACCTACGGTTCGCCAATTAGGTTAGAAACGCTGCTGCCTATCACTCATTGCTGTCTTAACCCTTAGTCGCCTCGTCGACGACACCCGAGGAAGAGATGGGGGTGGTGACAATTATATTCTGGTCTGCCGTCACCTCACGGCTTCTTTAGCCTTTGATCTTTAAATTTTGACCAGACAGGCAATAGATTTCATTAAGCCATTGAAGAATTCCTAATTATACCAGCGGTAATTCTCAGATTATATTGCCGCGGTACGTATATTAATTATTAGGAACAAACCCGAAGATAAAGGCTTCGATAGAAGGGTCACCGAGCTGCGTATAAATTAGGCGGTTCTTTAATTGGGACCACACACGATACTTACCTCATGTGATACCGTAGTTCGTTGTTGTAAAGTAAGTAACGCCAGAATATGTTAATCTAACTGTTTAAAGTATTTAATTTTAACTACTGTCGGCCTGGCTGGGATTCCATGCAGTTCATTTGGTAATGGGTATAAATGTATTTAGGAGGTTTGGTTTTGGACAGCATTTAGTCTTTCTATGTTTCTCTAATCGGGACCACCATCACGCGATAAGTGCTGTGACTTTATAAACATGATGCGTACTTGCTTAATAAGATAGTTCCAGGTTCGAGTTCCAGTATCACGCTATAAGCTAAGGCAGCTTACGTAACTAACTTTTACGCATTGTTGTTATAAGGGAGAAATTGAAAGATTGTGTCACATTAAGTTGCAGTACTTAGATAAAGTTAAGTATATTTGTTCAGTTTATAATTGTTACGTGTTTAATGGCCTAATATTATGTATAAGTTGGGGACATATAGATTTTTTTTTGGTTTAATTGTCCCTATATTTTAGGGAAGGCAAAGGGTCTAGGCCCATACAGCCAAGTCTTTAGTGTATATTTTATCTGTAGTCTTATGAAATAATGAGTGGGTGAAATGTATGAATGAAATGAATTTTAAGTTAAAATATGGGTGCCACATATTTTAACGCATCTAGGGAGTGCTTGGAGCGAATTTAATCGTAACAGATTTCATGATGGTGCCTGATGAGGTGGACAAAACCACTTTTTAAAGTGCTCTTCACCACAACATCAAACCCATCACAACACTTATTTTCAATAATTCTGCATAATTGCACATCAACACGGATGCTTGTGCATCAAAATAACACCACTTTCACTGCACAAAATCCACTCTGTAACAATTTTTGAATTAGCGAAAATAAATCTGACTGACACCACGAAACGCGCCAAACACTCTCTGGGGACACATAGAATTTTCTTCGCAAAGATATAGGACATAATAATATCGATAATTGATAAATTTTAATTTTTAATTCGGTAATAAATGGGAATTCTTTGTGTTGTATTTTCGAGGCAACAAAAGGAGTTGATTTGCATGAATAAATGACTGTAAAACAATAAAAGGTTTAGTTTACGCGTTCAGTCCACTAATTCGCGCTCCTACAATAGTTACACGCTCGTTTCGAACTTCGGAAGTAAAAACTTTCACCCTATACGTTTGAGCCAATAAACTCTTCTCTGCCTATGAAAAACAGCGGCTACCGTTAAAAATTGCACTATAAACTGGCTAAAGCCTGTTTTATTCGAGTTGCGACAGTATAAAAAAATACCAGGCATATCAAATCTTATTTTATTGTAAGTTCGAAGTTGGAACATTTCTCCTCCCTGTATTGATAGCGTATTTATGGGAGATGAGCCGTTACAGACTTTTTATTATGTATTTTAACGGGCACGTTTTATTATAGCAGTTTTATACGCGGCTGCCTAGCTTAGTTAATTAGTTGGGATGATAAAAGCACGCTCCTTAGATCTGTACCCCGGTGTTGTTCGGTTTGAAAGTGCTCTCACTGAGGGCTTGTTAGTGACCGCGGTGGAGGGTTCCGTCAAATTTATCTTCAATTGTATTATTTGTTTGATTTTTGTGGAAACATTGTGTAAATGACATTTTTTGGTTGACCAAGTGGCCTAAATAACCTTTATTGTTTTGTAATAATTTTTCTACACATACATAAATCACGCCTATCCCCGAAGGGGTAGGCAGAGGTGAATTAAACACCCACTTTTCGCCAATCAACTCGGGTCCCATGTAATAATAGGCGGCGAGTCTATTGCCATTTATCGGGCACGGAAATCGCAGTACATTACTAGGTGGCATGAGAGGAACGCTGCAGCCCATTGTTCATTGCTGGTTTTACCCTTAGGGCCGGTTTTTTGATCCGTAGTTAACTCAACCAATTGTTACAAATGGTCTCTAATCGTTAAATATCAGGCTGCTATTTAACTATTAGTAACAATTTTAATTACTAATGTTACTAATGGTTAAATATCAGTCTGATATTGTTACTGATGGTTCAATATCACACTGATTATTAGAAATCAGAATGAATTTTTAACAACTGTTTGAGTTAACTCCGGATAAAAAAACCGGCCCTAAGTCGCCTTGTACCCACGGGAGAGATGGAGGTGGTGAAAATTGTATTAGTAGATCTACAATTGTGCCGTTTTTAAACGCCTAACAACGGAACCCTAGTAGGAGATAAAACGGCTCACCTCTATTCAGTGGCGAGTTCTACGGTAAACAATTTTTATTCGAGTATTCCAATCTATCTCGGAGATTGTCTCGGGCCCCATAAACGATTTATTGATGCATAATAACCGGGAAACAGTACTGTTTTATTTGGTTTTGATGCGATCTCTGTTTATCTTTGTATCTGGGGCGGCTTACGGTCAAGATCCTAACATTGTTATGACGTCATTGGACTTTGAGTGGGACGTCAAGTGTGTTTAGGAAAAACAACACGTGTGTGGCAAAAGATCCGTTTGGAAGTACTGAATGTAATTTTTGAGTTAGATGGCCGTTTAATATTTCATATAATTAAATATTCACATTCTCTCCTATGCTGGCCTGGCTCTCCTATGCTGGCCTGGGAGCGAACAAAAAACGTAGAATAGGCCAGCCCCAACTCATCCCGTGGGTGTCGTAAGAGTCGACTAATGGAGATTGCCCGGTGTAGACCAATAAGCACCTTGGGGCACCCAAATGGTGGAGGGCAAACCACCAACAACAGCGTACCCAAAGAGGGTTGGTGTCAGGCAGGCGGCCGGCTGTAAAACCTAAGCCAAAACCTTGAGCAGTATGGAATGGAATGTTGTCATTCTAATCACTCTCTCCGTTCATGGGTCTCTCGACATGGTCCGTTCAGTCTCTTTTCTATACATTCATTCATCACTAACACCATTACGGTGGGATGGATGATATGAATCAAAAAGGATTGGATGGCTTGATGACGTCTGACATATGAATGGAAGAGGAAACATACTGCGCCGACCCCAGATAGACTGGGAACAGGGCAGGGAGAAGAAGAAGAAGACATGATTGATAGCAGGGTTGATGATTGAGGTCTGAGGTGATTTGAGGTCTAGTTTTGATTAACATTTTTTTGTATTAAGTACTCATCAAAGTTAACTGACGTCTTTGAGTGCGGCAGTTAGTCGCGTATATAGGATAATAGAAATATCACTTGTTACGCATAAAATGATAATGACGTTTCTATAGATGAATGGAATCGACATGCAACATAACCCAACCTACAATACAAAACTTTCCGCTTTCACAATACTCTCGATTACAACAAGCATGTCCCCGGAATGTATGGCGAGTCGTTTTGGGCAGCATCTCGTTATTTCTATTTTATTGTATGAATATGTAATGACATGGGTTCGGTTGCGACACTGGCAATTGGTGAACTTAGCTACGGTAAACGAGTCACAGATCGAGTGGCCGCAGAGAGGACTGAGATGCGGTGAGTTAGTTGTTGCCTATGGAGTTCTCTTTTGTAGCTATTTATTCAAAGGCTTACCAACGAAACACATACATGGCATATGGTATAAGAGGACTGCTGTTATCCGCGGAAATGATGTGGATATGGTGAAAATTGTATCCTGCTCGATGTCATCGTAAGGTATTTTTACGGCGTTCTTAGAATCGCTTCAATAGGTATTTGCATAATAAAATAATTTCAACTTATAAAAGTTTGATTCCGTTTATAATTTGTAAACGTCATCAAAGTCAAAGTCAAAGTCAAAATTCATTTATTCATATCTGGTATGATTACAATACACTTATGAATCGTCAAGACGCTAGATACCGAAAACCCGTGTGTCCAAGAAAAAAAAAATAGTAGAAAAAAAAACAGTGGAGTGCGCAGCATGCCTCAGTCTGTAATGATAGGTCTCCCAAACCCGCCCACGCCCCGGTCCGCAACGAAGCGCCGACCCTGCCGCGTTCAATACCAAGATGGTACTAAACGCATCAGGGCCCAACGCTCCGCTAGCAGAACAACAGTAGAGAAACCCACCATTGTCAACGAGTTATGACATTGCAGGTACATTGTAAATTATGCACCAAATACAATCCCACAACTCGCCAATCACATAAACCGAAATATGCCGCGCACTACCAATCAACCCCCCATCCCCCACCCTACCTATACGGACACACAAGTTTTCAATATCTAGCGAAAAATCTACGCCATCCGTTCGTAAGCTACCGGGAGGCCCTGTTCTGAGAAGAACGGGCAAGAAACTCAGTCGGGTATTTTCCTCCCTTAGTTACATATATAATATATAATCTAAATTCAATGAAAATTTAATGAAAGATGTCAATAGCTTTAACGTCAAGTAATAATAATTAGAGTCACAATTTCTGAAGCTATCAACATCCTTCATTACAGACAGAACAGCATATTAATCATCGATTATATAAAAATAAAAGTTATTTATTCCAAACATCCTTGTCATCTAGATAATCCTGAATTTTATAGTATCCTTTTGCCATTAGTACTTTTTTTACATAAGGCTTAAATTTGTGTTGAGGCAGTTCAGTCAAAGATCCTGGTATCTTATTATAGAAGAGTATACATTTCCCCATAAAAGAATTAGCAACCTTGTGCAATCTGAATCTAGTAAAGGCAAGTTTATTTTTATTTCTAGTGTTGTGTTTATAAATATCACTAATTTTAGCAAATGTATTTAAGTATTTATAAACATATAGAATGCAATCGTATATGTATTGTGAAGCAAGAGTGAGGATATTAATATCTTTAAACAGACTTTTAAGTGAATCGCGAGGCTTTAATAGGTAAATAACAGGATATATTATTTTACTTTTTTGTAAAATAAATATATCCTGAATATCTGCAGCTGTACCCCAAAGAAGTAAGCTATACGACATTACACTATGAAAGTAACTAAAATAAACAAGCCGGGCTGTTTCAACATCAGTTAATAGCCTTATTTTTTTTACCGCATATGCTGCTGAACTTAGTCTCTCGGATAAAGTTGAAATATGAGGATTCTATTGCAATTTGGAGTCCAACTTTATTCCTAAGAATACTGTAGAATTGACACATTCTATCGTTTCATTATTAATTGTAATCGGACTACTAACTTGCCTAACATTTGGTAATGAAAATTTAATACATTTGGTCTTCTTAGAATTGAGTAACAAGTTGTTATTTGTAAACCAATCAAGAACTTTGGAAATAGCTATATTGATGTCATCATAATTATCTTTACCTCTGTCTACTTTGAAAATTAATGAGGTGTCATCTGCGAATAGTACCGTATCACATAGAGATTTTGTGTAGAAGGGAAGGTCATTTATATATATTATGAATAGTAATGGTCCCAGTATTGATCCTTGAGGAACACCCATTTGCATTGGTGAACCCGAAGATTCGGCTTTATTAATTACTACTTTTCGAATCCTATCACTCAGGTATGACTTTATCAGTTTCAATGAGGCAGCAGATACACCGTAATGCTTTAATTTTGCTAATAACGTTTGATGTGAAACACAATCAAATGCCTTAGAAAGATCACAAATATACCCAAAGCATCCTGCCGATTTTCCCAAGCATCAAATATGTGCTTAATGAGGGTTATTCCAGCGTCAGTGGTGGATTTTCCCCTCGTGAACCCAAACTGTTTAGCATGTAACAGTTTGTTAGCAGTGAAGTGAGAAAGCAACTGGTTCAACATAATTTTTTCAAAGATTTTACTAAGGGACGGTAATATAGAAATGGGACGAAAATTATTGGGTTCACATTTGTCTCCAGATTTAAACAAAGGTATTAGTTTACTATGCTTCATTAAGTTTGGAAAACAGCCGTTATCTATACATTTATTAAAGATTGATGTCAGCTGAGGAGCGATGACATTAATGATGGGATTCAAAATGCTAACTGATAGACCCCACAAATCTTCAGTTTTCTTCATATTTAATGTCTTGTACGTTTTGATAATAGTGTCCATATTAATTTTGTGAAAATCAAAAGGTATATTACATTCGACTGTACTTAATTGTAGTAGAGACAGAGCTCTTTTTGTGCAAGAGTTGAGCTTGCTGGTTACTCGAGCAGGGATGTCGGTGAAAAAAGTTTCAAAGGCATCTGCAACCTCACCATCGGACTCCATAACCTTATTATCCATTTTAATTTTAAACGATCTTTCGCTGTTCCTAAGTTTTCCGGTTTCTGAATTGATAATTCTCCAAGTTGTTTTTATTTTATTATCAGAATTTTTTATTTTATTACCAATTGAGATCGATTTGGCTTGATCATAATTCCTAGCCCCAGTATGTAAGAATATGAGGAACAAACGTAACTCAAGTAGGCAAAGTAGTAAGAAAGGAAACCGTTTTAGTTTACTTTTGTTCTCGGCACAGGACTAAAACTAAAAATACACTTGAAATTAGGAGGGAAAATCGACTTTTGGGGATTTTTTCAAATTTATAATTATTTCAATTGCAAAAATTTAAATTGACATCCGTGATTTTTTTACTATCAGATGTCGTTTTTGTTCTTTTTTTTATATTTTATATTTTCTGCCAAGAAGAAATGAAACACTTTTTTTTAATCGAAACCAAATTAAACGTCAAACCTTTAGGCAGTCCATGTTCAAATCGGACAATTGTCCAGTCTGCGCACTGGGCCTGTTCTCTATCGTCAGTCGAATTGAATTTGATAAGTAGGCATGTGGCATATGCTTGTTTATGAGAAACCGTATCTTTATTATTCAGATTTCTCAGCACAACCGGTCCGGGTTTAATTTAATTGCGTTGGTGTACACACTGTGATTTACACACTAAACGCAATAAAATATATACATTCGAATTTAGATACAATGAATGTCGGAATCTACTTAAAATATACAGTTACAGATCAACGCACTTTCTTTTAGTGGCTATCGGCATTAGATTCTTATAATATAATTAGTTTATTTAATTAAACACTCTTCGACGATGTTTAGAATAATGCTTTTCGGGTTGAATATACTTATCGGTAGATTTCTTTGTTTCCTGTTCTGTTGTAATTAGATACTTTTGAAAAGCAAATTTAAGGGAAATCTACTAAATTCTAAATTTACTTTTTACTTAAATTTCTAAATTTACTTGCGACTTAGATCTTTTAATGGGACTGTAAAATTTAATTTTATAAAATAATTTTACATTCGCATTAAATGATCTTAGAAAACAAAATTAAATATAAAAAAAAAAATCTAAAGCATACTTGTGCTTATTTCTAATTCAATTTAATAAACCAGATTTCTTTAAATGCCGTGTGGCGATAGCAGAACAGAATACTGCTCTGCCCCCCCACTGACTAAGGGTTGTTGTATATAACGAGGCATGGGCAGCAGCGTTCCTAGCAATATTGTGAATGACGGAACCGGTAGATGTCAATTGTCTCCAAGTGCGTGGGTGGTAATACACCTCTACCTACGTATACGTAATATCCGCTAATATACGTGAAAACAGGGCCCGCCGTTCTATCGAAATTGATTAAAAGTCGTTACCAGTTCTAAAATATTGAGAAAATAAACAAAATAATTATATTGTTATTAGATTTTTATTTTAACATTATAAAAATGTTAGTAAAATTTTAACTAAGAAAAAGAGTTCAAAGAAATTTCGAAAAATTATCGTTTTGATACGGACCTCGAACCCGCATTCTCCACAATCCTATACCTATATCATCACTCAACCAACATATTTGCTGATATCTAAAGACTGTCACAATTGGTAATGTTTTTTTTAATGCTAGACAAGGAAGCTCTTGGCCTTCATCTCACATAATGATAAGTGACGATAAGGGCCAATGATGGAATCGAGCTTCACCTGGAACTTGTCAGAACACAATGCTGTTAACATTATTATCACGGTGACAGTTTTTGATAAGACGGTGGTAGCTAGCGAGGCGGACATGAAAAAAGCCCTACCACCAACCAAACCGAGTACGAATTTGTGTTATCTGGGGATCGAACCTGGAATCTCGGGGGTCTTATTCCGGTGGGCGAACCACTAAATCACGAAAGCAGTTTAAATATGTAGTCCTAATAATACTCCGTATTAAGTACGCAGCTAGTAGCATTTTCAACAACATTTCTCTGTAACCAGTTTCCGAGTTACACTCTGTAATCCATTCGGATGTGAATAATAATAATTTTACGAATAGCTTCACGTCAGCGGTGTAATCGAGTCTTACTTAATGAGGGTATGCTCCTTAATTACTCTTGGAAGCACGGCATAGCTCGACACAGAGTTGATTTCAATTTATTGTAATTGCCAATGTTCTCGAGACTGCGGTCTGTTCTCACGGGATTAGAAAATTAAGTGATCCCGTGATTTGATGCTGTTTTAGTGCACCAGTTACTTGTGCACTACATTTGTAAAGCTGTTTTTTAGTGCAATCAAAATTATATGAGATAATTTAAAAATATAAACATTGTACGATCGATTTTACGTCTAAATGTATTTGACATAGTGCTGACATAATACAGTGCTCAACTACAGATATCTTCATATTTATGTTCTCTTATTTTGGATGAAACAACTTAATGGATTGACCTCGTGTATATTTTCGATGTTAACATATTGATAAGCGGAAGATATCGGGATAAAATCAATATGTTACATGCGTAGTAAATATATTGTGATGGATGAATGAATCAAAAGATAGTGGATGGCTTGATGACGTCTGACCGATATGAATGGAAGAGGAAATATACTGCGCCGACCCCAGATAGACTGGAAGCAGGGCAGGGAGAAGAAGAAGACAGTTTTAACTAAACCTAGATTTAAATGGCAATCAATGTTAATTACAATCAATTTTAATTACAATCAATATTGGATTGAAAACGAGGTGAATTAGATCTCTGCTGTTACGACAATTTTTATACTAGAAACGCGAATAGGCAATTTATTAAAAAAAATGTAGAAAAAAACGAACAGACAGGTTTCCGATTTAAACATTTGTACCGTTACCAAATTACTTTATGGATTTATATTAGATTCGAGATTTTAAATTTAGCTACATCTTCATCTGCTTAACAAGTTCTTATATGTTAGCTATCTATAATAGAATATATTGATTTTTTTTATTGCGAAATGCTTTCTTGATATTATTTAGTTTCCATTAATATTATAGTTATTATTGATTTCACATAATAATTATACCACATTTATCCTTTTGCAAAGTATACAAAAAATTAAAATACTCTCTCTACGTTTGCCCCTTCCAGGATTGTAACCCTTGTCGAGGAGCTCGATGTCTCAGTGGCTCAGGGCGTTTGGCTTGCAAATGCTTAAATTAAGTAATGTTCACTAAGGCTGTCAATTGAATGCGTCACCAAAACTGTAAACTATTTTTCTTTGGAATACATTATAGTTGCTCGCGCTTCGGAAGGCACGTTGCTGCATCTGCAGTAGTCAATACCAACCAATCACCATTGGGCGAACATTTCCCTATATCCTTTCATCCATAAGGAAGGCTTATTCTTGTAGCAGTGTGTATTCAAGGGCTGCTGATGATACCTAGCATTGTTGATTACCACCTCATATAGCATAAAACTGCAACTAAAAACAATAATCAACAAGTTTTGAATAAGAGAAGAGATAACCGTTGCACAAGGTTGCGTGATTATACAAAATAAATTTAACGGGCACTTTAAATCACACCAGTTTCCACATAACTTTTCCCCAACCCACCATTTTCTTCTAGTTTACGATATGTTAACATAATCTTCTACGGAATAATAATTTGTTTACCTTTTCATAGCCTTCACTTACTGCCGCACTCAGAGTCGTTCATTAAATTAGTGATAATGGGTATTTTACAAATTATCATTAAAACATCTAATTGACCGTTCCTCTCAGAGTCGAAAATAATTGATTGATTAGTTATGTGACAATTTTAAGTCAGGTTAGTGCAGTGCGTGTGTTATCCGGTGTTATCCGTAAGTGCGGAATTGCCACATGCAAAAAGCCATTGAAACAATATTATTAGTTACTCTAGTTTTTATATCACAAAAGTATTGTTTTCCATTAGAATTAGTTACTAATATCTATTGAGTATAATTTTTACGTAAAAATCCATAATAATAATTTAATTTAATCAAACTTGAACTGTAAATGCCAAAACTTTTTAGATTTGGCCACACCGGACCAAAAGTCATTTATTATAAAATTAAAAAGTCAATGTCAACAAACAAGAAATACCCTAAATAATTCCATGAAAATACCAAACAAAAATATAACAATATCAAATTATTTATTTTGTGATCAAAATTGATCAAATAGATAAAGCCACTGCAAGTGGAGTCAGCCTAGGAAATCATTAACATACAAAAGTCTGAGCGGCACACTCGATATTGGCGAAATCATATAGGAAACGCCATAGAAAAAAGAAGAAGAAAAAGCCACACAAAGGTTGGAGTGTAGCAAAGGGTGCGCAGGACTTAGAATTTTTTTTACGAAAATTTCGACCTTACATAACATACTATTTTTATTATATGGTTGAATAGGGCGGTTCAAGAGGAACAACTTTTATTATGAACACTTTACTCTGAAATCATACCCTGCGGAGCTGGAGGGTAAAAACTAAAGCTAATTTTAAAGGCGGCTGGGACTTAGTCGATTTCGGGAGGGAGGCGAAAAAAACCCGTCTAATCACACACCTAGGGGATCTGGGGGAAGTGGGAGTTGAAGGGGGGGGGGGGAAGAGGGGGGACCCAAAAAGGGGGTATCTGATGACCTTGACCTTTGACCTTAACTTTGATGTCCTTTGACCATAACTCTGTGACATTTAACCTTTACCCCGGTGACCTTTGACCTTGACCCCGGTGACCTTTATCAGGACCACCGGTGAAGTTTTATAGCAATTCCATCGGTGGCCTTTAACCTTGACCCCGGTGACCTTTGACCTTGACCCCGGTGACCTTTATCAGGACCACCGGTGAAGGTTTATCGCAATTCCATCGGTGGCCTTTAACCTTGACCCCGGTGACCTTTGACCTTGACCTTTTACCATGACTCCCGATGATGTTTGACCGTAACCTCCACATCAGACTATTTAAAAAAACATATATTATCTCAAAAACCATTAACGCCACCCCTATGGAGAGGTAAAATTCAAAATTGTTAAATAATATAGATTAGTGACAGTACCGAACTAGTCAACCCCGACTCCACGTGGTACTAGTCAGTCTTACCCCTAGAGTGCAATTCAATAAGGCGTAGGCGCGGAGGGAGGCAGGCCGAGGCGTCCAAAAAGCCGAAGCTGCGGAGGTGAGCGTGGGTGCCTGTGCTTTGTTACGCATGGGCGAAGGGGCTGCACTTCCCGCAGCGCCGAAGCACAAGCGTTTCCGAGGTGCTGGCGTGCAAACTTAAATAAAAAATTAACGCCGGCGCGGGCAATTTGGCTGGCATCGGCAGTTTGAATGGCGTATTGGATGCCTGTGCAAGCCGGGATATACCCTATGTATATCCCGTACCAGCCGTCTGAACCGGGCGGCATCTGTTGGAAGCTTGCGCAGGACATTTTGCCGGTACATATATTCGCCCATGTACCACTTCAGCCGACTATTGCTCCGGCAGCTCCGGCAATGGCGTTTTAATTCTAGCCATTGCCGTTCAATGGTGTTCGTGTGGACTTGAACTGTGGTTAAATTTGAGCCGGCGACTGATGTCCCGAGGCGGGGATCCACAGACAAGTCCACTGAGCCATTAACAAAAGCCTCCCGGTGGTTTACGGAATAATGTCCGCCCATATTCAGCCGCAGGTGCACACCGATGTAGGCTCGGTGCATGTCCGACATTATAAAAGAGCCCTGGCGGACATTGTCGGCAATTATTCTATCCAATGTCGGCCTACTCTTATCCGGAATCAGCTCGACATGGATAGTCTTTGATAACCTCGACATGCACCCGAAAGCCCAAGTCTGACGTCGTAGAAGTCGACCTCTATGATACTTATTTGTATAAAGGTGGGTCTCGTCAACTTCTACGACGTCATCGGTTCCCCCCAGCATCTCCCTTTCGTGCGCCTCTGCCACTTCACACACCTCCCTCAGGAAGTGGAACACCTGAATGGCAGTCTTCTTCGTTACTCCCACATCTGCTGCCGCCTGGGACACTTTGTCTTTCCTGAAGAAATGTAGGAGTAACCGCAGTGTTGTTAAAACACTAACTTTCGACTTTTCAAAAAAAGTACCTTTTACTGGCGATAGTATTCCTCCAGTACAGTCTCGTCGCCGGCACCGCCACCTGTACCCTAATTTGTAGGACTGCCTACGTTCCACTGTCATAGGCAGTCTGCACTCTGGGCAATCTTTATGTTCCCCAGGCAATAACAGCCACTCACGGGCGGCTGCTATTGCCTGTTCCTCCGTGGTCATGTACGCAGCGTAATTCCAGAAATTGAAATTACGCGCGTACAATAATTCAATGGGATTCATTTTCCAATGAAATGAAAAACAAATCAAAAACCTTACACTAGCAATAATTTAAAACAAAAACAATAACAATTAACAAAAACAGAAACAACTATAAAACTTATCAGAAACTAAACAAATAACAATAAATATGAACAAAATTAAAAATAACTATAACAGAACAAAAAAATAACAACAAAAACGAAAAGCTATTAAATAAACAATTAACAAATATCACCCAACACTACTAAACGGCAAGAAAGCATTCAAATTTCGAGAAAAGTGAATAAATTCGTATTTTTTTTTATTACTTAATAGGCAGTCCGGCTATACCGACAAGAAGACGGCGTGCTCAAAGGACTTAGTCGATTTCGGGAGGATGGCGATGTTATGATGACCACCCTTTTTTTCAGTGGAATTGAATAGTAGGGACATAGACTAACAACGTTTGTAAGGGACACTTTTGCAAGAATTGCCTCCTTCACCCCTTAATCGGACCCAGTGTAGCTAAGGGTGCACACTAGGACTTAGTCGATTTCGGGAGGATGGCGATGTTATGATGACCACCCTTTTTTTCAGTAGAATTGAATAGTAGGGACATAGACTAACAACGTTTGTAAGGGACACTTTTGCAAGAATTGCCTCCATCACCCTTTAATCGGACCCAGTGTAGCTAAGGGTGCGCGCTAGGACTTAGTCGATTTCGGGAGGATGGCGATGTTATGATGACCACCCTTTTTTTCAGTGGAATTGAATAGTAGGGACATAGACTAACAACGTTTGTAAGGGACACTTTTGCAAGAATTGCCTCCATCACCCTTTAATCGGTAAAAGGTCACGATGAAAGGTCACTGGAGTCAAGGTTAAAGGCCTCCGATGGAATTGCGATAAAACTTCACCGGTGGTCCTGATAAAGGTCACCAGAGGTCAAGGTAAAAGGTCACCGGGGTCAAGATCAAAGGTCACCGGGGTCAAGGTCAAGGGTCACTGGGGTCAAGGTCAAATGCTACAGAGGGTTGCAGCCAAAAGTCATAGGAAGTAAGGTCAAAGGTCAAGGTCATTGGATTCCCCCCTTTTTGGTCCCCCCCCCCCTTTAACTCCCACTTCCCCCCGGATCCCGAAGGTGTGATTAGGCGGTTTTTTTTTTTGGCCATTTTTAGTGTGCGCACCCTTTGCGACACTCTGACCCACACAAACCCTATCTTCATTAAAATAATTGATTAGTACTATGATTGTCTTGGTAAGTATTGATAATTTATTTGTTACATGCATGGGGCTCGATCGTTCCGGGAGTGGAATGACTGAGGAATTTAATTGTAATGCATATGTGCACAGTAATTAGTATTTTCTTATATTTTTTTGTGCTTAGATTATAGAATTATTCTATATTCTAAGGTGCATTATTAAAAAGTAACTAATATTTCTTTGCAATTTGCAGTGTGATACAATAACATTAAAAAGAGCATGGGACAATCTTAAGGCCATGACCTGTAAAACAACAGAGTGAGGGAGTTTATTAAAAACTGGAAATGGTCCATAAAATCCACCACTTTCCCCACAACAAGGAGCTATCTTAAGAAGTAAAGAAGGTAACATTTATTTTCTACTAATAAACTGTTATGAAAATATAACAATTTATATAAATTATCTGTAATCTATCTGCAACCTATCCTTAGTTACTTTAATATCATTATTCAGGCTGCACCTTCAATTATATGTGAAGTGCAGAACTCATTTGATAATGATGGTATTGCGCTGTCCATCATCGTCATAATCATCATCGCCCTGACTTTATCCCATCCTATTTGGGGTCGGTGCAGTATGTCCTACTTTTCCATTCTCTTCTGTCACTTGTCATCTCCTCATTCACATCCATCACCTTCATAGGTATAGGTATTGCGCTGTCCATATAGACATAATAATCAAATTAAAACAGTATAAAATATTTGGGACAGTGAGTTTGATCTAGACTTTGCTATGGGTACCTATTAAATTTTATAAGGTTTTATATAAAATGGGCACTTGTTGATATGAATCAAGTTATTTTATGTTACTTTTAGAAAAATTGTAAAACTTGGTGCAATTGGCTATTAGTGTATATAGTTCAATCATAACATGCAATTAGAAAAATGATTTAAATTAATGATATTATACCAATCTTTTTTCAGATCACATTGATATAATTATTAGATAAGGGCCATATTATCAAACAAATCTAAAGACTGATTTTTTTTACCCGGAGAATCAAGTTAAAAAGAAATTTGCTGCTGAAATGGAGGAAGAGAGGAGTAAAACTCTTCTGAAAATTTGAAAATTACCGTTCAAGGATTAAAAATAAATTGGAACACAAAATAAAATATTTCTTTTAAATCTACTAGTTTCATTCAAAAAAACAAAATAAACCCCAAGCAATGAAAATGAATTAGCAGAAAAATAAAAAGATTAGGCTTATAAAAGAATTTCATTCTATTATTTTAATTTGACAATTAGTAATATTAATTGTGACTTTGCTTGATAAAATTTTGCTTTATTCTGTTTGTGTCTTCGTCTGTAGAAGGGAATTTTACATAGTCTTTCATTGTTCTTGCTTAGATAGACACTTTGGTGACAATTTGTGATACTCACTGTTGACTTATAATAATATTTCATCACATCACCACCTAGTTTCTGAAATAAATATATAGACAGTAATGACAGATATTGAAAGTAAATGCATACATACATAAATCATGCCTATATCCCGAAACGGTAGACCAAGGTGAATTAAACACCCACTATTCGCCAATTAAGTATGGTCCCGTGTATTACGTGGCGAGCCTATTGCCATCTATCAGGCACGTAAATCGCAGTATATTGCTTGGTTGTAGAGGATTGCTGTTGCCCATTACTCATCACTGTTTACCTTCAGTTGTTTTGTAGTTGACACCCATGGGAGAAATGGGGGTGGTGACAATTATATTTTGCTCTGCCATCACCACACGGCTAATATTGAATGTAAAGTAATATACTAACCTGAAAAATCCCAGTTGCTAAATACTGCAATGTGGGCAAATGGCAAGCCTGTCCTGTTTCGGTGCTTTTTAAATCAGGTTCCAAAATTGGGAGTAAAGTATTTTTTACTGCCTGGAGTGTAAATCTGTATCTTGCATGTAATTCAAGCACATAGTTAAAGGATCAGAATAGCCACGTAAATAGAATCTAGGCTGTGATTTTCTGAACCTTCTTACGTAATCTGTAAACTTCACAAAATCTTCATCGTAATTTATTCTAAATAATTATTGAAAATATCACTATAAATGCACTGAAATATAATTACAACAAAAGATAACCCTACTTTTGAAATGTCAAAAAGACGTTAAAGACGTCACATAAGAGTTAAGTAAGGGTCATCGGTCACTTAAAATTTAGGGATCATTAACGTCACTATTGACCCATTAACTGACTCTGAGAGGGAATTTTATTTAATGTTTACTTAAATGTCATTTAATGATCATTAAAGCGACTCTGAGTGCGGCAGTAAGTAGTTCATCTTTCGCTATTTGAATAAAGCACATAGTTCAGATCGGTACTAGCGAACCATGAAATACCAGCGCTGATTGGCCATTCAGATTGCTTCTTAACTTGTCAAACGTTGACAATTGATAATCGGCTTTGAACAGTTCGGGCTAAGGCAGAAATTTATATGAGATTGTTGGACAATTTGACCTGTCTTAAGTCTTTCGCCCACCGACAACTAAACTAAGTTTAGCTTAGCTCGCATAGTTAAGCCGGTTTTGCATACATCTGCGAACACCGCAAACTATGCCAGCTAAGCTAACATGTATGAAAAACTGGCTCAACTATGCGAGCTAAGCTAAACTATCTTAGTTTAAAATAAAACAACTTTTACGGATAAGACTCGCGTATAATTAGGGTGTTTGGCATGTTTATTATTTAACCCGACGGTTCGATCACTCTACAGCGGCCGTGGTCACGGGGAGACTAAAGATGACGGGCTATCCCTATTGAAGTTTCGATGTTTCTTGATTTGAATATATTCAAGTATCTTTTTCTAGGTATGTATCGTTCCTCTTTTGCTAGAATTTCCGGTTTGTTAATCCTCTATAATCTTTAGGTCCGTCTAAGGCATGTTCACATATTGCAGACTTTGCGCCTATATAATATTATGTTTCACATCAGCTATGAGTTCTTATACCCGGGTGCCTAACACTTTGCTTTGTTTGGACTCTAAAGGACAGTCCACAGTCACAATCTACATTTTTTTAATGTTAGACAAGGAAGTTCTTGCCCTTAATCTCACCTGATGGTAAGTGACGACAAGGGCCAAAGATGGAATCGATCTTCACCTGGAACCCTTAACCACAAAGGTGCTGGCTATCTTATCATAATCGTCGGAACGCAATAATGCTGTTAACATCATTATTATGGCGACAGATTTTGATAAGACGGTGGTAGCTAGTCAGGCGGACTTGAAAGAAGTCCTACCACCAACCAAACCGAGTACAAATTTGTGGATCAAACCCGGGACCTCAGAATCTTAATTCCGGTGGGCGAACCACGGAGTAAATTATCCGAGAGAGAAATAACTTCGCTTAGTTGGCGGTGGACGATCGGGTTAATGCTGGCTGTAGCGACAGTATCTATCAAGCTGATGGACCCTCCGTCAGGTGCGACCCGATGACGGTATAGATCGTTTACACGTAAATCGTCTGATTAACTGCTAGTTAACTCTTGTTTTTGATGTAATTCAATAAAAAAGCGCTTTCTTCAACGACCATATGCACGCCCTTTTCTTAATTATTTGTGTTAATATGCTACCTACTATAGATTTCACTCGTAATTGTTAATCCTAAGTATCTTGTGTGGCCGAGCGGTCAGGCACCTGCCCGGATAGCAGCGGACGCGGGTTCGATTCCCGCCTTAAGATCATAATTTTTCGAAATTCTTTTTCTAACCACTAAAATCCTTGTACTAATTTTTCTAACATTTATATAATGTTAAAATTAAAATCAAATTGTTAATCCTAATTAAGGGTTTTTAATAAATTAACTGCCGCACTCAGAGACGTCAAATAACTTTAATGAGCACCTATAGTCAAAAAATTTGAATTAAATCTAGACGATAGACCCAGCAAAGACCGAATAGTGACTAGTTTTGAATTGTCATTTTTTGATATTAAGTACTCTGTTAATGAGAGATCTTTTCTCCTCTCATATTGTTGTAGGAAATTAAAGATAACTTGTTATAAAAAACATTTATGGAAAGTTACAGTTAGGTAAAAATTATTGAGTGAAAAATCTAAGATAAGTTAAATAGTTAATTGAATATAAATTGAATTCAATAGTAGTTTTAAATTCTCCCTATATTTTAGGGAAGGCAAAGGGTCTAGCCCATACAGCCAAGTCTTTAGTGTATATTTTATCTGTAGTCTTATGAAATAATGAGTGGGTGATCTATGAATGAAATGAATTTTACGTTAAAATATGGGTGTCACACATTTTAACGCATCTAGGGAGTGCTTGGCGCGAATTGAATGGTAACAGAGTTCATGATGGTGACTAATGAAATGGATAAAACCACTTTTTATAGTGATCTTCACCACATCATCAAACACATCATAAGACTTGTTTTCAATGATTCTGTATAATTGCGCATCAACACAGATGCTTGTGCATCAAAATAACACCACTTTCACTGCACAAAAGCCACTCTGAACCAATATAAGAATTATCGAAAAAAAATCTGACTGACACCACGAAACGCGCCAAACACCCCTAAATTGAATTCAATCCTAGTTTTCATTCCGCGCCAAACTATCTCTTCTTCTTTTCTTCTTAATTCTGCAGAATTCAGAATGCAACGGGGTTTAGCACATTCAGCCATGTGGACTTTTAGGCATCGTTAACATACTCATTATCGTTATTTGACGTCTCTGAGTGCGGCAGTAAGTGTTGATGCCCCATCGAATTTATAATTGACTATGTCGGAAACAGAATTCGCATTAATAATGATAATGATAATAATTAATATTTCGAAATGTTTATGACTTTTAATATCTTTGTTATATTTTTCTAACATTTATATAATATTCAAATAATCAAAAAATATGGAGAAATATATTTATAAAAATATATATGTATAGTGGAATCCAGGTATACTGATAACTGTGTCTAATTAGATTAAACCACCGTTAACAATTGACAACATTTTAAAAATTATAACCCCCCAAAATAAAAATACCATTTCTTTATTTTCCAATACTAACATCGAAAATATATTTTTTTTAATTTTTTTCTTACTTATTAATTACAGAGAAAAAAAAATAAAATTTAAAAAACATGCGATGTCGTCACAGTCACGCAATCAATCAATATCATGTCTGTCAGTCATGAATCAAATCCATTGTCATTAATTGTCGTCGTCGAAAATAACACTAATAAAGTAACAATACATTTAAAATCCTTCGGAGGCTTTTATTTTAACTAATTTAATACGTATTGTACTTGAAAATTAATTTCAAATAATATGTTTTTATTGTTGCCACCGGAAACGCCATATTGTCATTTCGCCATTTTTCGTAACTGTGACGTCATTTGGCGCTTACGTTTGTTTAGAATGACCAGCATTTTAATCATGTTTTTTTTGTATGAAAACGACGGAATTCAGAAATAAATTAAAATATGGGTGTCTCTATTTTCTGTCTAATTTCATATAACATCACAATAAAAGTATGTTGAAAAAATTAAATTTTGTCAATTGTATCTTAAGAAAAGAATTTCTGTATTGCTGAAAATTCACAAAATATCAATTAAAATTGCGACTCCAATGTGACATTATTGAATTAAGTTTCTCTTCGACAACTCATGTGTTTTAAAACATATTCGCATTTCTTACTCACGTTTCAAAATTATGACGTAGTTGATGACTCATACAACATGTCTATGTAAGTCATGATAGGCGACAAAATTGGATCAATGGTAGGCGTGAGCTTTTGTATGAATACTAATATTCCTCAAGTAATGTTAAAACTATGAGCACAGAATTAAGAAGTAGGCTAGAAGGGCATTATGTCTATTTAAGATAGCTTAATATCTACATTTTGACATTCTGTGTTTGTAAAATATGGTTAATGTTAACGGTTGTGCTCGACTTTATACTTAGGAAGTACTCTTGATTTTATGAGCTAAAACCGATTTATTATACACATACATTTACAAATAAGTTGTTTTTTTTATACTTTACTTTAAATAAATTTGTTTTGCATTGCTTTAAATAATTTATTAATATCCACATTTGATATTATGTAAAAAGCAAATTGTATTTTTTTGTAATTGTTAATTATATGTTGTTGATTTCCAATACGATTAATTATTTACGGAATAAATGGCTCATGCATCTGCATTTATAACATTTTCATTGACGTTTACAGACACTAATTAGGTACAGATTTTTTAATAAATTATCTGATCTTGTCTGAAATATTTGTGCGACACAGAACACAAAGGTAGCGGTTCCCTGAGTTATATTTATAAGATAAGATTTATGATCCGATATAACAAATGCTCACAAATACAAAAGTAGATACCTAATCCTTTTAGAATAGATTTGCCTTCTTCATAATGAGTTATATTATGATAATTTACATACGTATATGATATTTTTTCGTCTGCTTAATTAACCAATGTTCCATATAAGGCAATAATATATAGCGACCTTTCACTTTACACTTTCCTATTTTATTGTCTAATACGAGATGTGTCTAAGCCATAAACTATTTCAACAGAACCCATTATCGAAACACACACAAATTTCTGTCTTAGCTCCTCGAGTTAAAGGTTAACTACTATTTGAGTGATCGGTGAAGGTCATAAATTAATCATACGGTTCGTGATTTATCGGATTTTACTTCAATGACCGTCGTATCTCGGCAGACAACACGTCGCTTCATAAACTTGGTATGCATCTTAAATGTCAATAGAATTTGACCTTTGATGAACGAGGATATAAGGATTATATTGGATTAGATGTCCTTCTCGATTAAATATATTAATTTAAAGATAGTTTGCTATAATAATGCGTGGTATTGAATATTCATTCAACAGAAACTGAAAAAGTCATTCAGTGTTCGTAAAATATAGTTAGGTTTTTTAAAATGATTTATCGGATGGTTAAATTTGAGGTGTGACGGCAGAGTAGAATACAATTGTCACCATCCCAAATCTCTCCCGTGGGTGTCGTACAAGGCGACTTAGGATAAATCAGTGATGAGGAATGGGCGTTCCTCTTATACCACCGTCCTGGCAATGTACTGCGACTTTTGTGCCCGATATATGGCAATAGGCTCGCCACCTATACATGGGACTTAACATAATTGGCGAAACGCGGGTGCTAGTTCACCTCTGCCTACCCCTTCGGGGATATAGGCGTCATTTATGTATATTTATGTAAATTTGAGGAACAAGTTTAAGTTTAAGTTTTGACAAATTTATTTGACTTTATACTTACGAAGAACTGATTATTATTTAATAATTGCTATAAATATTTATTTTGCAAGATTAATACAAATCATCGTAAATATAATTATGAATCTTGTTGGTGTATGAATGGAAGAGGAAACATACTGCACTGAAACTGAAACCGAATCATGCAATGACTCAAATAAAGAGAATGTAAGTCTAGTAAGCGATATTAAAATACTAATATTATCAAAACGTACTCTTTTAGATTATTTCACAGTTTTAAATATCACAATGGAGTCAAAATAGTAGGAATCAAAACCAACTTAATAAATAAAAATTTTATGACGACTATTTTGTGCTATAGGTGTGTTCTAAGTGTTTCGTTTGGCTAATGTGAATCGCCTTTGGTGTGCGATAAAAACCCAATTTCACTGCTTAATATACATCGCGACGTTTGACTTGGTAATCATAAACATATAATATAAGTCTTAGGAGTGACGGCATGTGTGAAACGACCCAAATTATTTATTACTCACATAGTTATCAACCGAGTGATGACGGCATAATAGAGTACAATTAATAATTGTCACAACCCCCATCTCTCCAAGGTGACTAAAGGTGACTAAAGGTAATGCAATGCGTAATGGGAAGCAGGGTTCCTCTTAAGCTACCTAGCTGCTGTTCTATATTATTCTGCGATTTCCGCACCCGATAGATGGCACTTGTTACATAGCCACTAACCTAATTGGCCAAACGTGGGTGTTAATTCACCTCAGCCTACCCCTCGGGGATATAGGCGTGATTTATGTATGTATTTATGTATGTATTATTGCTTCCCGTATCCGGACAATTATCGACGGCTGTCTACGATTTCGGCTTCTGGTGAGATTAATCAATTTGACAAGGCTAGTTATTAAACGCAAATAAAAATGATACACAAATATCAAATAAAATCCACAAAACAGGTCGGCTCTTATTTTCACATGACATAAATCACGAATTCACAATCTATTTCGATTCTAAATATAATAACGAATGTTCACATCACCTTTGTGATTTATAGCACAATAAACGTACCTTTCAATATCGAGGTCTAGCAGTAAATTGATCCTTATTACTGGCTTATATAAGAGTTTAAATACTAGCCTCGCGATCTGCGAGTACTTTCGAATTCGGCGATGAATGCTAGAGGATTTTAGTACATAACGTTTAATTTATATGCTGATTTCGTTTATAAAATTTCGTCCAGCAATAACTTAGTATTACGACTGGAATAGTTCACTTCACAATATACGGCTCTAAATCCGCTATGAAACGGCATCATTGTATTTTATTTATTATGTCAGAGGATTTTTACCTACCTAAGGTAGTTGTTATATTTTTATACCACAATATCAAGGCCGTGCTCCTGCAGGTTAGTGCGTGCATTCATCCCTCCCCTTTTCGATAGCAGTGTGTATCAAGATAGATCTGTGTGTATACAATTTTACACTAACAACCTACTTATTCTACTTCTAATCTATCCAAGTTTTACCTATACCTACCGTCACTACACGTCATTTACATACTTTAAAGAATTATTCTTCGGTGTAACAAATTTTACAATGCTATAGCGTTTCTCTTAATATACACTTAAAGTGTACAGATTTATATAGTTTTGTCACTTACCAAAAACGCTACGGTCTCTAACGCAGTTCAAAGTCGTATGTTTCCACTTTCCACGTGCTTTATGACCCCGTCTATTCATTATATATTCAGATTGCACATCAAATGGTATTAATTAATATTAAGCAACGCTGATTAAATTCACATTGGTCGCGTAATTTTTCATTTCCCAGGTGATCGGGTACATACATGTATGTGGATGTAAGTGGACGGTCATATCCAGCTGGGTTAAGTGATTATTAAGCGTTTTTTCTTATTTAATTAATTTGGAAGCTTTAACTTTCTTGTTGGCTGTTAGCATGCACATTCTTAATTTGTCATCGTAACTTGAAATAGATGGCGTGATGAAAGATGCTACTTGTGTGTGTAATTAGCTCTCTTTATGTGAAATAAAGTCACGCAACTGTCACTGTGTACGATTATGTTAACTTTTGAGGGTGCAATCAACACCATAAAGCAGCAGCACGCTTTGTTTACGATAGATGCTTCTTTTACGCAATAACACTTTGGCGAACAAATGTAATGAGTCCAAAGATGAAATTGTGAAAATATTTTAAAATGAGAAATTGGCAAAAGATACAACGTCTCTATCGGAAAAAAATACAATTTTTGACTTTACTTTCCTATAGTTCTGTAAAGCTACGAATAATCGACGTTTTTAGAATAATCCCCATTATTTGACTTAGTTAAGCAGAAAGGACCCCAACACAAATAATTTTGCAATAGCCACACGAAACGACTCTACTGCCGCACTCAGAGACGTCAAATAACGCTAATGAGTACTTTACGTCAAAAAATGACAATTCAAAACTAGTCGCTATTCTTGCCGGGCTATGGTCTAGATTTGAATGAAAATTTTTGACATTAAATACTCATGAAAGTTAATTGACGTCTCTGAGTTCGGCAATAAAACATGAAAAAATTAAACGGACTCAAGAAAATATTCAAACATTTCGTTGTCTGACACTGGCCCTTTTGTTACTGCCATAATTTTAATAATAGTCGGGATAAATCCAATAAGTACGGAAAGTTGGGTGTGGGAGAAGAAGCATAAAAGTAGAATAAATGCAGTAGAAATGAGAGCGTTGAGGAGCATGGCTGGAGTAAGGCTGAGCGATCGATTGTATAACAGTGTGAAGAAAGGTGTGGTTTGAAAGAAGATGTAATGACAAGGATTGAGAAAGGGATGCTCGCATGGTTTGGTCACGTAGAAAGAATGGATGAAAGGAGAGTGACAAAAAGGATTTACATGGCGAAAGTGAATGGAGAAATGAGAAAGGGAAGGCCAATAATCAAATTGAAAGTCTATTAAAAAAGGGCCAGGTCAAGAGTACCCGAAACCGACGGGCATGCATGAAGAGATTGATGAGATTGGATGAAGCGAAAGAAGTATGTGTAAGGATCGTAGCAAATGGAAAGAAGTGATCTCTGCCCACCCCTGTGGGAGAAAGGCGTAACAGTTGTATGTATGTAGTACGGATAATCCTAGTAATTTTATATTCATTCAAAATACTGACCGTGTTTTTATTCCGCAACACCAAATTCGTTTCTGAGGAATGCAACAAGGACTGCCGACACCGAATCCAAATTGCGTTTGCCATTACGATGGTAGCCACCGGCAGTCCCGGAATTAATGAATGTTTTTCTAGTTGGGCCCTGTCTTAGGTAGCTTTTTTTCAGCGCACAGATGGAGTGCATTGCGCGCAGGACGGATGCGCTTACTCCGAACGCTCTTGCGATCAATGTGCTCGGTCTTGTTCTGTTTAGGGATCCGCTAGCGGTTGAAAATTATGGTATATAGTATGTTCGTTATATCAGTAGAGGAAGACCACTGAAAAGATGGAGGGATTGTGCTAGGAATGATATGAAGGTGAAGGTTATGGATAAGATTATGGAGATGACGAGTGACAGAAGAGAATGGAGAAAGAGGACATGATGCGTTGAGCCCAAATAGAATGGAATAAGGGTAGGGTGATGATGATCTTTAAAGTAGGGGAGTGTGACAACATTTGAGAGGACACAATTTGTTGGTATCGTAGGACAAGGAAGAGTGTGCGGGAGGAGATTTTATTAGTACATTTTGTTTGCAATAAATATCTTATTATTTGTTACGGCGAACGTTGATTCGTTAGGTGTGGCTATGTGAAAGTTTTCAATATTCACGACTGTACAGTGTACATTATAAACTAATGTATGTAAATCGTAAAATGTGGCTGATGTGCCCGAACGATGCCAGATCAATACTGTCCAAATGATTTACATATTATATTATTACAAGTTCGCAGTTATAGTAATAAAACACGCGACGGTACTTTCTATCGGGAAACCACACAATTTTGTGACGTAATGACGATTCTGTTATGGCACAAATTGCAACTACATTTGAGATGAGATGCTCTTCTAATGGAGAAGTTTTATACCCTTTATATTGTACTAATAGGTTATGTTAATTTGTCATTTGAGTGTATTCTCAAAGAATTATGCTAATTTGCTTTTCGTTAAGGAATTCTAACGATTATTGTTCTGCTATGTATCTTGATCGTGAGCATGGTATTAGATTAGTTTCTTTTATCTTTATTAACTTTGCATCATAATTACATACATAAATACATAATGCACGCCTATATCCCCGAAGGGGTAGGCAGAAGTGAACTAGTGCATCATAATTATGTGAAATATTAATTAGGAATAATTGTGTTACAGCATGACCAAAACACATTTCGTACTATTTCCTCAATAAAATTGATTTTACCTTTACCCAAAAGGTATTCCAAATGGCCTGGGAGTGAGAAAATAATGTAGGATGTCCCCAACTTGCCACAGGGATGTTGTAAAAGTCGACATAGGGAGATTACCCGGTGTGGACCAATGGACCGTGGGGCACCCGAATTGTGGAGGACTATCCACCAACAACAGCATACCCAAAGAGGGTTGGTGTTAGGCAGGCGGCCGGCTGTAAAATCTAAGCGAAAACCTTGAGCAGTATGGATTGGAATGTTGTCATCTCAATCACTCTCTTCGTTCATCGGTCTCTCGACATGGTCTGTTCCGTCTCTTTGTGATGATGTGAATCAGAAGATTAGTGGGTGGCTTGATGGCGTCTGATCCATATAAATGGAAGAGGAAACATAGGCCGTGTGGTAACGGCAGAGCAGAATACAATTGTCACCACCCCCATCTCACGCGTTAGTGTCGTACAAAGCGACTTACCCCCGAATACAGAAACGCTATTCAAAGTTTGAGTCCCGCTTAACATTTAAGTATTGTCAAAATTGACGTTTTTCCATACAAATTCTGACAGGTAGTTTCAACTTATCTTTTTAAGCAGGCCCCTAAATTTGGGTAGCGTTTCTGTATTCGGGGGTAAGAGTGAAGACAGCGAGGAGTAATGGGCAGTGTTCCTCTTATACCACCTAGCAATAGTACTGCGACTTTTGTGCCCGATAAATGGCAATAGGCTCGCCACCTATTACACCTAACATAATTGACGAAACGTGGGTGCTAGTTCACCTGTGCCTACGAAATATAGGCGTGATTTAAGTATCTATGTATGAAACATACTGCGCCCACCCAGATAATCTGAAGAAAATTTATTTCGAGTTCCTTTTTCCTTTGATTGCTTGACATGTTAAATAAAATATACGGATCCCAGCGGCTGAATCCCGCACACTAATACTCCGGGCGCATTTCGCCACGGAGTCGTAAGCACAATTGTTTTTTCTTCGCAACTCCTCGGAAGTGCGGAGCGTGCCATATGGCGGTGTCGGGTTACATCCAAAGCCGTGACCCCCGCCCGGCCCCCCTGACCCCCGCCCGGCCGCCCCCCTGACCCCCGCGCCTTTATGAACTCGGAATGCACTTCGGTTTTTGCGCACACGGTTCCAGTGCGCGACGGGTTTTTTTGTTGATCTTCGAACGACATGAAAATGCAAATATCTGTGCCAAATGTGTATTGTATAGAGACGATTTGTCTTACAATATGGTGGTAGTATCTAGAGAGTTGATTTTTATATCCACTTTTGACTAGATTAAAGCAGTTGCCAATATGCGCGTCTTCTCTTTTTATTACCGTGCTTTTAATATCCACTTTAGATTATTTACATCACTTGGGATCCAATCCCAGTACTTCTACTACTACTTCAGTACTTTTCTTGCAGTGGATTGACCCTGTATACATCGTTATTTTCAGCAACATTGCTTAATGAAGCTTTTGTGTAAGCTTCGATAAGATTGTAACCATGATGATTCAGGTGCTGGATTCTTATATTTAGGCTTAATGCAATGGGTTCTTTGAAGAGTTCGTAAGAGCATGCAGGTCCTTGGCCTTTTAAACATCTTACAAAATATTCCAGGGGAATGGTTTAGTAAGACGGCGGGTTTGGTCAAATGGTCAGATCACTTGTTCTGATATTGATATTTGTTCTGATAATTGCTGAACATTTGTTCCCAAGTGATGGTAGATTATGTAGAATATTCTCAATATTTATAAAATTTAATTATTATTAATTGTCCGTCATCTTGTATCTTTGACATAAGTGTTTATGCTACTTAGTTTGGGCTAGATTATAGGTGTGAGTATAATAAACAATTATTTATTACATTATAATGGTAGAAGTCTGAGCTGCGTATTATACATAGGGTAAGATATAGGTTGGTATTTTATTGCGAATTAGTAAAATCGTTAAGTACATCACAAGACTTTTACACATAATTAATTTCACGTATTAAAGTTAAGACATAATATTATCATCAATAACTTTTTATAATATGTTTCCAATAGCAACATCGGACTACCAAATAAAATAACGTTGTACGGGCTATAAATAGTGGCAGTATAACATTCATATTTATCTGAGTTTCGAGTATTATAACTGCAATATAATTTGTGTGTAAAACACAAATAGAATGATGATTCATTAATTTGGTACGTGGGAAAGAAATGTCCGTTTTAAGAGGAAAATAAATCAATGCATAACTTTCAAATGTTATTGGCAGGATCGAGATGGCGTATGATATATATTATATTTCTCGGTACCTAACTAATAATGTATTTTCGGTCATCATAAGTCTTATCGGGCAATTAAATTCAGTTCTACATTCCATAATGTTAGAGGAATAATATTTATTACACCAGGGAGTTTGTAACTTCACTTTTTGTTATTATTTACTACATGTATACTTACAACGACAACGTCGGCCGCCTTGGTCGAATGCTTAGATTGCTGGGTATTGGCCAAGAAGTTCCGGGTTAGAATCCTGATAGGGGCAAACTTTGTGATGACCACAAATGTTTGTTCCCGAGTCATGGTTGTGTATATGTTTATGTAATATATTTTCAACATTTATATACATAATTATATTAAACATATGTCCATCATCTAGTATCCATAACACAAGTGCTTAGGCTACTTACTTTGGGCTAGATGATAGGTGTGAGTGTAAAAATATTTATTTATTACATAAATCACGCCTATATCTCGGGCTATATGGGGCAGTGGTAAATTGACACCCAATTAGGTTAGGTCCCATATAAAATATGACCAGCCTATTGCCAGGAGCACTGGCTTAAAGCTGTGAAGTAGGAAGGACATAGAGGAAAATGACCTTAGGTAAAGCACAGGAAGCCGAAGACCGGGGAAAGTTAGCCGAGAGCTTAGCCGAAAAGCGGGCAGTGACGCTAGGCCGGGAAGGCCCTAGGACTAAGACTATCCAATCAAGTTTGAGAATTATAAGTACCTCAAAATTGTAAGCAAATCTTACATGATTTAATTTAGATGTGTTTTACTGTCACGAAACATGTTCTCGAATTTTCGTCCAAAACAGTCCTTGAATGCTACTTGCGTCATTTGGTAGGTCGTATGATTCGGTTAATAGTCATAAATGATTTCTGATTGTCTGTGGACTAATAATAAATGCCGTTTTAATTAAATATTGCTATGTATATTATCTGCGTGGTGATGACGGAATACCAGTAATATGTAAACGGCAATAGGCTCATCATCACCAGTCCTTTAATGTCCCCACTGCTGGACTTCCTTATGGATGGAAGAATATAGGGAGAAAAGGCCATAATTATAAGGGTAGATTAATAAAAATTTATTAGGTAAAGTTTGATAATAACTTTTATTATTATTTATATTATATTATAATGTAATGTTCTATGGGCTCAGGCCACCTGTTAATAAATGATTTTTATTTTTATTCACTTTTTTATAGCCCTCCACGCTGACCAAGTGCGGATTGGTGGGTATTAAGGACTGCAGACTCACCCGAGACCATCGGCTTAACGTGCTTTCTGAAGCACGGAGGAGCTCGAGATGATATTACTTAGTTTGCGCAATTGCAGACCGAGCACGCTATGCAACTACGGATAAACGAGCATACCTATTTTTTTTTTTAATATTTCGTTAAAATATGGTCGGTTAGTATGGTCTGTTAAATACACAAGTTTCAACTAGAGTGCATTACTTTTTTATACAATATATTATCGAAGATTGACAGTTCTAAATCTACTTATTTGCTCGCAAGAACTAGTAACAACAGTAAAAAAAGGTTGAGCTAGCTCTAATAAAACTCGGCGTACACATAACGAATATACGTTAATTACGATACGACTTGTATCCCAACAGGCCTGGGGCGGTATAAAACTTTACAATTACTCTGTGTCCGGCCGCGTTGTAAAATTTTATAAGCTGTCCGAAGTATTCCGATTGGTACCGATAATAGAGGCCGTCGTACACGATGCTTTATGATTTCGGTGCTGTGCTCTCTAACGAACGAACGTACTCGAAAGGATAGAATACAAATGTATGAAACTGACGGCAATAGATACAGGGAAGACAACATGGCGACCGTCGTGTCAAATGTATGAGAAGTTGTCGAAAATTTACATCTGCTCGATAGAAAATTTGTATTGTTTGTCACTTGGCTTTATAAAGTCAGCAGCCCGTTGCCTTATATAATGCTGTCTAATTTCTTCAATAGATATCTTAATCCTACCCCCTTTCTTCCATGCTGGCCTGGGAGCGAAAAAATTACGTAATATGTCTGGTACATTCTACGTTATTTTCCCCCGGCTCATCCCATGGGTGTCGTAAAAGTCGAATAAGGAGATTGCCCCGTGTAGACCAATAAGCACTCATCATAAAATTTGCCCCTACCAGGATTCGAACCCGGGACTTCTTGGCCAATACCCAGCGATCTGAGCATTCGACCAAGCCGGTCGTGTAATAGTAATTAGTGTTGTAATTCGAATTCTGTTGGTTCTTCAACGAGATATTTAGTTCCTCAATTGTATGTTTTTCTATTGAAATAATTCCGGGTCATGGATTTGTACTTTTTCAACAATAAATATTTATGCAAATCTGCTAGACCCATAAAGTGCAGCATTACTATTTGGTTAAAACATAATTATCTTCATACGTGGGTGTTTATTCACCTTTAAATAGGCGTGCTTTGTTTATGTCTAATTATCAACAATAATTTTAATTTATTTTCAATGAAAGCACCAATTTAGACAAAGGATTTTAAAAACAATGTGTCAACTAAATGTCCTTAGACAGTACAAAATAAATATTAGAAGTAGTTTTGTTTTAAAAATTCGTTCTAATTTTAAAAAAATCTCTCTGAACGTCAGTAATTTTTCTATTAGCGCAAAAAACGCGGCCTAACTAAGGAGGAGTATCAAAATTAAAATAAAAAGCATCCAACATGCAGCTATCTGTATAATTACCAGTGCCATAATGGCCCCGCTGCTACAATGGCCGCCGGGACAATGCAACGGTTAAAAAATCGCCACTTTACCTGGACGCCATTGCCTAATTTTGATAGGACATTAATCATATTTTTTTTGTGTAAAAGTCAGGTACGCTGAGTATTGCGAGCAATGCTTTTAACTTTTTTTTCGTTCGTCCCTGTATCACGTAGATGTCAGTTGCATTAAAAAACGTCGGTAGGCATATGTTGGTGCCTGCCTGAGGGGTTCCGTATTGATTAAAGGCTTTAACTAAAATAAATTATTTCCCTAAAAAATTAATACCAAAAGAGGGTTCGTGTCAGGCCAGCTGTAAACCCTAAGCCAAAACCTTAAGCAGTATGGATTGGAATCTTGCCATTCTAATCACTCTCTCCGTTCATCGATCTCCCGACATGGCCCTTTCCATCTCTTTTCTATACATTCATTCATCACTTGCACCTTTACGGTGTGATGTATGATATGAATCAAAAGGGAGTGGATGGCTTGATGACGTCTGACCGATATGAATGGAAGAGGAAACATACTGCGCCGACCCCAGATAGACTGAGAACAGGGCAGGGAGAAGTTGTCATTCTAATCACTCTCTCCGTTCATCTATCTCCCGACATGATCTTTTCCGTCTCTTTTCTATACATACATTCAGCACTAGCACTATGTCTAGTGGTTGGCCCACCGTAATTCAAACCTCGAGGTCTCGGGCTAAATCTCCAGGGAGTACTCGATTTGGTTTATATTAGATATTGATATAGGACTTTTTCAAATGAAATGAAGATCAAGAACTTCCCTGTGTAGAAAACGAGAAAACAAAAGAAATCTAGGAACAGGGCAAGAAGAACATGATGATCATGTGTATCATAGACCTTGCCAAATATCAAATAAGACTGCACTATAATTAAGAATGTCTCCATTCCGCAGTGGAACCCTAAACGTTCCGTATGCGTAGCATCGTTAGTCGATAGATAAAACAGTTACGGCCACCACGAAATCCTTTTAATAAAAACGTATGTTATTGTCTACAATTTTTTTGGGTAAATCGTGCGATGTATCAGGTTACGATCTTGCATCAGAATTATGTCTATGACGCGTAAATATCAACTGGACGACAGTGAGATCTATTGTAACGACATAAAGCTCAGATTAAGTGCAATAGAGTCCTAGCGAAATCGAAATGTTGTACGAATAAAAACTTCACTTTTACGTGCATTGTGTCCGTTTTTGTGGCACGATTTGTTTTGCTGTTGCCAATTTTGTATATGAATAAAGTTCAAAATCGATTGTCACCCGCTAAGGTACCGGCAAAAATGGTGTCTCGGTATAACTATCAAGAGTTAAAAGTCACACTACTAACAGGTAAATTTTTTTTCACCTCAATATTTACGGATCGTTATGAGCCGTCCATTATTTCTATTTCATATTATTTTTCTTACAAAGCAGGTAGATGGAATATGTTATTACGTACCGGAATAAATCGTGTGTGAAGATCTTATTTCGTAGTGGGTTTCTATTTTTTGATACCAATGTCAGAGTGAATCTTAGTTTTCCTGGCGAATATCATTTTTCACGGGTATTAGAAGGTCTTCTGTTGACAGAGATTAATGTAATTATAATTGGCATACAATTTCATCATTGTATAAATGTTAAAAAAATGTTGACGCTTCACGACCTCATGACTTTTATTGTAGTATTACTAATTAATTATTTAGTCTGCATCTATATTATGATGCTTACTTTGAGCTATAGGATAAGTTAGTCTGAAAGTTTTATATGTAATATGTTTATATAGCTTTCAGCCGTAATTCCACGTGAGTGCAGATTGAAAATCTGTGAAAACGCAACAGGCAGAGTACTTTCGCATTTTTAAAACATCTTTGATGCTGATAAGCATGTTGGGGCACCCGAATGTTGGAGGGAAAACCATTAACAACAGCATACCCAAAGAGGGTTTGATGTCAGGCAGGCGACCGGTTGTAAAAATTAAGCCCAAACCTTAAACAGGAACATACATTAGAAAGTTGTCATCCCAATCATTCTCTACTTTCATCGGTCTCTCGACATAGTCCTTTCCGTCTCTTTTCTATACATTCAGTTATCACTAGGTAGTATCTTTCTGGATGTGTGATAGTGGATGATATAACTCAAAAGGGAGTGGATTGCTTGATGAAGCCTATGGGAATGGAAGAGGAAACATATTGCGCCGACCTCAGATAAACAGGGAACAGGACAGGGAAGAAGAAGAACTATTAACGTGTATGAAGAACTATTTTGATTTTAATTTGAACATTTAAATAAAGAATGTAAAATTATCACAAATTAAATTTTATCACAAAAGAAATTTGTGATTAGAAAAAGTTCGAAAAATTATAGTTTTGATGCGGGGAACGAATCCGCCGCTTTTGCCACTCGGCCGAGTATTTTTCTATGTATTAAGAACTAACCAAGACCAACCTCATAGCCATCTCACTTGAGTTGGAGATTAGTTTCCTAATTTTAAGTATCCAATGGTTGATATAGCGTAAATGAGCCGTGCAGCGCGAGGGTGCGCGGCGCAGCCGTCCGGCGATAAATCACCGCTTTTTGCACCGGACCGTACGCGTACGTGAGAACGCGGCGCGTACACGTGTGTCATTGTGACTTTTGTGACGTAACGTTTGTCATCTTACCCCGAGGTCAGGTCCCATTGTGCGATTGCGCGGACCTTAAAAAGTGGATTAGTTCTCACGGATAAGGAAGAAGAGTGCATTTTTCTACGTTTCGCGTGTACAATTGCTTACATGGGCCAGTTTTCAGATTAGTTTTGCGAAATCTAGTTATTTACAGGTCTATCAATATTTATGGTGCTGTAACCTATACTGTAGGCATCTGCCCGGATTGCACAGGACGCATCAAGACTATAATTTTTCGATTTTTTTCTAATCACACGGCCGTGTGGTGACGGCAGAGTAGAATACAATTGTCACCACCCTAAATCTCTCCCGTGGGTGTCGTACAAGGCGACTAAGGATAAATCAGTGATGAGGAATGGGCAGCAGCGTTCCTCTTATACCTACCACCTAGCAAAGAACTGCGACTTTTGTGCCCGATAAATGGCAATAGGCTCGCCACCTATTACATGGGACTTAACATAATTGGCGAAACGTGGGTGCTAGTTCACCTCTGCCTACCCCTTCGGGGATGTGGGCGTGATTTATGTATGTATGTATGTAGGTTATGATAGCGAAGCGAGAAGAGTGGATGAAAAATTGGTGAAAGATATGGAGAAGTGGAAGAGGAAAACATGTTGTGCCGACCCCGCTTCATCATCATCATCATCATCACCAGCCCTTTAATGTCCCCACTGCTGGGGCACGGGCCTTCCCTATGGATGGAATAATATAGGGAGATTGGGCCATAACCCACCACGCTTGCCCAGTGCGGGTTGGTGGGTACTAACGGCTGCACATGCAGCCGGGACCAACAGCTTAACGTGCCTTCTGAAGCACGGAGGAACTCGAGATAATAAATTTTTGGTCACCCATCCAATGAGCGGCCTTAGCGAAATTGCTTAGTTTACGCAATCGCAGGCCGAGTGCCCTGTGCCACTGCCCTAGCGAGACCCCGCTTAGAGCGGGATAATTGGAGGAAGAAGAAAACCGAAGTTTTGTTACGTCAACGATATAATACTGAAAGTAGTCCACTGTAAGAGCCTGTCCAGATAAGGCGATTCACGCGCAAATTCTTCAGCGTTTTCGCGTACAACGCCGCTAGTGTGCTGCACTATTTTACTGATGCTGCCTAATAGTGAGCAATGTATAACGAAACGCGTCTCAATCGCGCGTAATTCTGAACAGGGTATAAGGTTTACTGATAAAATACGATCGCTAATAGTTGTGTCACCCGTCAGCCAGCGACTTAGGTAGCGTAACTGTTTACTTAGGACGGCGACGGAGCTGATAGTCGGACTATTTACCCCAATTATATCCCTTGTACTACCATCATGTGATATTGTGAAAAAAGCTCCTTTGTTCCTTCTTCGTCCAAAACCACGTATGTCGCGAGCAAATGCAATGTTTGCGGGTTTATTGGGACTGTTCTACCTGACTGCGAGAATTGTCGAGGAGTTTGTACGGCGTTAGTTTTGGTGGCATTTTATAAAATAGCGCGATTGGTTGGACCCCAAATCTCTCCCGTGGGTGTCGTACAAGGTGACTAAGGATAAATCAATGATGAGGAATGGGCAGCAGCATTCCTCTTATACCACCTAACAATAGCAATGTACTGCGACTTTTGTGCCCGATAAATGGCAATATGCTCGCCACCTATTACATGGGATCTAACATAATTGGCGAAACGTGGGTGCTAGTTCACCTCTGCCTACCCCTTCGGGGATATAGGCGTGATTTATGTATGTATGTATGCGATTGGTTGGACGTTTGGAAGTAAGTTGGATGTTTTGGAAACTGAATGGTGGCTGGCAACTTTTTCGTAATCTCTTATACAATTTAATTAATATTTATACATACATAAATCAGTCCTATAACCCCGAAGGGGTAAGCACCCAGCAACAAAAGGTTATAATTATGGCAATAGACAATTATTTAAATATCTAAATTTTTCCTTAATCCTTGTGTGATTTTGACGATAAGTTTGGTCGAATGGTCAGATCGCTGGCCATCGATCGAGATGTCCTGGTATCGAATCCTGGTAGGGGCAAGTGTTTGTGTGATGAACCGATGATATGTTTTCTCGAGTCATGGTTGCTTAATGTTTATGTTGTTTATACGTGACTTTGTCAGTCATCTTTTATCCGTAGCGATTAACCTGATCCAACCTAATCTAAATGGTCCTTGTACGACACCCGCGGGAGAGATTTGGGGTGGTGACAATTGCATTCTGCTCTGCCGTCACCACACGGCGGCAGAGTTGCATACGATCACCTTATTATTCGACCTTTCTATTTCCCACTGCGCCAGTGCCATTGACCCCATAAATAAGGACGAATTGACACCGCCGTTTGCTATTATCATTGACTGTGCACTCGCACCCTAATAATGTAAGCATCACGTGCACATGATTTTGCTACACTTATTGTACTTTATAAACAGTGTGAATCCATTTACCTATGATGCCTCATGCTGAATGAATCGGTATCAGTAAATAGGGCTCGTATTGACTTTGAAACAACACAGATTAGTTGTTTTTTATCGAAACGACACATACATAAATAACGCTTTATAAGGGGTAAGCAGAGGTGAATTAATAATACCCACTTTTCGCAATTAAGTTAGATAATAATAATAATAAATAAATAAATAAATATTATTACACTCACACCTATAATCTAGCTCAAAGTAAGTAGCCTAAGCACTTGTGTTATGGATACTAGATGAAGGACATATTTTTAATATAATTATGTATATAAATGTTGAAAATATACTACATAAACATATACACAACCATGACTCGGGAACAAACATTTGTGGTCATCACAAAGTTTGCCCCTACCAGGATTCGAACCCGGGACCTCTTGGCCAATACCCAGCGATCTGAGCATTCGACCAAGGCGGCCGTCAAGATCCCATATAATAGGGTCCGAACCTATTGCCATTTATGCCATTGACTCTAGATTGGAATGACAACATCCCAATCCATACTGCTCAAGGTTTTGGCTTAGGTTTTACAGCCGGCCGCTTGTTGGTGGTTTGCCCTCCACCATTTTGGTGCCCCAAGGTGCTTATTGGCCTACACCGGGCAACCTTCCTTAGTCGACTTTTACGACACCCACGGAATGAGTGTGGGTACGGCAAATTCTACGTTATTTTTTGGCTCTCAGGCTAGCATAGAAAACTCTATGGGATCCTGTATATTTATTTATATATGGGCTGTATAGCGCATACAGAGCCCGCGTGGAATCACGAATCAGTTTTACACTGTAGTGTCACTGCCACCGTGCTGTCGCTAGTACCCTGCACAAAACATGGCCGCTACACAATGAGAACAAGTCGTATCGGCACGAATGTACGTGTCTGAGCTAGCATCTCTTGGATGGCGGGCTTTTATGCGGAACTGGGTCGGCAAGAAGCTCTGTCGTCGACGCGACTACTTCAAATGGCTAATATAGGTCATTTGAACGCTTTTCGCAATGCTTTAAAGCGGACTTTTTTATGCTAGAGAGGGAAGATCTTGGCCTTATCTCAGCTGATGATAAGTGGCGATGAGGGCCGAAAATGGAGGAGCTTCACCTAGAACCCTCTACCACAGAGGGGCATTTCATCACAAACTTTGGACTTTTTGGAAATCATTGCAAGAGTAAAACAACCGATGGATGTATTGGTAAGTTTTTGACGCCCTATACTCTTTTGTTTTTGTTATTTTTTGGTAATAGTTTCCATATTATGAACGTGAATGTTGAGGGATGAAGCGAAAGACCGAAGAAGAGTTAGACGGATTGCGTGAGAAATGACTTGAATGTGTATGTAGCGCCGACGGCAATAGGTATAAGAGCAATAAGGTTAGGATGAGTCCCCATTTCCTTTAAATTCTATTTTAATTTAAAAAATATCGTAGTCTGTTTGGTCGGTGGTAAGACATTTTTCTAGTCCGCTTGGCTAGCTACCGCCATCTTATTAAAATCTGTCGCCGTAATAATAATTTTAACAGCTTTATTGTATTCCGACAATTTGTGATAAGTAAGCCAGCCGTTGTGGTTGAGGGATCCAGGTGAAGCTAGATTCCATATTCTTATCCGTCATTCCCAGTCTGTCATTAAAAAAAATCAAAATAACCGCGATCGACACCCAGAACAGTCCCGCCGCTAAAATTCATGCAAACGAGAAATAAAGTGTGGAGTATATTCAACAAGACCATCAGATTTATCACTATTTCTTAGTAACTGGCCTCTTAAAAGTCAAGTTTATAAGAATTTGCATTATACAAATGCCACATTTACCATTGTAATGCCTGCTCTGTATTCCGCTTCTAATAGCAAATGCACATTTCATAAATAACTATCAATTTATAATATTCAATTATTCTTTCACTCCGGCATTAACACACGGAGACTATTAAATCAAAGGTTAATTTCACGACTTACCAATTCAGCCAGTGGTTATTTTGTAACGTGTTTGTCTTCTAGAATGTTCTTAGGGTGTGCGAAGGTGTTGTCACCTCTAGGTCGAGAGTAAATGATTCCTTTGACTTCCAAATCGGGGGCGTACGGTTAACGCACTCGTATTTAAAATTACAATTGTAAAATTGTTATTATCATAGATCGGACCCGACATTTGGGCAGCTGATCTCATTATGCGCACGAAACGCTTCTGCTTACTACACGCGGTAAGGTTAACTTTATACTGAATAATAAAATAATGGCGACTCCATACATTTTTGAGTTTGAAGGTCAATGGACTCTAAATTTTGCGATTCGCGGTCGCAGAGAAATTTGAATAGTATCTACGCTTTGTTTTTCAGCGAGTAACCTCTTTGAAATGTTGTTTTCGCGAGCCTAATCGTATTTGCTGAATACAAACGGTAGAGTAGAATACAATTGTCACGACCCCAAATCAATCCCGCGGGTTTCGTACAAGGCGACTAAGGATAAATCAGTGACGAGGAATGGGCAGCAGCGTTCCTCTTATACCACCTTGCAATGTACTGCGACTTTTGTGCCCGATAAATGGCTATAAGCTCGCCACCTATTATTACATGGGACCTAGGCTAGTTGTGTCCGTTCTTCTCAGAACAAGTTTACGAATGGATGGCGTAGCTTATCACGTTAAATATTAGAAACTTTTTACTTTGACATACACAATTGCAATGGTTAACGTTATTTCTTTGACGATTCTTGAGTCTATGTAATGATAGTACCTTATTATAAAGAATCCATATTTTTATTTTTTTAAATAAACAGAATAAAGGACCAACAAGATCAAGTTTATAGAAATCTTTGAAATTTTTTATAGACTAGAAGCTCTATTAATGTCAAATTGCATTGTATTGTCGGTCATACGCGCGTAATCCATGCCATAAAAGATTTGTACAACATTGTGCAACTGAACCGACAATGCAACGTCGATTATGCCTCTGTGCGTTTTCGGCTAGACGCAGAATGCGTACAACCATCCCCACAACACCAGTGACACTGTCAAACGAATAGAAACCTTATTACAACACTCGTATGATGTACTACGTGTAATCTAATTTACTAATCGTTTTTGTCAGTTGTTTAACCGAGTGTGAAGTTTCTTGTTAGGCGCTGTGTTTTGCGATTTAGGATTTTCGTGACTTACTTCAGTCATGTGAATGCGATTTATTGTGGCAGTGGCCTTTATGCTCAATGAAAGCTTTGAGTCGCATATTGTTAAAAGTTTTATTTAACGTTAATGTTTAATGTATACATACATAGACAAATCCCGCCTATAATATATCCCTGAAGGGGTAGGCAGAGGTGAATTAACACCTACTACCTATTCGCCACTGCACTATCAAGCTCCTGTTCAAAGATACATCATCACCAGCCTTTTAATGTCCCCACCGTTGTGGCAAAGGCCTTCCCTATGGATCAAAGAATATAGGGAGAATGGGCTATAACCCACTACGTTGGCCCAGTGCGGGTTGATGGGTATTAACGACTGCAGATGCAGCCGGGACCCCCAGTCCCGACTCAACGTGCCTTCCGAAGCACGGCAGAACTCGAGATAATACATATTTGGTCACCCATCCGACGACCGGCCTTAGCTAACATTGCTTAGTTTACGCGATTGCAGGCCGAGCGCGCTATGCCTCTGCGCTAGCGAGCTCCTCACATTAGTTCGATAGAAACGTTGTATCTTTTCGTTTGCGGCTTGGCTAGGTGGGCACTGCTCTATCGAGGTCCTATGCCAATATAATTTATGCGCAGAATAAATGCTGTGCTTCCGCCCGGATACAAATGCACTTAAAGCAGCATAAGAAGCAGTGAATAGTGCACAGCCAGTCCGTTGGTTTGCCTTGACAGATCAAAGGGGCGGCCCGCCGTGCAGCCACTTTGATCCACTCGCGTATCTTCAGCTGCCTCTTTGTCTAACAGCCTGATGGACTCGTTACGAGCCTTTGATACGGTGCATATATGCTTCTGTTGAATGATTTGAAGAACGCCTATGACGATTCCGCGCACAAATACGAGATGAAACTAGTGAAGCGTTACAGCAGGGGAAGTGGACAAAATCTCCTCGGGGAAAACGAAATGTTTTGAAAATACATTTTCTCGCTCTAACTCCGACTAAACCCCGGGATAAAACACTGGCTGATGTGCAAGTGATGGAGAGAGGTTTTGGCCACGTCCCTTGCTGGGTTACTGTTTCGAGTTTTGTTTTTAGAGTTTATTTTTTTTCGCATTAAAAGTTAATTGACGTCTCTGAGTGCGGCAGTTAGTATAGGTTCGGGTCTTGCTGATGTGAAGTGTACCATAGAAAGCTATAAAGCTTAATTTACAGTCTATATAAATTGTTATAATTCAAGACTTTCAACTTTTTATTCTGTATTGGCGTGCACTTGTGTGACTCATTTAGCCAGAACTTCCAATTGTAATTTATTGATAGCTCATTAACAATCTCATTTTATTTTGAACCTTACTGCTCGAGTTATAAGCACTACTGTCGCTTAGGCACCGAATTTACAAACGAAGGAGGAAAACTGAACGTATAAGAACTTCTTATGAATGAAATCTCGTCGTGGGAATCGTGTAATTCGTAAAGCCTGATGTCCTGAGCAAGCTGTAGCAAGAGCTATACTAACTTTTCCTCACTTAGAATTATTGACACCTAATCCATATCGTCACAATAATAATATGTCACTATATTAAATTATTACACATCCATACAAAGATCACGTTTGTTTTGGTTATTCCGAGAAAAAGTATGTATTTGATATGGTTCTATTAAAAAGGGGGAAGCCTATCGATAGGCATTATTTTTAACGTTTTGTCACCTTGTAACAAACAACCGTGACAATTTTATTTCGTTCGTCCATCACTGCAACTGATACCTCCCTTATTAGTAATGTATCCCACCTACGTTACTTTTTTATTTTCTTTCAGATTCATGATACATTTCAGTAACTAATAAATGAACTACATATTGTTTTCTTTTAAGATGGGGTACATCGTCTCCGCATACGTAACGGGAAAATTCCCCGGACGGGACGGGGACGGGGCCTCTCTCGTACAAAAGTGTATGTTCTCATTTTAAGTGGTGGTTGCTTTTTATGAGAAAATCAATTCTTTAAACCTAACATTTCATTACATATCGATATATGACGATATGACGGCCGCCTTGGTCGAATGCTCAGATTGCTGGGTATTGGTCAAGAGGTCCCGGGTTCGAATCCTGGTAGGGGCAAACTTTGTGATGACCACAAATGTTTGTTCCCGAGTCATGGTTGTGTATATGTTTATGTAGTATATTTTCAACATTTATATACATAATTATATTAAAAATATGTCCGTCATCTAGTATCCATAACACAAGTGCTTAGGCTACTTACTTTGGGCTAGATGATAGGTGTGAATGTAAAAAATAAAAATATCGTCGTCTGCATTAACGACTATAATATGTAACAGTGTGAAGTCGACAAAATTAGTATTTCTTTTTATTATTATAGCTCGGTAAGTGGGCGACCGGGCTAAAACTGCAACCAGTTCGATAAGAATGCAGTCGGCGACCCAGTGCCCGAGTGACTCAGGGCTAACGTCTGCTCTTGTTATGAAAGGGAGCATTTGGAGACAGTTCCCTTTCCCTTGACAAATCCGTTATCATTACATTATATTACATACATAAATCAAGCCTTTTCCCCTCCTTCTTTTTTTCTTAATTTTTCTCCTCTTTCTGGGGTAGACGAGGTGTTTTACCACCTCTACAGCTAATCAGCTTATCACCATTCACCGGGATCTTTATTCACATTGCTTTGCTAGATGGTGCATAAGAAACGCTGATGCTCATTCCTCGTTATTTGTATGTTATCTTTATGTTATCACACTTATCACATAGAACTAATTTAGATTCATCATCCTTTATGTCTTAAACCATTTCATTTGGGGTCAGCGCAGTATGTTTTTCTTCCCTTTCACTCCTGTAAACTTTCATTTCCTCATTCACTCCGTTCGCATTAATGTCATTTTGATGCCCGGGAAAGAAAAATAGACAGGCATGATGACTTTTGAATCCTAAATTGCTATCTAACAAGAGAACAAGGACTACAATATTATTACATTCGTAATTCAAAATGCAAATTTAATGTAATAATTATGCGGCGAGTTGATTTTGTGGAATACAATGAACACACAAGAAAACGTTCCGAGCGTTCGGATTAACCATCAATTAGCGGCAATTTAAAACGAGACCCGTCAGCTTACTAGACGGTCGCATGACGCCCGCAATCAGCGCACAGGTCGGGCTTGAAACGATAAATGAAACGAGCATTCGGTTTCTTTACCCTTTTCAATCACTATTGCCCCTAATCGCGGCCGATTCAGTTTATACTTAGATCCGAACGCCATATGTAAATGCGCCGATCCTTCCGAGAAGACGCCTTGGCTCCCTAATTATTTTTAATTGCCGCAAGCGCAAGCCGCGGCCTTCGACACTTTATGTTTTAATTTTTTTCGCGTCTAGTCACTGAATCATTTCGATTACACTACACGTGAGTCATGAGGCGGCACTGGCGAAGCTGCACGCGATTACACTAAGACAACTAGCGTTTTTACCTGTTTATTCCCGTTCTTAGAATAACAGGTCGCTCGTAAATCAGCGATGGCGCCCTATTATTTGGGTAGCTCGCATAAATTGGCCGATAGAGGGCGGTCATTTGAGATGCGTGCGCGCCGCGGGTGGCGCAATTTCGTCTCGGTAACCGCAATTTATTGTTAAACAAAAATAGGTAATTGTCTTTTTAATTAGTGGCTATTTTTATATTTTGAATGCATTTTACTGCATCCTACTGCATGAACAAGCATGTTTAATTCTACAGATGTAAATAGCGTTTTTCTCCTTGCCCTGTTCCCAGTCTATCTGAGGTTGGCGCAGTATGTTTACTCCTCCATTCATATCGGTCAGACGTCATGTATATATATATAAAGTCCAATGTATCAGTATTTCGGTTGAGCACATCCATTAGCTTAAGTAACGCATTAAGTTGACAATTTGAATGTGTGCACTGGTTGCGTTATTCTATAAATAGGTTGAAACAAATGCCACGCACATGTTTCAAGACAATACCGGCATGCGGTGGTAGTCCGTTTTTGCGATGTATTTATTGCATTTTTTTTGTCCCATTTCCCCCGGGACGCCATTTTGCTGGCCGACGGACGCATTGTGGCAAAGTGAGACCACTTTGGCTTGGTCAATTTCGTCCTAACACTTTAGTCACGAATCAGATTCAGAATGTCTGTTTAATAAGTGCACTTCGGTGTTACTACGTATTCGTGGTAGTTCGCATTTGAGCAGCTCCTTCGAAATAATTAGGCACTCTGTCTGTAGACACTTAAATTGTATGATATAGTTAGATATATTTATCACATTTTTAATTTATTTTTTATTAATAATATCGATCGTTATGTGAACGAAAGTGGGATATTAAAATACTTGTTTAGTAAATAAATAAGCCCTTAATCGAAGATACTGTTTTAAAAACTTTGGCAAAAGTTAAATTTAAGTTAGTTAGTTAAAATTAAAATTAAAACATGCCACGCCAGTCTCCCACAGGTTTACTTACAAAATAATAAATAGTAGTTTCTAGATTAGTTTTATTACTGAGGATCTTTATTAAGGTACTCATATAGATATACAATTACACAATAGGTACATTGGATTTAACCAAAATTACAAAAACAAAGCGATATTCTAAGCAGATTCACGTACACATACCTACGTATACATACCTGTCCCTTATTTAAAAGTTAAAAGTAATCGTACTCCGCGGTGTGAAGTGATCAGAAACCAAAATCACTTAATACCTGTGCTGTAAAAAATGGAAGCCGACATAAATTCCGAATTCCATTAAACCGCGTCGATTTATCTTGGTAACCCTAACGCTACATTTACACCCCCGTGTTTGCGCAAACGCACACCTATGTGCGGCATAGTGCAAGTAGGACACAAGACCAACAGCGTCTACCGTGACTGTCTAAATTGTATTCTCGTAAATATGAATTATTAAAAAGTGTGTTTTAAATTGCACCCACGGTGTTGTGCCGTGTGGTGACGGCAGAGTAGAATACAATTGTCACCACCCCAAATCTCTCCCGTGGGTGTCGTACAAGGCGACTAAGGATAAATCAATGATGAGGAATGGGCAACAGCGTTCCTATTGTACCACCTAGGAATAGCAAAGTACTGCGACTTTTGTCCCCGATAAATGGCAATAGGCTCGCCACCTATTACATGGGACCTAACTTTACATGGGTTTCAATCAACTTGTGAGACGCCGCGCCGCGGTTATCTATTATGCTACTGACGTATCTACACTATGCACGCACACCCACCCACATGCTGTACAAGCGTAAGGCACACAGACGCACACGCAGGTACCTCAAGTTAATTGGCTTCGTATGTTCAGTGCTCGTAAAGTTTCTACCTGTGACTTAGAGCAATCCACTCACATACGAGCGCCGAAATCCCCTCATATAAACGAATGTTGCCTTTTTTATTATTGTGTTCAAATTTATTGTTCTATGTAATTTATTTCGGTTAAAAATGTTTCAAACTAATTTAATTACATGCACATTTTTCAATAATTTTCGGTTGTCCGAAGGTAAGACAAGGGCAGATACCGCGCAGGCAGCATACCGCGCAGACTCAGTGTGTACTAGTGGTTTCTATGCTAGGATACTAGTGCTAGGTAATACAGCCTGTCTAGGCAAGTGGTCTATCTATTAGAACAAATAGAATAGAAATGAATAAAACTGACGTATTAGAATATCGAAAAGCAACATGGCAACCGTCGTGTCTAATGTTAATTGTCAAAAATTGACGTTTGTTCGCTAGAAACGTCATATCATTGCCACTTGGCTAAATCCTCTGATAATTAACTGAATACTCGGCTACAAAGAAAACCAATCACTGACAAAATTATGAATCAAAAGGGAGTGGATGGCTTGATGACGTTTGACGGATATGAATGGAAGAGGAAACATACTGCGCCGAGATGATGTTTTTTTTTAAATCTAATAGGAAGTGAAATGGTGACGGCAGAGTAGAAGTATAGTCACAACCCCAATAGGGTAACAAAAACGAAACGTTGGTGTTCATTCACCTTAGCCTACCCTTTGAGGGAAAACAGGCGTGATATGTGTATGTGATAACTAGTGAGAGTGGACTGTATGAGAAATAATGATAAAAACACGTATTTTAAATAATAAAATGTATTGCAATTAGTACCAACGTCAGTTACGGACCGTGAAAAAAGCATATTGACAAGGCAAGATCAAATTAAAAAAGATAATAAGAAAGAAGAACTGAAGAGGTTGTAAGACATAGTTGTAAAAAAGGTTTATATCGGTCAGTTTCCAACAGTATGTATATTTCACTCGAGAGTATCCCTTTTAGGCGGTGGCGGTATACCCGTTTTGGGCTATCCTCCCTACACAACATATTTAACAATAATTGCATTGTGATTTAGTATGCCACAATCGGCGACTTCAAATACACCTTCCGCTTAGGTATTAATACCTAACGCACGACTTGTGAGCTAGTTTTTGCGAAGTCCACTTCAAAAGCTCCGGTAAGGTCAGCTGCTTTTGGTGTGATTGAACGGTGATATTATAGGGTTTGATGCTTAAAGCGTCGATCCAATTCTAACGCGCACTAGACGATATGGCGACCTGTGTAGCTCTTTGTGTGCATAGAAATAAAGTGCAGGTTCCAATCAACTTGTGGGTTTATTTTGTATAATAATAAGATGTAATAAATACAAATAGGTACTATGATTTAACAAATCAAATAATAAAAATGTCGTGTGGTGACGGCAGAGCAGAATACGATTGTCACCACCCCCGATCTCATCTGTGGGTAAGGGTAAAGACAGCGATGCATAATGCGCAGCAGCATTCCTTTTATACCACCTAGCAATTTACTGCGATGTTATGTGCCCGATATAGCAATAGCCGATAAATGGCAATAGTCTATTGGTGAAATTCACCTCAGCCTACCCCTTCGTAGGCACCACCCTTAATAACAAAAAATGGCTGCGTTGTTGGTTTGTATGTTTTTGAGGTGGGAGCTAGGGGTATACCAGCTAAATACCTTTAAACATTACTAAAAGACCTCTGCCTGTCTAGAGCTTCATTGTATGAGTGACCAAAAATATATTATCTCGAGTTTTTCCTAGCTTCGGCAAATGCATGCTGCTGGTCCCGGTTGCATCTGTTGTCATTAATATCCACCGATCCGCGCTAGACCAGCGTGGTGCGTTATGGCCCATTCGGCCTAGGTATATGCTTCATTGTGAAGATCTGTGCCCCAGCAGTGGGAACATCAAAGTGCTGGTAATGATGATGAAGACATAAATAAAAATTAGTAACATCTATTTTTGCAAATTCACCTCGGATTTTTATGAGAATGATCGTTCGGCTATTTATTACTCCTAATATGTGATAAGGGCATATATAATATTACTTTCGACAATTACAATTTATACACTCGGAGAATACTGAATAAAATATCTTGTTTTGTACTAAGTAGATGTCAATGTAATTGGACCTTATTGTCAATGTCTCGAAAATGGAATTTTCAGTAGTTCTTCACTGCAGAAGTACTGAAATTCCATGTTCGAGACTTTAAATCTGGAGGGTTAATTAATTAATTAAATTTAATAATTCAATTCGTCTTGTCCATGGCACAGAAGCATCGCTTTTAAATCCTAAATATTACTGGAATTTAACAAGGAAGTACGAAAACACATAAACGCATCTGTCTCGCTCAAACGCAGCAGCGCAGAGCGAGAAAGCGAATCGTGTTTACGCCCAAGATCGAGTACCTGCGCAGGAGTCACAAGTAATTTTTAATTGACAAAAAAACTCGACCCGGCCGAATTTATACAGGGAATTTATTTTATTACGCATATTAGTTCGCCGTGCGGCTGTGTGCGTGGGCATGGCAATACATATTATTCTTTACAAATCTTTTTATGGGCCGCGCAACACATGCGTTCGTCTTTGTAGAGTAATGGGTACACATTACTCGTTTATTATATCAATTTTTGTTTCTGTCATATGAAAAGTTTTAAATTTTTGTTTTTGTCATGTTAGAAGTTTTTAGCATTTTTTTTGTGCCATAATATTGAAAGATTTTATTTTGCTAAGCCGTGTGGTGACGGCAGAACAGAATAAAATTGCCACCACCCTCATCTCTCCCGCGGGTGTCGTACAAGGCGACTCCTTAGTCGCAATGAGCAATGGGCAGCAGCGTTCCTCTTTGCCACCTAGGTCCTATTACATCGGACCTAACCTGATTGGCGAAACGTGTGTGTTAATTCTCACCTCTGCCTACCCCTTTGGGCATATGAGCCGTGATTTTCAACCCTGATTTATGTATGTTTATTTGCTAATAGTCGCAAAATTATCACATAAATAACTTTGTTAGAAAGGAGACAACTGTAAAATTGTTTTTAACAACATTTAAACCTTAGCATCTTTTGCATAGGTATGTTGTATATTCCCAAGTGTTCTTAAGCTTAACCTCATTAGTCGAACGCCTAAAGCTTTTAAAATAAGAATCCAACCCCAGCCATTCACTCACGTCACAGATTCGAAGAAAACTAAAACCACAGATTATGGGCGAACCATTTGAAAATCGAATTAGAACAAGCTCAGCGCACAATGCAGCCAACATAAAAAGTTATAAACACATTACCCATTTGAGAATCGGGTGATGTAGCGATAGGCACAGGTAGACGCGTCCGGACAATGCGCTGGTGCAGGGGTGTCACCAGTGCATAGACTTATTTATAATATTAAAACCTAAATAAAATATTATATGATGAGGTACTGATTTGTAAGGTAATAAGCAAAACTTTAAATAGTAGGACATAAAATAGAAAAAAATATTTACAAAACTTACATACATACATAAATCACGCCTATATCCCCGAAGGGGTAGGCAGAGGTGAACTAGCACCCACGTTTAATTATGTTAGGTCCCTTGTAATAGGTGGCGAGCCTGTTGCCATTAATCGGGCACAATAGTCGCAGTACATTGCTATTACTAGGTGATATAAGAGGAACGCTGCTGCCCATTCCTCATCGCTGATTTATCCTTAGTCGCCTTATACGACACCCACGGGAGAGATTTGGGGAGGTGACAATTGTATTCTACTCTGCCGTCACCACACGGCTTACAAAACTTGGTTGCCAAAAAAGATTACCAAGTTTCGTAATGTTGGGAATTCGACCTACTTTTTGTGTATATTAAGTCTACATCACGTTTTTTTGATAATAATTAGTTTTGATAAATAATAATTACTTCAAGTTAATATTTTTTGTTGCTATCTTAGTTATAAACACATGAAGCCTAGACAAGTGGCCAAAAAGAATCTAAATGTCAATTTTAAACAGCTTCTCTTCCATTTGACACTTCGGTCGTCATGTTGTTATCTCGGTAATACGTCAGTTTCTTTTATTTATTTGTGCCATATTCGTTTGAATAGACTGACCACTTGTCTATTTGAACGGGTTGAACTATAATTTTTAAAAATTTGCAAAATTTCGGTAAACACACTTGACAACCCTACAGCTCCCAGACGCGCGCGCAAAAACGGTAATGAGCGCACTGTCGCGGCATAATGGCCGCCATTGTCTATGCGCCGCTGCTGGCCCCATGAAAAAATATGCGCCAGTTGTAAAAGCACCCCGCATTACGGCCTACTTGCAGATAAATATGACAGTCACACATTTTAATTGCTCGCACCAAAGTGCAGTGCTGGGGGCCTACCGCCTAACTCGATTGCTGATGATAGCTATATTGCAATGCACTGCTGACGGCTATAGCAGCCATCGTGAATTTTTAGACGGCACGGATTTTGTGCCAATTTCATACAAAATCATTCGGTGATTATTCGATCAAAGCTATCGCTAATAGTTTAGGTACATTTGGTGCGAAATGACAGCATGACGTCATAAACTATAGCTTTTGCTTTAGCAATCGAGTTAGGCGGTAGGCCCGCTGGTAATGTAAGCAGTATTAAGTGATCTTTTCTTTGTCTTGTAATGAATAGACAATATGCTCTTGACATAGACACTTTGCAAATATCATGGCAGAAATGAGCGTAGATGCAAATATTGATTTGACGAACAAAGTAGTATCGAAAATTAAAATGTAATACAAAAGTCTGACCTATTTACTTATACCGCAGTTTATCACGTTCACAACCGCAAATCTTTTGATTGTGTGACGATAGAGCAGTAGGCTCGCCCCCTATTACATTTCACCTAACATAATTGGCGAAAGATGGGAGTTAATTCACCTTTGCCTACCCCTTAGGGGTAACCCCTTGGTCTTAATTTATGTATGTATGTTCTTTTATGTCAATTGTACAGTGATCCTTTTACCTATTCTGAAAAAGCGCCAAAAAATAAAATATATTTATTCTGAAAAAGGACGAATAATATATACTGGTGACCTGGTAACACGGGTGTACGATCCTACATAGGCACCAGACTCCCAAGAATGACATTAATTCTTAAACTACGTATGTGGTTTCCATTCTTTTGTAATGTTGTTTGTGGTGAGATGAATAAATAAATAAATGTATGTTTCTGTCAAGCTAGTGTACAAGGCAGCTCATTCGATGGGTGACCTATCCCTTGGTTTTCAAAAAGAAAGGAATAGCGTAAAGTACTAATACTTATTAATTTAACTCTAGTCTCAGATTTGAGCTTGCACGCCCACATGAAAAGTTCAGAACGTATAATTTAGAAGGTCAATGCCTGGACACTTTTGTCTCTTTCCTACGTAAAAATAAAATTTTCTTAAAAATAATCCTGTACACATTAAAAGCTTCTAAGCATCTACCTGTTGTTATCTGAATAGGTTCTAAATTCTGACCACATAGATAAGGCTTCCTTCGACTCGCTACCGAATCCACCACAGATATTTAACCGGTCGTAGACTTTTCAATTGGAACATTACGTTAATTTAGATAGACGGATACTGTTTTCAATTGCCACATTATGTTAATGAGTATGTAATAATCGAAGAATGGAAATCTGTGATGAAACCAATACGTCTCTAATCGACTCGAATCTAGGATGACACTACAAAACATTTAAACTGGTCTAGTGATCGATAGCGCTACCTTTGGAACTCGACTCATTATAAACTCATTTCATGTATATTAATACCTAGGTATATTAGAATTATACATAGGTTTTCATTATACCTATATAGAGAGCTTTTATCTCAATTTCAGAAGATTTTCCTGTCTCTTCATTATACTTAGATACTTCATTATACCTACTTAGATAAAGATAAGTGCCGTGTGGTGACGGCAGAGTAGACAACAATTGTCACCACCCCAAATCTCTCCCGTAGGTGTCGTACAAGGCGACTAAGGATAAACCAGTGATGAGGAATGGGCAGCAGCGTTCCTCTTATACCTACCACTTAGCAAAGACTTTTGTGCCCGATAAATGGCAATAGGCTCGCCATCTATTTCATGGGACCTAGCATAATTGGCGCAGCGTAGGTGCTAGTTCACCTCTGCCTACCCCTTCGGGGATATAGGCGTGAATTATGTATGTATGTAGATAAAGATAATACAAACATACATAAATCACGCCTAAATCAAGCAGCGTTCCTCTTATACCACCTAGCAATGTACCGCGACGTTTGTGCCCGATAAATGGCAATAGGCTCGCCACCTATTACATGGGACCTAGCATTATTGGCGCAGCGTGGGTGCTAGTTCACCTCTGCCTACCCCTTCGGGGATATAGGCGTGATTTATGTATGTATGTATGTATAAATCTGGTTACAAAGCTCAGTAGATAGTGTAGTGTTTTAAAAATCAAACATGTTAATACAGTTAAGTGGTATAGGCGTCTGCCCGGAACGCAGAGGACGCGGATTCGTTTCCCGCATCAAGACTTTAATTTTTCGAATTTTTAGCCACAATTTTCTTTATGATAATTTTTCTAAAATATATGTAATTTAAAAAAATAAAAATCAAACTAAACCAATAAATATTATTTTTTTGATATTATGTTTCGAGTAGGTACGCATCAATATTTTGTACAAATGGTAAGGCCTCTTTTCCCGCTTACATAAACTTTATACGATATCGTACCGACAGGTATGCTAATGACACTCATGACGAAGGAGAGAGATGAACATTAATTGCAAAGTTTAATGAAATACCGGAAGTAAAGGTCGTGGACCAAATTGCAGGTGTTGGCGCGAAGACTAATTCATTCGCTTAAGTCGCTCCTAATATCATGAAATAGTAATCATATTAAATTTCTAATTAACTAATTAAGAGATGGACTCTTTGTTTAGGAGACGTGTTTCGGAGTCGTATTTATATACAACATTTACTGTAATAACGCACACCGTAAAAACTACCCATGCTAACACAGTTATATAAGTACCTACTATGGTGTTATGCAGAAAACAAAATTGATACATTTTTGTTTTTTGTTTAAGTAATATTTTGTTTTATTCTAGTCTATGTTAGTAATTTGTTTGTAAATGTTTCATGTTTGGTATAATTATTTTCAAGACTTTCTAAACTACATTGTGTGGGAAAGGCAGAACAGAATACAATTGTCACCACCCCCATCTCTCTCGTGGGTGTCGTGTTGTACAAGGCGACTAAGGGTGAAGTCAGCGATCAGTAATGAGCAGCAGCATTCTTATACCACCTAGCAATATAATGCGATTTCCGTGCCCGATAGATGGCAATAGTCTCACCACCTACATTTGACCTGTGAATGAAGTCTCATTATTGAAAAGTAGGTTATAATTCACCTTCGCCTACCCCGTCGGATACTGTATGTATAGGCGTGATTTATGTATGTATGTTTCTACACTAATTGTGTACTTGATGTAAAAAGGTTAATGATCCGCAATCATTGCTGAATCTAACAGGAAGTATTTTGTAGATTTATTGCCAACAACAACTTCAAGTATCAATAAAACTATTTGCGGTAAAGTGGTTTACAAATTAAATATTCAAAAGCACTATTTTTTTTATAATTGGTTACAATTTACGTTCACTTAACTACTTTTACTTCCTCCGGGGAGTAACTAGGTATATCGCTTCTGCATTAACAAGCTGTTTTCGAAACAGGGGAGACCGGGGTTAATAGACTGTAGAAGTAGATTATTCATGTAACGAAGCCGACGAAATTTTGTATTACAACAGACATACATACATGAATCACGCCTATATCCCCGAAGGGGTAGGTAGAGGTGAACTAGCACCCACGTTTCGCCAATTATGTTAGGTCCCATGTAATAGGTGGCGAGCCTATTGCCATATATCGGGCACAAAAGTCGCAGTACATTGCTATTGCTAGGTGGTATTAGAGGAACGCTGCTGCCCATTCCTCATCATTGATTTATCCTTAGTCGCCTTGTACGACACCCACGGGAGAGATTTGGGGAATTGGTATTGGTATTGGTATTACAACAGTCTCTGAATACTACTGTTGGGGAGGTTTTCCAATTTCTATACTATTATATCTTTTAGACGTGTGATAATACGTTTTCCAAAAAAAAAAAAACTAAAAAAGAAAGAAATAAGAGAGAGAGGTAAGTACCCATGGGGTAAGTCGGGGCTAGCATATTCTACGTTATTTTTTCGCTCCCAGGCATGGAAGTTGATAATTGTGTTGCACATCTAAATCATCTTTTATTCGATCCCGGACATACAAGGGAGTGGTAACACATGACACTCATATCATAACAAACCTGGCTCTCCACTAAATGCCTTTATTAATTATACTAATGTTATTCAAAGGCTGTTCCCAAACCTGTTGACTTACCCACTATACGTGTTATACCCACTTAAAATATCCAAAAGTGGACATTTTGATTGCCGTCGCAATTGTTGCGGATTATCGCCAATTTATGCTAATATTGCTATAAGACGCGGCCAATTACATTTTTTTGGCCAAAATCGTCCTTACCGCTACGCAATAGAGTGCAAGCCGACTGGCGGATGTACTGTCCAAATAAATTATACGCGGAGATGCGCGGGCGCATATTTACTATTATAACAGATTCCGTTAGAGCCAGGTCTTGTTTGCATTAATAGCTTCAAGGAAAGTTTGGGGCTTCGTAGTTAAATGAACTCGTAACAGAGCGAGTGTCACGACCAGACAAATAATTCTTAATGACATTAGTGTTATAAATTACGTGAGTAAGTACTGGCGGGCGTTTTTGCCATGGCTGTGTTTGTCTACTGTGCTATTTTTAATTCTAGCGAGAGGTTAATTGTAAAATGCCGCACATAAAAAATGAAGTGCTCCATTGCTGTTGGCAATAATTAATGTAGTCTTGGCGACTTTGATTAGGACGCAGTGTACCTATATTCGTCGTAATTTATGACAAATGTTGATCGTTGTGAGATAGCATCTCGCTGACGCAGCAGTGACTAGTTGCGTAAAGGTTGAATGGGTGATCAAAATTATATGACTAAGGGCCGATTTCACCGCAGAATTAAACGCGATCAGTTGAAGTTGAACTCGGTTTATGCTCTAAACTGAGTTCCGCTACATAGTTTGCATTAATCAAAACCAAGTTTTATTAAACCCAGTTCCTATGAGAGACCGTGAAATCGGCCCTAAACCGTTTGTCCGTTTCATCAGCGGTTGTATGTGCCTTCTTCACGGAGGAGCGAGGGATGATAAATTTTTAATCACCAATCCTAAAATGAGCCTTTAAAAAATTGGTTTCGTTGCTTCTGCACCATAGAATTCCCCTAATGTTGAGCTCTCCTATTTAAATAGGAGTGTTCAACACAAAATCTAGTTCCTCTACAGGAACTATAAACAAATTATGATTAAAGTATAAAATCGTTCATTTAATAGAACAAAGACCCATCAAAAATCACTTGGAAACATTGTGTATTTTGAATTTATGACGGTAAAACATCCGGTAGCAGGTATGCAATTTGGACTAAAATCTGTCTTGCATTTACTAATATTAAACGTCTAAAAGGATGTAGATTAAGGTGTTATAGCCAATAAAATTGTACTGCTACCTATGCGTAATAATTGACGTGGGATAAAAGCTCGCAGTTTGACATTTGAATCATGAATAGCAATGAAATGTCTGTATCGAAGTCGCCGTTGTAAACTATCTATAAAGAGTAACATGGTGCTACAAGAATGCCCAAGGGGTTTATTATTATCGTGTGCTAGTTAAGTTTTAATTACAAATAAAAATTGGTAAGAAAATTTTCGTCTCGTAATAGTAGATTATAAATATACCAAGGGCGATAAAACAATGAATGTGCGGAAAAGTTTACTTTACGGTCAAGTGTGGATTGCGGAGGACGAGGGCTCAATAACCGCAACTAGACTCTTTTTCATCTATTTTCCTTTGTAATAATTTTTCTAACATTTATATACTTAGAAAAAAAATATTTTTATTTGAATAATTATTTTTATTAATTACCTAGCAAATGAATTTAACTTATTTTGCATGACAAGCTTTGTATATGAACGTAATTTTAAAGTGTAACATTTTAGGCCAAAATACTTTACATGCAAATGATTTAATTTAAATATCGAGTTTAAATAGACAATCGAAACATGTGGCTCATAGAAAATGAGCGGATTTCTTATGATGACTCGAACTCTGACAATTGTAGGAAGTAATAATGGCGATGATAAATTGCGAATCGTGATTGCGCTGGGAATTTTATAACTAATACACAACTCATGTTGAGAACAATAATAATTAAGTTTTGATATGATTCAAATCAATTAACCACATTTTGGTTAATAAATAATGTTTTATTAGGTATCATCATAGAGCTGGTCTAACTAAACTCATTCTGAAACCAATTTAAATAAAAAACTAGATGTTTTGAACCCGGTACCTAGAACAAACATCATCCAAAAAGTTTTATCTGAATTAAGAGACGTAAATAGTGTACTAAATTTGCAACAACAACTAAATGTAATTAAATATAATAATTTATTGCTTTAGTGGTACTTATTTATTGTCCAACAAATCCTCTGTCGTGATAAAGCCAAAACCTGCTTGTTTTAAAAGCAATTTTTAGTACTGGCAATAAAAATATTTTACAATTCTAATTTCAAATTCGGAGATCGCACGGCTGAGGCGAGCAACACTGCATCATCTGTCAAGCCGCGTTCAATGTTTTTGAAGCGTTCTTAAAAGTTCGACCGACCCGACATGTTATTGTTATTTATAAGGCTGGCCGAATTGCCGGGACCCTTCGCACTTGGTGTTAGAAAAAAAAGTAAGGATCATTACAGCGGTTTGACTCTGGCTCTTATTTCGTTTTCGCGAAGGGTGATTATCGCGCGGTCAGTTAGAAATGGTATGACGGTGTATGTGTAGGATATGGAATGCGTCGGATTGCGCGTCTCTTGCGTTAGGTACTCGTTTTTTGTTGGTGTGCAAGTGAGATGGAATGAGCGTGGGCCTTTTGCTAATGGGGATCATGTAGGATTGTGCCTTGAATTGTATTTGTTGCACCGATCGAGATTCGACGCAGTGGATCATGCATGTACGAAAAGCATGACCTTTGTGTCAACACAATCAGATAATGTTTTCGGCCGTAACAATAGAAATACTGCACTTTATTTATGATAGCCATTGTTCGTGATTCAATGACACGTGCATTATCTTCTATCAAAGAATTACTTCAAAATTGTTGTGTATTCATTTTGGAAATATGTATCTATGTACTTCTATTATATTTACTGTCAATGTTCGTTTCTAATTTACTCTATTTGTTGTACGACAAATATAATTCTATTAATACATACAATAACATACATAGAGTACGCTTTTCTCTCACATAGGTAGGCAGAGATCTTTTATGTAGTATGTAAGGATCGTAGCAAGCGGAGAGAGATTTTTCCCGCTTGCTACGATCCTAACATACTTCTTTCGCTTCATCCAATCTCATCAATCTCTTCATGCATGCCTGTCGGTTTCGGGTACTATTGACCTGGCCCTTTCCCAATAAGCTTTCAATTTTATTGTGAAAGATCCACTTAGGCCTTCTCCTTCCCATTTCTTCATTCACTGCCGATGTATAAACCCTTTTCGCCATTCTCCTTTCACTCTTTGTAAGTGAAATTTTTTTACTCACCTATCATCTAACTAGCCTATATTAAGGAGTTTAAGGGTGCAGGAGGCTTACCACCATCTCTTAACGCGATCAAGTTTAGGACCTAAACTCAGTAGAATCGCTAATTCGTACTACGACGCTATCTACGTGACACTGTTTTGACGTCCGCTTTTGACAGCGATTGAGCTTAGAGTTGAATCGTAAACTCTATATCATTCGTTCAATTTATATGGAGAATTCATACCATGACCTTCGTAAATAGCATAACCTGACACGCTGATCTGTCATTTTAAGCAATCGAATAAAAGTGACATTTCTGGAACCTAAAAATGTCTTCTACAAGGAATGTGTAGGTAAAACGTGCAATTTGAAGCGAATTTTGATGTTTTTATTGAATTAATTATGTTGAGGTTTATTAAGTATTAATTAAACATCTTTATATTAACAATTATCAGTGTTTGAGAAGTGAAAAAATAATGTGAAGAGTTTTCGAAGGGAAACAATCCAGTATCACCAGTATGAAACCCTACGAGATGTTTGGTAGGTTCCAGCTATAAACCAAGAATCTCTTTTCGGTTCTCGCACTCCACGATAAAGCTCGTAGTAGCGTTTTCTCTTCCACATTCAAAGAATGCACAGTTTTTGGTAATGGAGAAGACTGTTTGAAAGGAAAACGACATAAGCACGGCGGTTTATTCAGCCTCCAAGTCGAAAACATACTGCCTGAGAAACTCCCAGAAGTCTATGCGACGTATAAGGCTCGTTTAGTCACTGCTGGTAATGAATCAGTTTCACCTAGACATCGAAAAATGTCAGATAAATTGAAACCCGAGGGAGACACTGTCAATAGTCCGGGCAGTCGTACCCGGATCGTAATGAACGTTCTTTCGAGGGAGGAATGTAATACTAAATTACGATCATGATGATCTAGAAGAAGCAGATGATGGTGAAGAGTTTCATGGCGCTGAATGCCTGCTACCTAGTCGTTATAATTTTCATGATCGCAGACAGATCCAAAGCCCAAAGAAATATAATGATGATGATGTTTGCCTTTCCAAAACATACCCATCGAAGTTCTCTGATGCCGTGAGACGAAATGGTCGCGAATAATGGCGAAAGGTCATCATTTGGATGCCCCGGAAGTTGCCAAAAGGCAAACCGCACAAGTGCAGGTAGTGGTGCAGCGTTTTAACCACGCTTTAAGTCACTGTGATAAGTGGCTTAGGATTAGGTCTCAAATACAGTGTAGATAGTAAGTTAGTGAATAATAGATATTATTGTGAGTGATTTATTTATTAGTTCGTTTCGTAAATATATTATTTTATTGTGTACAAAGCCTCGTGTTCTGAATTTCCGAATTGCCTGGAGCACTACACTGAAAAATTTATTTCTACAGATTGTGTTAACATACATACATACATACACAAATCACGCCTATATCCCCGAAGGGGTAGGCAGAGGTGAACTAGCACCCACGTTTCGCTTATTATGTTTAGGTCCCATGTAATAGGTCGCGAGCGTATTGCTATTTATCGGGCACAAAAGTCGCAGTACATTGCTTGATGGTATAAGAGATATATAGGATGGCCATTCCTCATCACTGATTTATACTTAGTCGCCTTGTACGACACCCGCGGGACAGATTTGGGGTGGTGGCTATTGTATTCTACTCTGCCATCACCACGCGGCTTTTTGTCAGAATGTGTTTCATTTCATACAGACATACATAAATCACGCCTTTATCCCCGAAGGGGTCGGCAGAGGTGAATTAACACCCACTTTGCGCCAATTATGTTCGGTTCCATGTAACAGGTGGCGAGCCTATTGCCATATATCGGGCACATAAATCGCAGTACAAATTTTTCATCTATTTTATTAAATAATTAAATTGTTGATAAGATTTCCTACTACAAGAATAAATTCCTTAATTAGGTACATTTAGGTATTCTCAGATACATATAGCCGTGTGGTGACGGCAGAGCAGCACACAATTGTCACCACCCCCATCTCTCCCGTGGGTGTCGTACAATACGACTGTTCAGAACCATTAAAATACATAATATTATGATAATTTACATTTTTCTCCAAAAGAATATTATTGGTTTTAAATAGTTGCTTTTGCATAATTGCTGTTTAGTTTAGGTAGGGGATTAGCTTAAGATTAAACTAATTGAATTAGTAATTGTTCACATGTGTGGGGGTGACCTCACATATTATGTCCGCCCTTTTCTTTGTACCATTCATTCACTTTTCTAATACCATATTACACGCACGATAGTCATTAAATTACTAGCTTTTTATTTGCATCTTTACAATCTCAATTCCTGTACAGCGACTAAGGGTAGGTAAAGACAGCTATGAGTAATGGGCAGCAGCATTCCTCTTTTACCATCTAGCAATATACTGCGATTTATGTGCCCGATATATGGCAATAGGCTAGCCACCTATTACATGGGACCTAACTTATTTGGCGAAAAGTGTGTGGTAATTCACCTCTGCCTACCCCGGGGATATAGGCGTGATTTATGTATGTATGTATGAAAATACATATAATAAAAAGCCTTTTAGGTAGAATCGAGTTTTTATTTCAAAAATTTTACAGGAATAAAAATTGTTTTCTTCAAAGTAATTAACTTTTAATAATCAATCAAATAAAAAGTGATGATACTTGTAACACTCTTAGGTACAGTTGGTTCCTCAAGATTTCCTCCGCTCGACTCAACCTCAAGGAAGAAGTTGTTATGTCAAAACTTACTTGAGGTGTTCTCTCCTAAGGCCGAGTGGAGGAAATCTCGAAGAACCGACTATACATATGGGTGTTAGTCTTTTCTCTCCATCATTGTTCTTATAGATCAGTCATTTAATAATCACAGTTACATTGTTTATATAAATAAAGGCAGGGTTATATTTTTTTTATCACCATATGGGAGACCCTTAATGTTTGTCTATACTAAAAGGGCCAGTTACCCTAAAAATATTACTTAATGCTAAATTTCTATAAAATAGTTTTGTTATAGTAATGGCTTGACATTGATATTTTTAATTTTAATTATAAAATCACTTAACATATTTAACAGATTCCGCTCCGGTTTTCCGACGGCCGGTTCATCATTGGACTGTTCGCCGACAGGACGATTTACCTTTTTACGTTTGACCAACAGTCTTTTTCACCTATGGACATTTCGCAGCCAAAAGTTTTCATCTACGTCACTTCCAACCAACACAAGTTGTTAAATCTTATTGGTTTGATAGCGTGGTCTTTGGGGATGTTCGTTTCCCATGATACGGTCAGTTCGACTGGAAGTACACGCTTGAGTAGTCTCGAGTAAAGTACCTAATATATCCGGTCTAGATCTTGAAACCGCTACTACGTCATTTGGTATTTTGTAGTGTTTTCCATACGAGTCCATCAGAAGAGTCCAGTCCGGAGCCGAACCTGAAATTGAGTACGGTTTGTGATTCGATTTCGATGTTGAGCCATCATCATCATAAACAGCCTTTTAATGTCCCCACTACTGGGGCACGGGCCTTCCCTATGGATGGAAAAATATAGTGAAATTGGGCCATAACCCACCACGCTGGCCAAGAGCAGGTTGGTGGGTATTAACGACTGCATATGCAGCCGGGGCCAACGGCTTAACGTGTCTTTCGAAGCCCGGAAGAACTCGAGATAATAAATTTTTGGTCACCCATCCAATGACTGGCCTTAGCGACATTGCTTTTACGCAATCGCAGGCCAAGCGCGCTATGCCACTGCGCTAGCGAGCTCCCTATATTGTTGTATGTATGTTGATCCTTGGTTGGTGAAATTTACGAAGCTTTTGTTGGTTGTAAGTTTCCTTTGTGCTCTCGCAACCGTTATAAAATAGTAATACAATACTATTTTATTACGGTTATACAGAGCTCGCTAGCGAACTCTGGCGAAACTCAATGTACTGCCGCACTCAGAGACGTCAAATAACTTTAATGAATACCTAATGTCAAAGAAATCTAGACCCTAAACCCGGCAAGAATAGCGACTAGTTTTGAATTGTCATTTTTTGACATTAAGTAGGTACTCATCATCGTCAATTGCCGTCTCTGAGTGCGGCAGTTAGTACTTTACTTGCCTTGCACTAACCTTTCGAGTCTTTGGAAGCCTCATCGTATGCATTTAATTTCTCTCTAATGTTACTCCACATCCTTTTCGTTATACCCGTCGGGAGTGATCTACATATTTTGATCTAAGTGCTTCCAAAGTGCTTCTTACTGGGTATAACTGACTCTGCGACGAAAACCCAAGCTATAAATGGTATAGATAGAAAGACCACTTGAAAGAAAACTCCTTATTTGTCATGGCTTACATAAATATTTTATAGCATAATTTAAGCAATTATTAGATTTAAGCCTAAGAATAATATGATAAATATCTTATAACTTACGACATTTTGTCAGGTTTATTTTGATTTAGTTGAAAAACTTAAAAATCTAATTTTAAACACCGCGGGTCTCACTCGACTCAATTTCATGTGCCAACGGTGTCAACACATAAAAATGACAACGTCAAACAAGATAAACATTTGGTGTGAACATCTTACAAAGTCACTATTCCGTATTCAATTTATTTTATCAAAAAGAATATATATTGAAATAATAATATCTTTTTATATATTTTTGTTAATACATGATACATAATATATATATTACTTAATTTCCACACAATAAAGTATATTTTTTCAACTGTTTAAATGACTCTTCAAGAAATACGGTTTTTACCGGTAAGAAAATACGCAAAAGTTTTTGAACGCACTTCGGCATCAGTAAACTGAGACAGCTATATGTCATTTTTATATAGCGCTGTTTCTTTCACTCTGTAACAGACCAAATGCAGACCAGCGGCATCTTTCGTTCATTCAAGCGATTTTTTAAGCGACACGTTTTAAAAAGATGATGGTACGAATTAAAACGATGCAGTTTAGGAACCTACACTCAAAGGACAGGAATAACAATCGCTTTTAAAAAGATGGTGGTAAGCCTCCAGGTATTTTACGTATATAACTAGTCGCGTACTAGACGACAGTCAAATTAATATAAATATTGAAACTATACTATTACAATATAAAAGCAACCATAGCTCAGGAAGTCTGCGTAATCTGCGTTCATCACAAAAACATTTACCCCTACCGGCTTTTGAGCCTGAGACCTCCTAGCATAATACATAATAGCTACGGATCTGGGGACCTAGACAAGTGACCGATCTAATTGAACGAATGGAACCCTGACTGCTTAACTGGCCGACAACGTCAAAAATTCATAAATGCATTCAGTAAGGAATGCAACATGATCCCTATCGGAGAGTAGGAAATGGAGCAGTATTTAACCTATTTATAAAGGTCCAAACTGCCTGTCATGCAGTGGCCGGGCACTTCCGTGATTCGCACATGGCATTGAACATTCAAACATGCAGTTGTGACGTGGCAGGAAACAAATGAAGAGCTTTGTTTTGTTCGGAGCTTCGGAAGCTGGCGCTAGCTTCATTTGTTTTTGTAATCGTTATTAGAAGCGTTATTGGTTCTTATTGGAAAAATAAGTCAGAAAAATATTTGATTTATTTTTTTGACCTCTTTTTCGTAGTAATATTTTTTTCCAGACATACATAAGCCACGCCTTTCTCCCCTAAGGGGTAGGAAAAGGTGTTTCGACAGCTTAGGTCAGGTTCTCTTTCTTCGCAGTAATTTGCTGGATGGTGTACCAGGAACGCTTACTTTGCCTTACCTTACTTTTTTTATATTTATATAACGTCCAAATAAAAATCACGCAATCGCTTTTTGATTTATCAGATTTATATAGGTCTTATCTTTGCTCTCTTATTTTAAGGGTACCATTTGGCTTAGGAGCTGCTTAGTCGTATCACCAGCCCTTTATGGCCTTGCAGATGGAGCACAAGTCTTCCTTATGGATTGAAGAATATAGGAAGATTACGCCTTAACTCACTACACTGACCCAGTGCGGTTTGGTGAGCAGTTTTAAGCAAACCGTGCAAACTATACAGGAGATTACAATGTCCCGTATAAATGTGGTTGCAAATGTAAGTCGCGGGGGCTCCATGGCTAATCCCGGAATGCAGCCGAATGTAGCGCAATGGGTCACATTGGGAACTGGCCGTCCTTGGCGCCCGATATAGCCTGCGGCCTACAGCTCTGCAGGGCTGCCTCTCTTGGCCGGACCATTAGATGGTAGCTTTACCTAATATTATATTACCTAAGAGAGAATGCAGGAATTGGGAATATTTATCTTGCAATAAAACTACAATTAGCGGTAACTATATATTTCGATGCCCCCAAGCAAAAACTTGGCATTTCATTTAGAATTTATATGGAGGGCTAGTTTTATAAAATAAATTATATAAAATAAATTATATGCTAAAAAACATGGTTGTTTGTTTACATTGTAAATATTTGTTTAGAATTCTTACCACGCTGGCCCAGTGCGGAGATCGTGAGTATTAACGACTGTAGATGCAGCCGGGACCAACGGCTTATTATCCCTTCGGAAGCATGGAGGAACTCGAGATAATAAATTTTTAGTCACCCATCCAATAACCGACCCTAGACAACTATGCTTAGTTTACGCAATCGCAGGCCGAGCGCGCTAAGCCACTACGATATCGAGCTCCTCCGCCCATTCCTCGTTAATTTATAATTCATTCAGCCACCTTGTACAACACTCAATATGGAGACAGGTGTGGTGACAATTGTATTTTTCGCTGACTTCACCACACGGCACGGTCATTGAAAAATGCAATAAATTCTTATGCACGTCACGAGTCACGAGAGACTGATATAAAGTTTAATTTAAAGTTTAGAGAGTCGTGTCGGAATTGACCATATTATCTAGCGGAATGAATTCACCGCAGGCTGTAGAATTGGAAGCCCTGATTCCTTCGATAGCATGTTGCGGCCGTTAGGCGTACGGCGTTCGCACCGCAGCATGTTATTGCTTTTTACAAATGAACTTTCGGGGCTGTAGAGCAATGCGAGGACAGAAACTTCTGAGGGTGCTGTGGTTCTGATAAGAATAGTTTGGAATCTCCTTGAGTACGTATATTACCATAGTAGTATATACCTACTTAGAAAAATTATAATTTTTTTGAAGACGTCATTTGTTTTAATTTGATTGAGCTAAGAAAATAGTGTAGAAAAAATGTGTCAGTAGTCCTACAGAAATTTAGCCGTGTGGAGAATAAAGCACCATCCCCGATTTCCCGCACGACTGTCGTACAAGGTGACTAAGGGTTAAAGCAGTGAAAGGGGTAGCAGAGTTCTTGGTTTAAACCGATGTAATGCGAATTACGTACACGATAGATAGCAATAGGCTCTCCCTGTTATCGCTTGCCATGTTATGGGAATTTAGGATAGTTGGCGAATTGTGGGTTTTAGTATACTGCATCTGTCTCCTCTGTCTCGGTTATATAGGCGTAATTTGTGAAAGCCGGGCGCGTTAAGCCGCTGAGCTATAGAGCTCCTCCCAATACAATATGCCATGGACGTAACTATTCTCGAGAAAACTTCAAAAACTGCCGAGTCTTACTGCCGCACTCAGAGAAGTCAATTATCTGTAATGAGTACTTAATGGCAAAACATTACTATTTAAAACTAGTCGCTATTCTTGCCGGGTCTATGATCTAGGTTTAGGTGTTTTTTTTGACATTAAGTACTCAGGTTCGATTCCCGCATCGAGACTATAATTTTTCGAACTTTTTCCAACCCCAAATATCTTTGTGATTATATAAGTACTTATCAATTTAATTGACTTCTCTGAGTGCGGCAGTTAGGCTCTGCGCGTCGGCGCTCTGTGCCACTTCGGGAAGACTGTAAACCTTTAATAGGGTAAGTTTTACGATTGACGGCCGCGGGGTGCGCGGGGGAGGGGGCGAGGCCCTAAAACAGTTCCGTAGTCACCCACTTCGTGCGTTTTAAGTGGAATAACCGAAAATAAATTTGATTTTATTGCACCTACACTGAGGGTGGTTTTACAATGACAGCGGCGGACGAGATAGATATGATGTTGGTGAAACTTGTATTTCTTTTTGCTAGTTAAATGTCGAACATGTCGCTTAAGATTTTAAGTTTCATTTCGGTTTTTCTATCTTTTTTACTGATGCTAGCCTGGGAGCGAAAAAATTGCATAGTGTACCTGGGGTCAGCGGATGGTGGAATGAAAGCCACCAACAACCGCATATCCAAAGAGGGTTGGTGTCAGGCAGGCGGCTGGCCGTAAAACCTAAGCCAAAACCTTGAGCAGTATGGAATGGAATGTTGTCTTCCCAAACCTCTCTCCATTGGTCTCTCTTAATGGTCATTTCCATCACTTATCACTCATTTATCACTTGCACCTTTATAGTGTGATGGATAGGATGAATCAAAAGAGAGTGGATGACTTGATGACCTATTTAAACGGAAAAGTAAACATACTGCGCCGACCCCAGATAAACTGGGAACAAGGCAGGATAAAGAAGAAGAATAAAGGTAGTTTCAATACCTTCCGTAGCATACTGGTAAACACTGCGATCAAAGGAATTTTTCATCTATGAAAAATATAAATTGAAGTATACACATAACTAGGCCGCTTTGAGATTTATCATCTCAAAGCTACCCATTTATTTGTGGCACAGTGTGGGATATTGACTTATAGGAAGTTTCCAGTCAAGGGTATAATTATGCTTTACGCTGCTAGGCATGCATAAGCAAACGTTTAGAATTGAGGCGATTTCCTATACACACGCAGCCGAAGGTTTCCGATGACGACAGTCGAATTTATGAGTCTTTTTTCGCACAAAAGACCACTCGGAAGAGACTATAATTGGCCATATTAATAGCGAACATTAAACGCTCAAGTAAAACTAGTTGTGAATCGTGCGCATGGGCAAACATAAATTGTGTTATTTCGCAGCGGCTAGCAATTGGCCGGCTTAGGATACTGAGAAATTTAATTTTGATATTTGCACAAAACACCGGTGAAAGTACCGCGGCCGTGAATCGTTTAACCCCTGCTTGCTGGTCATGGGTCTATGTGACCTAATCACCGTTGTCGTGTTTTCTTGGTTCCACACTCGCTGCGCGGTTCGCACGGTTTCAGTGTTTCACGGTTTTTGTTTCAGTTGCCCCTAATATTCCATCCAAAAGGAAGCGTTGCGGCATTTGTCCCTATAAAAATGTCGCAAAACAAAAAGCGTTTGTTCTTCATGTAAAACACCAATTTGCAGCATTTGTTCAATTGCTGTGTGTCCAAGCTGTTTAGAGAATAACTAAAGTTATCAAAGAAATTTGTGGTTAGCCGAGTGGTATGGTGATATCTGCCCGGAATGCAGAGGACGCGGGTTCATTTCCCGCATCAAGACTATGATTTTTAGAACATTTTTTAAACACTAATTTCTTTGTAATAATGTTTGTAACATTTATATAATGTGCAAATAAAAATCATAATAATAATAACTAAACTATTCGATTTTCATTTTAACATATAAATGTTAGAAAAATTAGTACAAAGATTTTGGTGGTTAGAAAGTGTTTTGGGTGGCCGAGCGGTCAGGCACCTGCCCGGATAGCAGCGGACGCGGGTTCGATTCCCGCCTCAAGATCATAATTTTTCGAAATTTTTTTTTCTAACCACCAAAATCTTTGTAATAATAACTAAAGTTGTCTTTTATGAAATTATAAGCCATTAGGGAGAAAAATATATACATTGTTGTATAGTAGGGTCAAACTGACCCTTGAGTAGTGACAATGCAAAATATATTTTGAGTAGCGACCAAGGAAGGGTTAAGCACAGCGCTAGCCGTCGATCTTTGAACCGCACAATACCGAATTCCATTTGCTGCAAACAATACCATAGATCATCGCTTGCTTATCACAGTTTAATTGGCAAAGAATAAATTTTGAATACCTCTCTGTATATCCAATGTCGGTGTTAGCGCAACAGATTAATTATGTCCCCAATACTATAATTGGCACTTTCGCGAGCCACTAAAAACAAAACGCCGTAGAGGTATTCTACAATGCGCGGACGCACCTGCGTTTGGCATGTGCCTGATAATTTCCACAAAGCGGGTTAGACAAAGAAACGTGGTCCAAACATCTGTCGTTTTCAATGCTGTGTGTTTAGGATTTTAGGATATACGGCGAGCGTTATAGGCGAAAGTGGGGTAAGGTGAATCGCTCACCAATAAGACCCATTTAGAAAAAAAAAAAAAAATTTCGATTCAATTCGCTGTCCATTGCTCATCACACGGATTGCTCTTTACCCTTAGTCGCCTTGTACGACATCCACAGGAGAGATGGGGGTGGTAACAATTGTATTCTGCTCTGCCGTACATATTTTTGTGCAGGGCCATAATTATAACCTTTTCACTTTTCTCCTATCATCGAGAAACCCATTTAGCAACACTAAAAGAGGTCAGAGAGAATTTTCCAGGTCACCTTTTTAATCACAATATCTTTTTCACGGCACCGCCGATCCAAATGAAGCAAAAAACTTAGGTTTCCCGCAGTCACCTCGGCGTTGATTGAGGCTCGGAAGCAGATGTGGGTCACCCCACCCGCTCTGGGACAAAGGCAGATAAACTGTACATAAGCACATAAACTCAAACGTTAAGACCGCTTCATTAACTCTGTGGTGGTATGGATTTTATAGGTGCAGGCGTTAAGTTTTACATGCAACCCTGTTACGTCTGGTATGTGCATTATTTAATCGCTGAAGAATATTTATAGGTACGTAAATTAACCTATTTTTACGAAGATATTTTTACAACGTAATTTTAATTTCAAATATCCACATATATAATAAAGTTTTAATTTATTTATCAGGCGCGAGAAGTTAATTGCTATAGCTACTAAATAATAATCATCTCAACCTCACGAGTGTACTACATAAAGTCAATATTCCGCGTATTGTTGGCATTTTTTGACTGCAAAAGATATGTATAATTGTATATTCGCACAAAGGCAATAAATTGTTGATTAATATTCAAAAACGTATAACAGAGGCCCATTATCCACGTCATGCGCAATCTAAAACGCTCAATGGGTTTTTGTCTGTGTCAATATATTCACTTGCTTTATTCTCTTAACGCATTACTCAACGCGAAGCAGCGTTCATGGTTATCTATACTTCGATAATAATATTAAAGCTGGAGGTCTATTCTGAAACTCCGAACGGTTAACTCACATCTATCCGTCTTTCCCACCCCACTGCGTGTTAAATTAAGAGCGACAAAGACGCAAATACTCGATCGAACGAAATAAACTTCCAGAGTAACGCCTCTGAAGAGTTTGTTTGATTGAACGCGCTAAACTTTCCTGGGTTTGCTGTTTACTCAAATTTAAAAATTCTTTTTATGTCGGATAGTCCATTGATCAAGGAGGAGCTTGATAGCGCAGTGGCTTAGCGTGCTCGGCCTGCGATTATGCAAACTAAGCAATTTCGTTAAGGCCGGTCATGGATGGGTGACCAAAAATTTACTATCTCTAGGTCCTTCCTAATTCAAAAAGCACGTTAAGTCGTTAATACAATCCGCACTGGGCCAGCGTGGTGGATTATGACCAATTCTCCCTATATTCTTCCATCCATAAGGAAGGCCTATTCCCCAGCAGTGAGCCATTGACGGCCTGCTTGATCGAATGCTCAGATTGCTGGGTATTGGCCAAGAGGTCCCGGGTTCGAATCCTGGTAGGGGCAAATTTTGTGATAAACACAAATATTTGTTCCCGAGTCATCGTTGTGTACATGTTTATGTAGTATATTTTCATCATTTATATACATAATTATATTAAAAAATACGTCCGTCGTCTAGTATCCATAACACAAGTGCTTAGGCTACTTACTATGGGCTAGATGATAGGTGAGTAATCTTGAATCTTTGTAATCAATTCATGATCAATAAATAATAAAATTTGTAATCTGTATTACTTAAGTGAGGACGAAAAAGGACTGGTGATAAAGAGTCCATTAATCTAGAAATAACATCGCGCTCTAGAACTAACAGGAGCTGAGCATCAAAGAAAAATGTTGCAAAAATGGGGCGAAAAGGCCCTAGAGCACCGTCGTTGAACGAAGTCGCGGGCACAGCTAGTATTATGGTTCGGCTATTAGTCGCACGTCTTAGATAGGAAGGTTACTGTTTCCGAAAATTTTACCAGTTGCGTAATTGCGCGTGTGATGTGAATCATTCGGAGTTGCGCTCGCAACTCACTCATTTACATACAACACTATTATCGTCTCAGATTGTCAGATTGGGGTGTTTACCCCGACCCGGGGCTTTCGTGAGGTGCGCCCATATTTCCCAATTACGCTGCCTTACGTGCATGTCGAGCAAGTTGTTATTGTGAAATTACTTTCAATTCCGAGCCATTATCCACGACATCTGGTCTTTTGTTTGCTGGGGAAAAATCGATATCGAAATTATTCAAATTAGCCTGCATGTAAGTGGGTGGGGTATATTATTTATTTTTATAGTGCAAGGAACTACGCTACTGATTAGATGGTATTATAGTTTTATAATTTCTGCTACTTTATATCTAGGACATAAACGGTGCTATTACAGAACAGTGATTGAGACGTGTTTTGATTTTAAAACGTTTAAGCCAGAAGCTGTCACTGTCACAAGCTATTGATAAAAATTGAAAAAGGGACAACCTCCCCAACCCACGGGACCTAACGTAATTAGCGAAACGCGGGTGTTAATTCATCACATCACACATTTCTGATTTAATTTTAATTTAAACATTAAGTTTAAAAAAATATATAATAATTTCCAATTTTTTTTGTCGTGATGCTGAATCCGGATCCACCATATTTCGAAAATTTTCTAAATTTTTCCTTTGTATGCGTGATTTATGTTTGTAAGTGTAATTGGTGGGAGATTATTGCTATGTCAATTTTAAGGCTTTACCTTATTGCAATTCGGTCGATTCGGTCCCAATATGTCCCCACCTCGGGCTACGCTTGATAGCGGGCGTCCCGCCACCTGTCGCACTCAGCTCGCTGTCGATTCTCGCCTCTAAGCCGAGATTTATCGATCCTGATAGTCGATAAAACATGTGCTTCTATAGAAATTTATCGGTTCGCAGCTAGCGTATCGAAATCATTTGGTTATATTGTATTCGTGCCATCTCGACATTTTGTCATTTAACGTGTAATTTATTTTATACTCACCTTTAGGCACTCAAATGCGGGTTTACCTACGTCTGAGATTTGTTATTATTGTAGTCTGATCACATTTTTTGATAAATTGTTTCATCGTAATTTTACACTACTCTCTTTAAATCATATTAGGTGCTCACCTTGTACAATTTCGAAAAAACAAAACATACAATTGTATATTTTAATATAAAAGTTACTTATTAAATATCATCATTATGGTTTCTATTATCTTCACAACTTGCCTTGCCTTGTTGCGTCCTAATGAAATATCCAGTCTGCGAAGAATACCGTTGCACGGTAGCAATTTGCGAACGGTGTGTAGGGATTAATATTCCATCGACACCGCGGTCCTCTCTATCAGTTAGTTGCCCATAATGGTCATTTGGGTAATAGCGTGTCGGACAATGCATGCGAATGCCCGCGGGAGTGCCGGGCGGCGGGGCAGGGTACGAGGCGGGGCGAGGCGGGGGCGCCGTCGCAGGGTGCGCAAGGGCAGCCTCGTGCCCTTCACCGAGGGTCACCTTGCGCAGGTACATGCGCGTGCGCCTATTGTCCGCGCAACCTGACACCAAAATATAACCTCCCATCTCCTAACCGAGCACCTTAACAGCCCGCATTAGGGACGCTTTTGCCAGAGCCCTTGCAGCGAATGGGTATGTTACTCTAACGAGTTCCAATTTCAAGTTTGAATTTTTAAAATCCAATTGCATTTTATAGGTGAGCGTGACAGGATAATTTAAGAAGGGAAGAGTCTGTCAGGTTTTTTTGCTGGCCGCCTTGCGCATGCGATTCGGTTATGTCTGCTGTCGTTTTTTCCCGCTTCGGCATTTTTTGCGGGCTTTGTCTTCGATGTAATTATTCCGATACGTTTAATAGTTATTGAGCTGTAATAACGCAAGTGCTTAACAGTCGTTTTTGGTTTAGATAATTGCGCACGCCATATTGTTTTGATCGTAAAAGTTGGCACTTCTTTGTTCTGCGCGCCTCTGACAGATTTCTCGCGAATTTTTCTCACGATTTCGGCCACTTTGCAGTAAGACTAATTGCAAAAAGACACAGGGTTTGTTCCCGGGAACCGATGACGCGTCAGATGATTTTCCTCCTGGATTCACTTTCTTCTGAGAAGTATCTGGGAGCTGATTCACGGTTGCATAGCATGATCGCCGAGGAGATGCGTATACTTCGGGCAATGGATGCAATTATCTAGGGTACGTGGTAATTTGAAGCGATCAGACTTGAGCGTTTCGCGAATGTGGCGTTATTTATTTTTGTTGTATAATTTTTATTATATATTTAGGGGCAATCAAATAGTATAAATTGATGTAAACGGGTATTTTACCGTAACAAAATATAAAATGTAATAATAGGTTACAGGGTTCTTTTCTTAAAACACTGACCGAAGTGAAGTAACAAATTGTTTAGTTTGTTTATGTTAGACAGGGAAGCTCTTGCGCTTCATCTCACCTGATGGTAAGTGACGTTAAGGGCCGAAGATGGAACCGAGATTCAGCTGGAACCCTCAACCACAGAGGGGCTGGCTATCTTATCACACATTGTCACAATACACACAATAGTGCTGTTAACATTAATAACATATTTTTATAAGATGGTGGTAGCTAGCCAGGCGGACTTGAAAGAAGACCGACCATATTTATAGTAATGTTGTTGCTCGTACGTTAAGGGGGCAACCACTTCCCTCTCCCTATGATTCGGCGAACAAAAAACAATTAAAGCAGGATATTTATTGTTTGTTCCACAGGAGTCCTCGCCGACCTTGACGCTTATATCATCGAAGGTGAGTCCAAAAGCTGGTATTTAAGCGTTGCCACCATTCGATCATGCCATCGCTTGCCTTCCGGTCCAACAATCGATATCCTGCGCTAAATTGTTTTTGTTTGGAGTCTTGTGTTCTTTTTTGTAACAAATGTGGAGTTGTATTGTTTGCATGAACTATTAGGCTTGCGTCACCGTCATAGCTATGGTTGTGCGATTGAGACATGCGAAATCGTTTTTTTTTGTAAATAGTAGGCAGTGTAAATTCTGAGTATTGTTAGATGTAATTCTAGTAAGTTGCTGCCGCACTCAGAGACCTCGATTAACTTTAATGAGTACTAAATACAAAAAAATGTCAATCAAAACTAGACCGGCAATAATAGCGACTAGTTTTGAATTGACATTTTTTTGCTTATATCAAAGTAGGTAGGTACTCATTAACGTTAACTGAAGTCTCTGAGTGCGGCTGTTAGTTAGTTGTTTTTTAAGAAGTATTGGGGAAACTAGATGGTGCGCTGGCTTAGCGCGCTCGGTTTGCGTTTGCGTAAACCGATCAATGTTCGCTAAGGCTGGTAATTGGATGGGTGATCAATAGTATATTATCTCGAGTTCCTCCTTCCTTCGTCAGGACATTAAGCCGTTGATCCCGGCTGCATCCGTAGTCAGTAATTTATTACTGACTTAAGATGCAGTCGGGACATTTAAGGGCAATAATGATGATTGAGAAAACAGTCCTTGAACTAAAATCTTTGTACGTTTTATTTACGCCAAACTTAACTTGATTTATATTTAAAATAGCAAATCATGTTATAAAAGAGCATTAATTTTGTGCATATAATAAATCCAAGTATATCGATTTATGTGCCCGATAGATGGCAATAGTCTCATCCCCTAACACATGGGAGCTAACAACACTGGGGAAACGTGGGTGTTGATTTACTTCTCCCAACCCTTCGGGTACAATAAGCGTGATATGTGTATGTTAAATTATCCAATAACTTATAACAATTTGCATAATTAAAAAGTTAACGTACTAAACAAATATCAGCGAAATTTATTAATTCGTTTTTTACAATATCTGTAGCAAAATAACATTCTACAATAACACGGCCATTCATAATTTCGTGTTGATTAATTTATATTAATATTATTTACATAATTATTTTTGGTCCACGGAGTACTGTTACAGCTAAGACGCGTAGCTTATTCGGGTTTTGGGGTTCCGCAGTTGCTAGGCTGAAGGCCATCTTCGGTAAGATGATAGGTACTTTTATTATTAAATTGATTTTCAATTGAACATTTTAATAAATGTTTGATAAGTTATCCCCAAGAAAAATATGCGAGAATTTTCAAAAATTCATTATGTTGGTCGAACGGGAATCGAACCGTTGTCCTTCGCAATTCGGGCAGAGACCAAGCGAGCGTATTTGAATCATAATAAAAATATTTGATATCAGCAGTATCAGTGTAACCCGCACTGGCCCAGAGTAGTGGGTTATGACCCAATCTCCCTATATTCTTCTAACCATAGGCCCTTGTCCTAGCAGTGGGCATTAAAGGGTTTGTGATGATGACAATGATGTGATGTGTTAAAATTTAATTGTAAAATTTAAATTTCATTTTTAAGATTAAAATTTCTCGACTTTTCATGAAATCTATCTCAAACAGGCATTCTTGTAAGTATTTTTTCTTACATACCTTATTGGCCCATGTGAAACCACGCCATTGCCACCCGATAGTGACTTGACTAGTTTTTTCTAATTAAACAGGTCCAACTCGAGATGTTTTATGGATCCCAACAATTTACCATCGTGGGTGTAATTTAATAGTGACATTTCCCCCGTGATATATGACGCCGACGCTGATTAGTGAAAATAATTGTAATCGTATGTGTTTGCGTAAATCACACACGGCATTAAGTGTCTCATTATATGAATAACACTGCATTCTTAATAACGTCCGGCTTGGAGGAGATAGTTTAGTTCCGTACCTACTGAAATAAAGTAAATAAATAAATATTTTTTTTTAGCACTTACCATTACTATAGCTCAAAATAAATATAAATACCTAGCTATTATTGTGATGAGTAAATAATATACTGCCAAGTACAATTGTAAAATGCATATACAGAATTTTGTATTTGTAACATGTTTTAAGTAATTTGTGGGCTATAGGCTGTTTTATTTTTAAGTGTAACATACCTAATGTCTAGAGAGATAACCGCCGTTATTAAAATAAAATTGTAGTTACCGGCGCAAATTTTTGAAGCTTATACAAGCCTATGTTTGTTGATGTAATTAATATTATGTATTATGTAAAATATCTGCGGTATTTCAGTGTTGACTCGGTTTTTCTCACCCAATAAAACTCACTAGTAGGTATATTATGTTTTATTTTAATTTGAACATTCTATAAATGTTAGAAAATTTGTCGTGGCCGTGTGGTGGTGGCAGAGTAGAATACAATTGCCACCACCCCAAACCTCTCCCGTGGGTGACAAGGCGACTAAGGGCAAATCAGTATTGAGGAATGGGCAGCGGCGTTCCTCTTATACCACCTATACCTGCGATATACTGCGACTTTTGTGCCATAGGCTGGCAATGGCAAATAAATGGCAAAAGGCTCGCCACCTATTACATTGGACCTAGCATAATCGGCGAAACGTGGGTGGTATTTCACCTCCGCCTACCCCTTTGGGGATGTAGGCGTGATTTATGTATGTATGTATGTTGAAAATTTGTACCTACTACAAAGAAAATTGTCATCTCAGGCATCTGCCCGGATTGCTGAGGACGCGGGTTCGATTCCCGCATCAAGACTATTTTCTGACCACAATTTTCTTTGTCACTAGCATCATCAATCCAACAACCCGTAGTACAGTAATTGGTTAGAAATACACTCGGCAACTCATCGTGTCATAATTTCCTGTCTTTGTGCACATGTCTCTGGTGTTCCCAGTACTTTGCACAGTCACTGACGTATTAAAATAGTACAATTTGTCGACTCGACCAAGTTACAGCATGATTCTTATTAGTAGTTTGTTAAAATAGATTGTGAGATGAGATTCTTATTTTCGATGAGTTGGAATAACCAGCTCATGTTTCAATACGAATGTAACCAATGGATTTTGTTCTTTACTTCAAGCACAATTACTCTTTGTTTACTGTTTACTGAATATCAGGGCAGTTATTACGCACTCTCATCAATGACCGAAAAAAGAAAAATAAGAAATACCTTTACGAAATACCTTCATCCAATGACCGGCCTTGGCGTATAGTGCTTAGTTTACAAAATCACAGGCCGAATACGCTAAACCACTACCTACATCGAGGACTCTTCATTACAACGAATCTATCAACAATCATCAATTTTGTTCACCTTTACTTTGGTATCTTACAAGGGTTAAAACAGTGATGAGGAATTGGGCATCAGCGTTTATGATGCACCTAATACCTAGAAATATGATGCGATTTGGGTGCCCAGTATATGGCAATCAGCTCACACCCTATTACATGGGACTGAAAATAGTAGGCGAAACGTGGGTGTTAACACTTCTGCCTATATTCATGTATGTAGGGTATGTAAGTAGGTATGTAATCTTACATTTAAAATACACTGTCTCGAAAATTCTAAGAAACAATGCGTTAGGTACACTCTCTAATTGATATTACAACTTTGCTCAAGAAGGTCACCTCAATAAGATACATAGAAACGTTAGCAACAATTACCTTGTGTACTGAGGTCAGGATTTCTCTGATGGCGTGTAATATTTGTTCGGCAATAGTATCCGGATATGGACTTAGTCATTGCAATCTTAAGTAATGAGTAACGCGTAAGGACACGCTCATGAACAATAAGGAAAAATATTTGTAATGATATATGTCTTATCTAGAGTAGGCAATATCCGATTCGTGGAATTAAAAGCTTTTGGGTTGTGAGAGAAATATATGAAATAAATATTTTGCTATCCCTTTTATTGACACAGAGGAAACTTAATATTTAAAAAAACAATAAAAGAAATAATTATAAAATGTGTATTAAAATGTGATTTGTTCGATTTTAATTTTAACATTATATAAATGTTAGAAAAAATAGTAGAAAGATTTTGGTGGTTAGAAAAAGAATTTCGAAAAATTATGATCTTGAGGCGGGAATCGAACCCGCGTCCGCTGCTATCCGGGCATCATAAATAATTTTTCGAAATTCTTTTTCAAACCACCAAAATCTTTCTACTAATTTTTCTAACATTTATATAATGTTAAAATTAAAATCGAATAGTTTATAAAGCAAACCCAAGCTTAACCGAACCCACGGTATTTGTAAAAATATCTGCTTTGGAATGTTTGAAATTTATTTCTACATTGCGAGGGTACCCGTTGGCTTACAACGTGAAGTGTAAAGGTTAGAAGAATTTCGGCAAGTTAGTTAGTGTCTTGGGTGGCCGAGCGGTCAGGCACCTGCCCGGATAGCAGCGGACGCGGGTTCGATTCCCGCCTCAAGATCATAATTTTTCGAAATTCTTTTTCTAACCACCAAAAAATGTGATTTGGTTTATATTCAGAGACACTAAATTTAAAGTAAACTTGACCAAATACTATCTCGTGTTACTCCGTGCTTTGGTAGGCACACCAAGCGGTTGGCACCGCTTAAGTGAGTCAATAGCACTTGTCATACATAAGTTTACTATCAAGTTATATTTTAGCTGTCCGAAAATAAACAAAGATTATAAACAACCGATAATACATTCATAATATCATGTTCAAATAAGAATCAAATCAAACGATATTAACCATTTTTTTTATTTATTCAACGACTATGAATGTGATCAAAATAACAAGTCAATAACCCGATAGTATTAGAAAATAAATACGCCATTTAGCCAGTCAACTTTAAAACAATCCCATATATAAAATAGATTACGGCGGGACCGTATAAGACGGGTTTGCGAAATTTTATATCTTACAACTATTGCGACAGAACCAAGGATCCTTTCCTTTGACTTGCGAGATATGCATTACGTGGGTGTGAGAGGCATTGTTTTTCCACGGCTAATGTTAGAAATAGTGATGTGCTGGATATCCGTATCCGCTGATATCCGAGTTAGAAGTGAGATCTGTATTCGTATCCGTTCCCTTATAGGTGGATTTTAAGGAGGTTTTAGCTTAATAATTTTTAATACATGGATTACATTGGATAAAATTCTATTATCTAGGTGATTAAGTAGCAAAGGAAAACTATTACATTTCCTTCAGATAATTTTTTATTTGTTAAAATCATATATTTATTTGGCACCTTTCTATTGCAAACATTATTATAGTGAGTTATCATACCGGTGCCTAGGAAATTATTATTTTGATTTTTACTTGAACAGTTAGAAAAAATAGTCTGAAAAAGTTCGCAAAATATAGTCTTGATTTGAGAATCGAACTCGCGTCTTCCACAATCCGAGCGTGCCTATAAGACTAAGTTTTTATGACCTAGTTTTCTTTGTAACTTTATGTATTATGGATCTTAACTTTCTTACTGCCGCACTCAGAGACGTCAATTAACGTTACTGAGTACTTAATGTCAAAAAGTGACTATTCTAAACTAGTCAGTATTCTTGCCGGGGTCTATGGTCTAAATATTTTTTTTTACATTAAATACTCATTAAAGTTTTGACTTCTCTGAGTGCGGCAGCTAGAATCTGATAAAGTTGAGATCCATATCCGTGACCGCGGAGACACCAAACACCCGTATTCGGCTCCGTGTCCGCGGATATATGTTCGATCCGGCACATCACTAGTTAAAAGCAATGAGTCGTTACGTACTCGATGCAGTTGTCTGACCTCTGGCTTGTCGCTGCCCGGTGACTGATTCACCGGATAATTCACACTGTCGAAAGTTACTGTCGTAGATTTCTCTTGGAGGCAGATCAATTAGTGCTGTGTTTGTACGCGCGATAAGGAACGCGTTTGGAAGTCGAGGTGTTTGAACTGCTGTTCGAATGTATTGTGAGCTGTGTTCGCTTGTGATAACAAGGCATGACATTATTTATAATATGAGCAGAATGAAAAAGATAAAAACAGAACATAGCAGCGGAGGAGCTAGGAGCTCTGTTTTATCGGTAGGGAAAATGCGATAAAACAGAAAATGTCTCAAGTCGCAAGTATTTGACGAGGTATTATCATTGTTTTATGTCACCCCCTGACACTTTATGGTCAGGAGTACCATAAAAATTCTTATAATCACACCTATCATCTAGCCCAAAGTAAGTAGCATAAGCACCTGCGTTGTGGATACAAGATGTACTTACACTTGGGTCACAAGTCCTAAACGCTGCCCTCTCCCACACAATGGCCCCGGTATATTATTTTTATTATCATTTTGCCGTGTGGTGACGGCAGAGTAGAATAAAATTGTCACCACCCCAAATCTCTCCCGTGGTTGTCGTAGAAGGCGACTAAGGATAAATCAATGATGAGGAATGGGCCGCAGCGTTCCTCTTGTACCACCTAGCAATGTACTGCGACACTTTTGTGCCCGATATATGGTAATAGGCTCGCCACCTATTACATGGGACCTAACATAACTGGCGAAACGTGGGTGCTAGTTCACCTCTGCCTACCCCTTCGGGGATGGAGGCGTGATTTATGTATGTATGTATGTATTTTGCCAATGCTGTGTTGATACGTTTAGTTAGTATTTTGTTTGTTACAAGGTATCCATGTTGTTAGGTAGATGATAAAGATAATAATAATATATTGTTCTTATTCAAAATAGAAACGTTAAAACACATAGCAATCAATTCATTGAACACGACATAATATTCGACTACAAAGGGTACAGTTGAAAAATTCATGTACGCAATCAAAAATAATGGTATTCTATATTACAAAATTAAATCAAAGTAATGGAAGCCATATTGCGTTATTAAAGTGTAAAGTAGATGTTGTAAAAGTGAAAAGTGTAAATATATCGCTCAACGAACTCGTGAATAATCTTAGAACTGAGATAAAAGTTTTAGTGTAGATTCTCGCGGAGGTGAGAATGCTAAGGGCTGATTTAGCGATGGATGTGGCATGTAAGATTAACTATTTAGATGATCTTATGTTAGGTATGTTTTATCGGTCAACAGCTCCATTTCGCCTGCTTTGCTGTGGTGCCTGTGATGATTATAGTATACATATACATGCATATATAAATCACGCCTATATGCCCGAAGGGGACTTAGTCGGGGCAAATGTGAATAACACTAACGTTTTGCCAATTAGGTTAGGTTCCATGTATTGTAGCGAGCCTATTGCCATTTATTGGGTATGGAAATCGCAGTACAGTCCTAGGTGGCCTAAGAGGAACGCTGCTGCCCATTACTCACTGCTGTCTTAACCCTTAGTCGCGATTGTTGGATGACACCCGCGGGAGAGATGGGGTGGTGACAATTGTATTCTGCTCTGCCGTCACTGCCACACGGTATAATGAGAGTTATCACGGCATATGTATTTAATAGTCTCACACAGTATATAATAATTATGACCCAAATGTATGTGTATATTTGTGTGACTTTAAACATTAAAATTAAATAATAACATGACTCGTAGTGTAATACATAATATATTATAATCTATTCGATTGAGTATCAAATGCAAACAAATTGGCAATAACATATTATCAACAAATATTAAGAGAAGAACGTAGCGTATTTTAATACGTAGGTACTATCATGAGTAAAAACCGATGTTATGAAATCAATTCTGCGTCACATACTCGTTGCATAAAATCACTATTACCTACTTGAGTCACACTGTAATAGTACTAAATATCCTTCTTCTTAAGAATTTACTTAGAGCCGGTTACGTAAGAGATCTTTAGAATTTTGTTGATGTAAGTCGCGTTGGTTTTATAATGCCCATTTTGAAATTGTAACGTGATTGCAGACAAAATTAACATTATTATTTACGCATGCATAATGTATTCACAGAAATCACTTTCAATAATTGTTCTTAATGTAAATAGGCATGAATACATTACATAGAAATCACGTCTCATACCCGAAGGGGTACGCAGAGGCGCACGTTTCTCCAATTAGGTTAGGTTCCATGTAATAAGTAGTAAGCCTACTGCCATTTATCGACCACGGAAATCACATTTCATTGCTAGATGGTCTAAGAGAAACGCTGCTGCCCATTTCTCATTGCTGTTTAACCCTTAGTCGCCTTGTACGACTCCTGCGGGGGAGATGGGGGTGGTGACAATTGTATTCTGCTCTGCCGTCACCACACGGCACTAATCGCCGTCAATTATCACCTAATCGTTTTACATCCAAAGCCTTTTACACCCATAGAGATAATAAATATTAGAATTTATCCTGGATACCACCTCCGCCTGTATATGAATCCTGGTGTGGAGTGCATCGCGCCCACACTCGCCCAGTATTATTTTCGTTAGCGAGAGCGTTGCCACACATTGAAATATACCGGTGGCTACTTACAGATCGACTGCCGAATTTATTGAGATTACTGTTGGGTACGCCGTGTGGTGACGGCAGAGTAGAATACAATTGTCACCATCCCGAATCTCTCCCGAGGGTGTCGTACAAGGCGACTAAGGATAAATCAGTGACGAGGAATGGGCAGCAGCGTTCCTCTTATACTCGTACAACCTAGCAATGCACTGCGACTTTTGTGCCCGATAAATGGCAATAGGCTCACCATCTATTTATTATATGGGACTTGACATAATTTGCGAAACGTGGGTGCTGGTTCACCTCTGCCTACCCCTTCGGGGATATAGGCGTGATTTATGTATGTATGTATGTACTGTTGGATAGACGATGTGTCCTCTCCACGTGCTCTACTTTAAGGGCGTTAATTATCTATATGAATAAATAATTATTAACCTTAGATTATTTATGTGTGATCAAGAAAGGAATCTGGTGTGACATACGCCCGTGATACAATATTGATGCTGTGTGCGACGATCGCTGGCTTATCTCCCGAATCAGACCTGGCAACTGGTAGATAAGTTACAGTGATAAAAGTATAAAATCAACTGCCTAAGAAACGCAACGTTTTAAAATGAGACTAATTATTAACATATTAATTTACGTAACTCAAAATATTACTGTATTTTCTAAATTTATTAAGGCTTTCTCTTAAAAACTGCCCTTGAATAAAAATTAATGATCACCGTGTATCAACATAAGACGCAAACGTAGTATCTCTATCGGAACTAGAGTTCCTACTAGAGTTCCACCTGCAACCACTGTAGGTTGCAGGTGGAATAGTCATGATATGAATGAGAATAGGTAGGTACTTCCATACAGAAATATTAATACTTACCTACCTATTAAAATCGTTACTTCGTTACTTAGCACTTTTGCACCTGAAACACAGGTTTAATCTAGTTCAGGTGCAAAACTTATTCATGCATATGACTGATATTATGTCAGCATTTGTCAAAATGCAATAATATCAGTTTTCGTACCTACCTATAAAAGTATATATTTTTAATGTTGTTATTTATAACTTGTGATTGCAATTACTATACAATCATATTTGGTTTAGATTACCTTAAAATAAATATGCTGATCTTTTAACACCTGAAACACAGGATCTACCTAGTTCAGGCATATTGTTATATGTTTACCTCAATTTATTAATATTTGTAACTATTTTTAACTTTTCTAGCCCTAAGTTTTGTCAATAAAGATTTATTATTATCATTATTATATTGTGGTTACCTCATTTCAGTCGTGGGTTCAGTACATGATTGTCTTTTGTAAACAAACTCACGTTTTATTTTATCAAGTCTTGGATCCATCGTAAATAACTTAGTGTTTAGACGACTAACTGCTGCACTCAGAGACGTCAAATAACGATAATGAGTACTTAATGTCAAAATATGACAATTCAAAACTAGTCGCTATTCTTGCCGGGTCTATGGTCTAGATTTAATTGATATTTATTGACATTAGGTACTCATTAAAGTTATTTGACGACTCTGAGTGCGGCAGTTAGTATTTAGCAAATTATGTAGATTTTTGATTTTTGTTCAAACAGTCTACCTTTGTCTTCTGTTTTTACTCAAGTATCAACACCAACTCAATCCGCCCCTGGCCAGCGTGGTGGGTTATGGCCCATTCTCCCAACCATAGAGAAGGCCTGTGCCCCTGCACTGAGGACATTAAGGGGTAATGATGATTGTCTTGAAATTTTTTATCCGCAATACAAAAAATATAAATTTATAGCTATTTTAGTTTCGCTGTGTTTCGTCGACGCAATGAAATTCCTACCAAAATCCCCAAAGTCTGACTCATTCTTACTCAGATAAACATTAATTTAATCTCACGAAGAGACTAAATCAAAACTATCGCATCCCGATTACTCATAAGGCCCGTTCAAAGTCGGTTGCGGGAAGAAAAAAGACGCATTCGCCACGTGCTTCCCGCGACGGAAACGTATAATGACACCCCTCCCCTCCTCACCCCCCCACAAGCTACTACCAGCTATTTCTAGTAGCGACAGCAGAGACACTTCACTTGTACTTTACTGGATGTTTTGATGTGACTTTTCATGAGTGTCGTAGAGTTAACAAAACAAATAGACAGATCATTCAATGTACGTACAGTCAACAGTACGTCAGACTACCACAAAATGGCAAAATTTCTCAATCGATTTTGTGCTCTAATATTACCAAGTTAACGTTGACAATCGATTGAAGAAATTTGACAGTTTTGGGTAGTCTGAAGTGCCGTTGACTGGACCTATAAATATTTGAATTATTTTTCGGCCAGATAAGTTTTATTCAATAGTTAATATTCTCTAAGACTTGCACGAGCACTACACATTACACTACACTTTTACATGATCGATATAAAGTGATCGAAACGAAATTTATACGACGCTACGTGTTGGAGCTATTTTATTATAATTTATATTTTTTATTTATATGTTGCATGTGTGCGTAATGAGTAAGTATTATGATAGTTATAGGTAGGTAAATTTAGTTGCCAGAATTCTTTAAAAGTGATCACGCAACAGGTATGAAAGTGATACTATCTATCTAGGCATGTTGATTCGGCTAATAAACTACGTGCCATAATTTTACGACTCAAACTTTAGGGTGAGAAATGTAAAAAACATCAAACCTTACCATCATTTATTTACATTAGAATTTCAAGAATTACAGAAAAAAATAGTATTTTGTACTACAAAAAAAAATACTTTTATCGGAAAAGAAAATTAAAGTGTCCAGTCTCGTAGTTTCCTAACTCTGTGGCACGGGTGCGCGCGAGTCGCAAGCATCCGGCGCGTCTCGCACGAAAACAAGCGCACGCGCCGCTGACTCACTCCGGTTACATTTCAATACTATTTCCAATTAATGCGGGGACAAGACTCCCTAACACCTTGTACAGTTTATAAATAATATTATTTTGTGTTTATTCGATTATTTTGTGTTTATTCGTTCATGTTCTTGGGTCAGGAACAAGCCTATTTTTTTCCCCGAAGGGGTGGGCAGAGGTGGATTGTCACCCAATTGATAATTCGCCAGTTAAGTTAGCAAGGTGGCACCTCTTCAAAATTTGCATTAGAGCAACGTATGTTATAAAAAGTGCTTATTAGATAACGCGTATTTGTTACATAATATGTATATGAATCAACCCTATATTTTGTCCCCGAAGTGGTACGCAGAGGTGTATAATAAACCTTTGCGTACCGGGTGCCTACTCTGCGTAAACTATGTTCATTAAATTTGTAATATATTATAACTACGAATATATTTTCTATACTATTTCATATGTGTATAGGCACCTGCCCGGATTGCAGTGGACGCGGGTTCGATTCCCGCATCAAGACCATAATATTTCGAACATTTTCTAACCATCAATATTTTTGTAATATATGTATTTCTATTTTCTGCGCCTTAAGAAAAAATACAGATTCCCCTTTATCTATATAATCTCAATGAATACATTGCCAGGCGCTGGTAATCCTTCAGCTAAGAGAGTTTTCTTAGCATTTCCCGTGTCGATTACAGATTACTGATTCGAGCTTGGGTGATTTACCGCCATTGCGATCTGAATCGCAGACTAAAGATTAAACAAACCGTACACAATAAGAATACAACGACAATACAATACAAGAGTGCTATACAATTTCTTGAACGAAGCATTATTATGAATGTGGTGACGGTAGAGAAAAATTCAATAAATTGTCACCACTCCAAATCTCCCCCGCGGGTGTCGTACAAGGGTTAAGACAGCGACGAGTAATGGGCAGCAGCATTCCTCATAAACCTTACCTTACATAATTGGCAATAGGCTCGATTATAGTTTAACAAATTTATTTTATTTTATTTTAACAAATTAGACGGCCGCCTTGGTCGAATGCTCAGATTGCTGGGTATTGGCCAAGAGGTCCCGGGTTCGAATCCTGGTAGGGGCAAACTTTGTGATGACCACAAATGTTTGTTTCCGAGTCATGGTTGTATATATGTTTATGTAGTATATTTTCAACATTTATATACATAATTATATTAAAAATATGTCCGTCATCCAGTATCCATAACACAAGTGCTTAGGCTACTTACTTTGGGCTAGATGATAGGTGTGAGTGTAAAAATATTTATTTAATTTAAAAACAAATATTGTTACTACATCTTAAAACTCACCAATTTTTAGTTCAAGGGGAGTATTTGAAATTAACAAGATTGGTAAGAAGCTCACGTCGCATTATAAAAGACTAGAGCCGTAATAGAACGGCAAGATCCCCACACAGTTGGTTGACTACAGCGTAAGTGGAAGTAAACATGAGTGGATTGGGTTTATTTTTACAAAATAGATACGTATGTGTCGCGTGTTGAAGCGTAGGGTCGCCACACTAAAGAAACGTATGGACTGCACTTTTATTAATAAATAAATAAATCACGCATATAGTGATGGATGTAAGCAAACAAGGATGCAGGTCCGGTGGCAGCAATAATATTCGCTTGCAACCTCATAAATTTAAAAAGGGACAAACTCCGAAAGGCATAAAATCGGGCCACTGTTCACTAAACAAGCACCTATTTACCATTGAGGTGACAGACAGTTCTCTACGGAGAGGATGCGTCGAGGTAGAAGAAACGCCACAGCACGTGCTTACAAAATGCAGGAGCGTGCCAGATCAACAGGCAAGGCTTCTCCAATCCCCAGTATCGGTCCCTGAAGTCTGCAGCAGTCTGAAAAGGCTGCTAAGGTTTTGGGATAGTCTGGGATGGTTGAAGTAGTAACAGTTAGGCATTCATTGCTACTACTATTCCTGGAATGTATTGCCATGTGTTGGCTACATGACACTTCCAGAGGCCATGGACAACACTTAATAAATCATGGCCGACGGAATATCACTAAGAATCTATTAGAAAAACAAAGACTGACTGCATTCCTGTGGAATTCTGGCTCCAGAATAAAGTGTGAAATAATTTTAGTTTACCGAGGTAATCCGTGGGAACGTACCGCGGTCACGTTTGATCGTAAAAGCCCAATATCTTTTTGGACAGTCAGTATTTCACCTTCTATGCAAATTATTCTTTAGTTCATTAGGAGCAAAATTCCAATTCCAACAAACGATAAATACTTTACAAACAAAAACATACATCTATTATAAAGAAAAAAAACCGAATAATTATTGTCCGTATGCATCCAGGTCGCTGGGCAAACGTCACCACAGAGTGGTCACCTCAGGATGGTGGTCAGTTCGAACTAGAAAGAGGTAGCGAGATGATATGGAGGCTCCGGGGGAGGTCTTTGCCCAGCAGTGGAATCTTGTAGGTGAACAAAAAAAAATATTGTCCTCATGCGGGAAACGAACCCGCGTCCTTCTTCTTCTGTCTTTGTAATAATTTTAGTAACATTTATACAATGGTCAAATAAAAATCACAATAATAACTCTTATATGATGTATAATGTTCAAATAAATTATTATTTTTTATATAAACACTATACTTTTTCATCCTTGGCTCGCTCCTTATAAAGCTATAATAACCACTGGACTTCTGTAGGTACTTAGTCCACATCTCTCTCGCAAGACTTTGTTATAAATAAACGAAATTTTATGAAATATTATCCTTAGTTAATTAGTGCTACTCTAACAACCTAAGGTTTTATGAATATCAAATCGTAAACGTCGCCACCAATAATTACCAGTCATAAAAGCCGCGTATAATTTAATTTAAAATACAAAAACTAAACAACGCACTTGTTTTCCTCAAGAACATGTGCTGGTTGGTTATCGAAAATTAGCAGTTGTAAAGCTATAAAAATACTAGCAGATAAATAATGTTAATGGCGCCTCTGCGACGGTTGCTAAAAAAGCGACAAAATCCCGCGTGCCGCGTATTTTTAGTTCATGAAGCGACCAAAGTGTAATATTGGACTTACCTACGTTATACTTGATACGTGAGCTGACTCTGGTCGAACCGTGTACCTAGCAGGCGAAGATTTTGCTTGCGTTTTCTTTACAAACAGGGTGCCTAGTCAAGTGGCAAACCATACAGCAACATTTCTATCTCATCAGCAGCCCTTTAATGTCCCCACTGCTGGGGCACGGGCCTTCCCTATGGATGGAAGAATATAGGGAGTGCGGGCCATAACGCACAACGCTGGCCCAGTGCGGGTTGGTGGGTATTAATGACTGCAGATGCAGCCGGGACCAACGGCTTAACGTGGCTTCCAAAGCACGGAGGAACTCGAGGCAATAAATTTTTAGTCACCCATCCAATGACCGGCCTTAGCGGCATTGCTTAGTTTATGCAATCGCAGGCCAAGCGCGCTATGCCACTAGCGAGCTCCCCATTTCTATCTAAGAAATGTATAAATTTGTAACTTCTCTTACTTTTGACACGCCGGTCGCCAGGTTGTCCTCTCTGAAATACGCTAGTTTCGTACATGATTTTATTCTGTTCCTTCGAATAGAATGCCCACTTATCTAGAAGGGCATAATAGAAGGCGTCTTCTTCTTTTTGCCTTTATCTCGCTGCAGACGTACACAACATGTTTTCTTCTTCCACTCCAGTCTATACAAATTTTAAAGTATAACATTAATTACTATAGAAAATATACCACCAACTTTACATTTAATATTACAATGTATCTTCACATTGCGACGGTTGGTATTCTAGTCTGTAGTAGTTTAGTATGACATTAAAAGTTCAATTAAGAGGTCTTATTGCCAAAAACCCAAGAAGGCCGTTTAATTAAGCTTCTATTTTTAGGAAATAGTTTAAATTTGTCCAAACACGTTTAAGCGGCCTAAACGCGTATGTGTTCTCGGTATTCCGGTAAAAACTAATTTATAACGACTGCTGTTTAGACGATAATCTGTTCTAGTTAACTATAACGCTATTGCTCTCCTCAACCGCCTGCCTACGACTCTGCTGTTTAAGACGATGACACACAATCCCTTCTAGGCATTTAAAACGTAAATTTAAAATTGATACCAAATTAAAAATATGTAAATCAAAAAATACCCGTAAATATTCCTAAAATATCACACAGTGAGTTTTAATTAAGCTTCCATGAATGAACTATCTATAATTAGTACCTCTTCCTCACCCTTACGTGTCAATGAAGAGCGAAACATAAAGAGCCAAACTTATGATTTAACAAAAAGCTTTCAAAAGTAATCCCATAATGGACTAGTTTCGGTACTTCTGGCAGCGGAAAATACATCGCAGTAGAATTAAAACCGTAACGACTGAACAGTTATCAGGGCCATAATTCGGCTAGTTACAGAAACAATAAAATATACGCGATAATTTGGACACCTTGGGGTGGCGGCGACGTCGGTGCCTCGCGTGCCCCACCGTAATTGCTATACTTGGTACCGCGGGTTACGCACCACTGGAAGACCTACGTGCCACTTGAATACGATAGGATATCATACCAGTTGATGGAACGGGGCATAGTAAGTAAAGTAGCTGTTGCGCTGAACATATTTTTACTATGGCCGAAGATACAACCCTCGGGCGGAGGGAGGTGGTAGGCTAATGCGAACAACCCTAGGACTGGTTCCTGGGAGATAATATGTCCGACTCTTACCGAGTAAACAACTTAGCACCTATATGACATACCCGGGAAGGGTCTATAGGCGTGCTTGACAATAATTTAATCGGCTGATATTCTTATATGAGACCCCGATCTATCCGTGGCTGAGAATCGAGGGTGGGTTCTGGACTGGTTCATTTAATTGATATATTCTTCTCCCTGCCCTGTTCCCAGTCTATCTGGGGTCAGCGCAGTATGTTTCCTCTTCCATTCATATCGGTCAGACGTCGCCAAGCCATCCACTCCCTTTTGATTCATATTATCCATCGCACCGTAAAGGTGCTAGTGATGAATGAATGTATAGAAAAGAGACGGAACGGCCCATGTCGAGAGACCGATGAACGGAGAGAGTGAATGGAATGACAACATTCCAATCCATACTGTTCAAGGTTTTGGCTTTGGTTTTACAGCCAGCCGCCAGCCTGACACCAACCCTCTTTGGGTATGCTGTTGTTGGTGGATTGCCCTCCACCATTCGGGTGCCCCAAAGTGCTTATTGGTCATTTATTTGATATAAAAGGTAATATAACCATTGTACCATAATAGTAATAGTACCATCTAGCAAATTTCTGCGTTTAAAGTTCTCGGAAGATGGCACTAGGCTGTTATAGGGTGCTATTACATGGGACCTGGAATTAAATCGCGAAAAGCGGGTGTAAAACACCACTGCCTACCGCTTAGGGAAGAAAGGCGTGGTTTACATAATACGTATGTTATGTATTTATTATTTTGGTTTTTGTTTAAATTAATTATAATTCACAGAGAAATTTGCGATTAGAGAAAGGGCGAAAAATTACAGTCCTGATGCGGGAATCAAACCGGTATACCTAGGCATCTGCCCAGAATGTAGAGGACGCGGGTTCGATTCCATAATTTTTCGAACTGTTTCTAACCACATATTTTTTTTTGTATGTGTATCTATACAAATATTATAAAGCTGACGAGTTTGTTTGTTGGTTTGGTTTGGTTGAACGCGCTAATCTCAGGAACTAGACTCAAATTGAAAAAATGTTTTTGTATTGGTTAATCCATTTATCGAGGAAGGCTATAGGCTATATAACAACCGACATTAACGAGAGCGAAGCCGCGGGCGGCCACTAGTGTTAAAATAAATCGACTATCTAAATCGGAAGGTTTACGCGAGTGACTCGCCCGAATCCAAACGGTTCTTGCGAGAAGTGCGTGTCTTCAGTCGACGGGCGTCGTAAGCGCGAGGCGTGGCGAGGCGAGGGCGTGGAACTTTTAACGGCCTACATATATCTGCGGACACCTGAAACATTTTCCAGGTGTATACACGCCCTTGTAATTGTCTACGAATACAGACGTATTATGATAAAATGTCGAGGAGCTCGTTAGCGCAGTGGCAGAACGCGCTTGGCCTGCGATTGCGTAAATTAAGCAATCTTCGCTGAGGCCGGTCATTGGATGGGTGACCAAAAATTTATTATCTCGAGTTCCTCCATGCTTCGGAAGGCACGTTAAGCCGGAGTTCCTCCATGCTTTGAAATCGGCACATTAAGCCGTTGGTCCCGGCTGCAATGCAGTCTGTAATACCCACTAACCCGCACTGGGCCAGCGTGGTGGGTTATGGCCCAGTCTCTCCATAGTGGAAGGCCCGTGCCCCAGCAGTGGGGACATCAAAGGACTGGTGATGATGATGATAAAACGTCGCCGCAGTACCTAAGAAGCTGTCGAAAAGAGGTCCTTATTATAACGTGGGTGTTAATTCACCTCTGCCTACCCCTTCGGGGAAGAATACACGAGAATTATGTATACATAATTCTCGTGATATCTCGTTATAATAAGGACTTCGATTGATTTGATTGATATTTTTCTTTAACAACTCTTAACGACAGAATAGAGTTCACTAGCGATTGTCGTCTTTCAAATACTGATAACGTGTACCTTCTATAATGGACTTAAGAAACTGACAGCAACTGTCAAAAATGCATTCTTTCAGCGCCCAAACTGTAAGCCCCCAGAAGGGCGCTATCTGTAAAGTTGGGTGTTCACTCCACGGACATGCCCGCCGAACCTCGCTTCTATTAGGTCTGTGCGTTGTTTGGCTAGTGTAGGACCGTCACAGTCAGTCTGGCCCACGCAAACGAGGCCCGCGTGGGCATATCTGGCATGCCAGTCTAGTGAATTCCCCGCTTAAGAAGCAATTCGTTACAAACTACTGCTTCACCAAGCGAAGAGATATAACGCGGTAAAATCAGCCAGCCCACGAAACAATACGCACGCTGATGACTCGCAATTATTTCAAGGAAATAACTTCCAAGCGCTGTGAAAACTTATGTCGTTGCGTGTGTACCACGCCGCACGCGAACCCCACCCCCGACGCAGTGCCGCCTCGCACGCCATACAATACCCTATCCTGCACCTTGCCCGCAAAAACCCTCGTACAAAGCCGGCAATGCACACTAGACAAAGGGACGCTTGGGAGATTTTTCACACGCAGACAGCAACTAATAAAAGTTAGTTTTGACAGTGGGACAGGTGTTAAATTTATATCAGTTGGAGGGAATTCGTATCGTGTCGCGATTATATCGCCTTTAAGTACGGAACGATTCCAATTTGGTGAGGGGCCCCGTTTTACGGTGTCCATAAATGTTAATTTCACGAAAATGCCGATTTTATTCCGCTAACGTGTCGGAGCGATTTGAAGGAATGAATTTGGTGTCAGCCTTTGTGCGTTCGCGGGTGGGATGGGCTATTTAATGCCGGTTTCAGTAGTTCCAACTCGCGTTTGTGACGAGTTTGAATTGCTATCAGGTACTTTATCGGAATATTTCATGAAGTCTTCAAGCGAAGTTGGTTTAATTGGCCGCTGGTACAGTCAGACCATTTAGTTCCTCGTCCGATTTCTATGTCGTATAACAGAAGCTTTTTTTTATTAAACCTTTTTTTATTTAATGCTTTTGCAGTCGGAATATTTGTTTTTCTTTCTTTCCGACAGTGCTGATTGCCTCAGAGTGTGCTGAAGGTCTTTAAAAGTCAAGATCATATCAGATTTTATAAAACTCTTCAACGCAAAGCACAAAATCGATTGAGAAAATTTTACATAATTATAACCTGACTAAAATTAATCTATGTTTCTAAAATATTATACACCTATTATGTCATTATTATTTGCAAATTCAATGAAAATCGAAAACCCACTGCTACTAATGCTAAAAATGAATGAAAATAATAATATAAATTATATTCATCATCAGAAATCATTGAATGATTTATGCCCGTGAATTGAATATTGCAATAAAAATTCAATTATGTCATGTCAACTTAGCGTTAATCTCGTAAAGTCTCTATAAGAAAATAAAATGATTCATGGTGACTGGATTTGTTAAAGTGGACAATCTTTGTTTACACCATTCCCAATTAGAGACGTTGTTGATTTGAAAGTAATTAATTTCCCTTGAATGCGTGGATCTAATCCTCACTGGGCCAGCGTGGTGGGATTTGCTCCATTCTCAAACTATACTAACATTATAAAGACCATTAGACCATTAGACCGACCCTTCTCGGGAGCGCTGTTGTGACCGTGGGATACTCGCCACCATATGAAGAACCCTGAGAGTGTCTGGCACAAACCCAGAAAATTTCGTATCAGGGATGCTGCCAATTTCTTATCTTGTAACCCTTAGGTGAATTGGTCCTTAGTCGACACAGGCGGGAGATTAGGATGTGGTGACGAAAGCTTAATAAAAGTTTCACCAAAGCCATCTCCAATTACTTCAGCTGACTGCAAGATTCGGAAAAATTCAATTGTTGCAATTTTAACATTCTTATCGAGATCGCTAACTTCCAACCAACCAAATGGGAAGGCTGCTTAAATTTCAAATGAAATCAACATGAAAACTCGACGACAATTAGAACGGATAGAACTTTTACGGAAACGGATTGAGTGCCATCCAAAAACGACATAGCCGCAGGGTGAACGCCCTCTCATTAAAGGGCCTCCGATTTTAACCTACAACTGTTACCATTGCGGGCTGTACACTGGCATAGAAAGAAAATTTCCTAACGCAGCCGCCGATGAATGTGCCTGCGCACGAGTGTCACATTACGGCCGAAGTGGCCCTTTTTATTTTTATTTTGTCAAATTGTAGCTGAAATAAAACGGGAGTGTCCAATAAAAATACCGCCGGTAGTCGGTACTGTTATTGAAGACGAGAATAGAGCGGGGCCCTCGGCGCGTGCGCAGCTCCGGCGGGACATATGTACTCCACTTATGACATTATATTAATGTACTCCACATCCACATTAATGACATTAATAATAAATAAAACATGATATTTTTTTTTGGATCTTTATAACTTTATTCAATAAATTGAAAAAAAAAAAAAACTCTACAATTCTACAAATGACATCATAATGTAATAAATAAAATATGTTTTTTTTTATCTTTGTAACTTTGTTTGTTCAATAAATTAAAAATCAATGTTACAAAAAATATTGCAAACAATAATCATTTATATTTTTTATCACAAATCAGGACAGCATTTTCAAAATTTTTTTTTACTCATAAGATATGAAACACCCCTTTCATAAATTACCAGACCTTTTTTCTTTATAACTGAAAAAAAATAAAGAATTTTTATATAAAAATAAAAAATAGATAAAGGCAAGAAGGTTATTATAAAAACCCTTCTTATTACTCTGCTGCTTAATGGGGAAGTACGTGATTTAGGTGTATTTGTATATGAGGAGCTCAATGGCGTAGTTGCAAAGCGAGCTCAGCCTGCGATTTCGTAAACTAAGCAATATTAACAAATTACTAAGACTAGTTATTTTATGGGTAACCATAATTTATCTCAACTACCGCCAATCCGCACTGGGCCAGCGTGGTGGGATATGGCCCATTCTCCCTATATTCTTCCATCCTTATGTAAGGCCTGTGCCCCAGCAGTGATGTTCCTATGCATGTTCATCATCATCATCATCATCATCACCAGCCCTTTAATGTCCCCACTGCTGGGGCACGGGCCTTCCCTATGGATGGAAGAATATAGGGAGATTGGGCCATAACCCAACACGCTGGCCCAGTGCGGGCTGGTGGGTATTAACGACTGCAGATGCAGCCGGGACCACCAGCTTTACGTCCCTTCCGAAGCACGGAGGACCTCGAGATAATAAATTTTTGGTCACCCATCCAATGACTGGCCTTGCGAACATTGCTTAGTTTTCGCTATCGTAGGCCAAGCGCGCTATGCTTCTGCGCTAGCGAGCTCCTCACCTATACATGTTAGGCTCCATGAATAGGGGCCGACTCTATTGCCATCTATACCAACCATGTTAACCGCAGCATTGCTAGGTGGTTTTTTAGGATCGCTGTGTCGCATTCTTAATGCTATCGGTTGACGCCTATGGACCCTATTTCAGGTATGGTATATAGGTGGTTTTAGTCGGTGCGAGTCCGATATACCCTCCAAAACTGCATCAGCATTCCCACTTCCCTCTCCATGGAGGGTTACAAAAAAAGCATTCATAACTACGTCCGTAATCGGAGACGTCAATTAACCTTAATGAGTAGGTACTTACATACATACATACATAAATCACGCCTATATCCCCGAAGGGGCAGGCAGAGGTGAACTAGCACCCGCGTTTCGCCAATTATGTTAGGTCCCATGTAATAGGTGGCGAGCCTATTGCCATTTATCGGGCACAGAAGTCGCAGTAGGTACATTGCTAGGTGGTATAAGAGGAACGCTGCTGCCCATTCCCCATCACTAATTTATCCTTAGTCGCCTTGTACGACACCCACGGGAGAGATTTGGGGTGGTGACAATTGTATTCTACTCTGCCGTCACCACACGGCACATGGCAATGAGTAGGTACTTAATACATAAAAAATGTTCATCATAGACCAGACAAGAATAGCGACTAGTTTTGAATTGACGAAAAGCACGTTATGGAATCTTTTAATTTAAAGTCATGTCTCTGAGTACTTACGGCTGTTAAGCAGGGATCTAGAAATTATATATAGACGCCTTATATCTGCCTGCCAGACATGCCCGCGCGAGACCTCGTTTGTATGGGCCGCAAATCTAATAGAAGCGAGGTCCGGCGGGCATGTCTGCAGCATGCCCCCGGGCATGCCTGTAAAATGAAATCCCCGCTTTAGTCATTTAGGACCAACTTTAGTCGCCTTGACTGATACCCGGAGCGATAAGGGGTGGCGATATTTTTATTCTACGTATCGTACTCACGTAGTAATACGTAGTGCCGCTCCTGCGTTACGTCAACAAGTGACACTTGTATCCGAAGTCGCGTTTACCAAATAAGTCCGCCGGGTGAACGACTCTCGCGACTATTTCAGAGTCAATAATTATACACGCGCAAGGAGCGACATGTCCGACTGTTCGTGTTTCTGAATGGATTCCAGCGAGACGCTATTTGTAAGGTGATTATTTTTGGTTATTAATCAATTTCGTTGAGTGTGTCGTGGAGAGATAAAACAGATTTCTTCTGTTCGTAGACTAAAACTGACTTGCTGGTGTACCTACGAGTCGAGGGGACCATTATTTCGGTTTGGTACCCACTGTACCTCCACAATCGGACCTTAGCTCTATAATAGGTCAGTCAGTCGAGAGAAGGGCGTTTGCGGACTGTTGGGCATAGGCCTCCCCCAAGGATCTCCAAACCAACGGCCGTCAGTTCTCCTCGCAATGTGCCCTGCCCACTGCCACTTAAGGTCCGCAATTCTTCGGGCTACATCGGTGACCTTAGTTCTCCTGCGGATCTCATTTCTGAAATGATCACGCAAGGAAATACCGAGTATAGCCCTCTCTAATGCCATTTGAGTGACTATGAGCTTTCATATGAGGCCCATTATTGCGTAAATTAAGCAATGTTTGCTAAGGCCGGTCGTTGGATGGGTGACCAAAAATGTATGACCTCGAGTTCCTCCGTGCTTCGGAAGGCACGTTAAGCCGGTGGTCCCGACTGCATCTGCAGTCGTTAATACCCACCAACCCGTACTGGCCCAGCGTGGTGGGTTATGGCCCAATCTCCCTATATTCTTCCATCCATAGGGAAGGCCCGTGCCCCAGCAGTGGGGACATTAAAGGGCTGCTGATGATGATGATGATGTAAGCGGCCACGTTTCGATTCCGTATGTCATCACAACACACACGTATTGAAGATATTTGTCTTCAAGCACTGCTGTAGATGGTCCGAGAATATGCCGCGTAGCTTCCTGAACGCTGCACAGCCGAGTTGGATTCGTCGATTGACCTCTTTCTGGAAGTATGATAGGACCTATTCGGATCTATTGGACAAATTATACCACTTATTCAGGGTTAAACAGGCACGTTTTTTGTTCTTAAAGTGAGTAACGAATACGTTACGACAGTGCTACTATGCTGACGATATACCTTCGTCTAAACTACTCTACCATCCTCTTAAAAAAAATTCTAAATTCACCTTCAATTATCCAAGTAATTCTCAAAATACCTATACAAGTCGAGTAAATAGATCACATTGAATTACCTCAAACATTAGATGAACATGAATATATTTCTTTAGTCTCCAGACATTACGCATAAAGGAACATAAATTACACTGTGACATCTCCATGACGCAAGTACCTACATGCAATACTCATGGAAAATAACGCGTAGTCGCCAAGTAAATTATCCAAAATAAAATTTATTGTGTAAGTGTGGTCTGCCCACGCAGAAATAGATATTATGTAGCGTAAAAATTGTGACGGGAATAATATTCGGTTATGCGTCTATTGCGCAAAAGTATCAACCGCTATACACCTCTTGGTTGTGGGGCGGCAACGGCTTCGGTGCTTATCGGATAAAAAAATAAAATAAAAAAAACATACATACTAAATACATACACATATCCCTGAAAGGGTGTGCAGGTAGAGGTTCGCCTCTAAGAGTGGATGTTTAATTCATCTAACACCCACTTTGTAAATGTGAGATGTAGGTACCTAATGCTTGAATGTATTGTTAATTTAATTACGTTTGATTTGTAAGATGCAAGCATCCCTTTCTCAATTATCGTTCTTGTCATTAAATCTTATTTTAAGCCACACCTTAAAGAGACGATAACAGACTTAGCATTCCGATTCGCCCTGCGGGTGCCGGGTCAATAGGTTGGCAAAGCCCCACTACACGGCACGCCTGAGCCGAGGTCCGCGCCTTTAGAGGCACCCTCAGACCTGCCGATCCAAGCTCCGACTCGGGCGCCCTGAGGGCTCTCTGCTGTGAGGCTCTCCGCGGCAGTATATCTCCCTCGGGAGAAGCCGTCCTCCCACGGGGGACACCTGCCGTGGAGGCACCCTCACAGGGAGTGCTCGACTGCAAGGCTTGAGAACACGTTTGGCTTTAGGTCAAGGTCTTCGCCTTCCCCAAAAAACCCGGTAGATACTGTAAAGGCCACTCGGCCAACAGCCTAGGTCCTTAAAAAAAAAGGTTGGCAGAGGAAGCTCCCCTTCGCCAACCCGTGTTTTTTCTCTACCCAGCCGTATATTAGGTAAGATTCCGGCAGAGACTCAAATAACACCTTAAACTAATGTATCATCAGTCATAGATGTATCCAAATACCTACCTATGCATATTTTAACCAATAAACGCATGGTCACACTTGACGGGAACTTACAAGAAGTAGTTTAAAACACATAATTATTAACCTGGATCTGATCCAATAAAACTACACAACACCCATGATACTAACTGCCTAACTGCCGTGCTAGGGATAGGGAATATTAATGTGTTTTGAAAAATTAAAATATGTTAGTAATGAAAATATAAATAAATAGAGTTACACACGATCATTTCACGGGGAGGAGATAGGTAGATGGCGCAGTAGCTTGGCGCGCTCGGCCTGCGATTGCGTAAACTAAGAAATGTTCGTTAAGGTCAGTCATTGGATGGGTGAGCGATATTTAATTAGGTATATCGAGGTCCTTCGTGGTTCGGAAGGCACGTTAAGCCGTTGGTCCCGGCTGCATCTGCAGTTGTTAATACCCACCAACTAAGACTGGGCCAGCGGCTACGGAAAATTGTCCTTCATCTATGTAACATTTTTTTTAACATTTGGCATTCAAATAACAATCAAAATAGGTAATAACAAAAGTTTTGTTTACACTTCTTACGTGCATAATCATAATTTAACAATAACGTCTGGCATAATATTAAATATTATTATTAAATATAAAAAAGTAAAACCGTAATTAGACGTAAGCTTTAGATATTTAAGTGATATATTATTTTCATAAGGTCTGTGGTTTTTGTTACTTGTAAAATAAAATAAATAAATAATAAATAACCTAATTATTATTCAACGATCATGAAAAAGTGATTGTAGTGATTAGGGTCATCTCAATAATAAAGCAGGTAGTTATTTAATTTAAAAACTATTTATCTAATTAATATTTTTTTAAATAAGTATTTAAAATTTGTCTAATACAAATGAATGGTTGAATAGGTACATGTTTTACTAATTCTGTTTTATTCAACTGATTTTAATAGATAATTCAGCTGATTTTAAGTAATGGTAAATGGTAGCCTACCTATTATTTTTATGGCCAGAATGTAATTATCAACTTAGACTAGCTTGTAACGCCATCTGAACGCCACTTATTGCACTATTGGCGTGCGTGCAGCGCCCTCGGCACACGCGGGCAAATATTGCACTAGTTATACACGGTGACGGGCTAGCTTGCTAGTTTTGAAGTGTACCGATAGATGGCAGTGTACTACAAAATTAACAAAGAAAAACTATCTTGGAAATATTAGGACCTAGGTACCCCTACCTACCTATACAATAAAGTAAGAAATTAAAACAAAACTCTCCAAAACCCATAGAAAAAAAGCTGGGGATTTAAATATACATACATACATACATAAATCACGCCTATATCCTCGAAGGGGTAGGCAGAGGTGAACTAGCACCCACGTTTCGCCAATTATGTAAGGTCCCATGTAATAGGTGGCGAGCCCATTGCCATTTATCGGGCACAAAAGTCGCAGTACATTGCTATTGCTAGGTGGTATAAGAGAAACGCTGCTGCCCATTCCTCATCACTGATTTATCCTTATTCGCCTTGTACGACACCCACGGGAGAGATTTGGGGTGGTGACAATTGCATTCTACTCTGCCGTCACCACGCGGCCTAATATACTATTTGATAATAATCTAAATTCTATAAAACACATAGGCGTACAGTAGTACAGTCAATAACACGTCAGACTACCTATACCTAATTATACATAACTGTTATTATACTACCGATGAGTAATTGGCAGCAGAATTCCTCTCTTTTTATACCACATAGCAATTAATACTGCGATTTCAGTGTAATATGAATTTCTGTACGATATATGGCAATAGGCTCGGGACTAACGTGGCGAAAAGTGGGTGTTAATTCACCTCTGCCTATCCCTTTGGGGATATACGTTTGGTGATTTATGTGTGTATGTTAAATATATCCGATCGATTATCAATCTAACTTATCACAAAGCATAAAAACGATACCATTATGATGTTGTGATTGTGAACAACAGAATTTTGACCAGAATTTTGATTTTTCTTCCTTAGTTTACAAACAAACGAAAAATCCCACTTACTGGTCAGGGAGTGACATAAAATTTTGTACTTACCCCGAGCAGTAAAAAATAAAGCGCATCGCCCGAGCCGACGATCTGCGACATTCATTGCTTTTACCGCTCTTGGAAATAAATGTACTAATTTATTTCGGATTAAACATTTTATTTTTTAGATGATTAGCAACAATTCTGTCTCACTAAACTATGTTTGAGGTGTTTTATCCATAATATACTTTTTCATAATTTTTTAATTCACATCTTTTAAACATACAAGTCATTGGAATTTTACAATTAATTTTTGACATCACCATAGTTTGATGACTAAGTTGGGACATGGTGTAATACTGCATAATTTTCCTGCTTATGTATGCCTATATAATAATAATTTATAATTTCCCCCTTCTACCTAATGGTCACAATAAAATAAAAACAACCAGTTGGACAGTAAATTTATAATTTCAATTTAACACAATTTATAATTTAAATTTTACATAAGCAGTAATTAAATAAAACCAAGACCAAAGGGTTCGGTTGGAGTCGTTCTGGTCGATAACGAGTGGGATGGGTATACGAATCTAAATGATATGAATCTATTTATATCTATAGAAGTCTATCTATATCTCCGAGCCTTCCGCCGCCTGGTGGTTAGTAAGGTACCTGACTGTAGAGAAGTGTAGTAGGGAGTAGCAATTCCTCACAGGATTACCCGCTAGGTCCAGTCCACAATCAAGACAGCTTTGGACCTCTCAGAGATTGATAACTGGAGTCTCTTTACTCGTACCAAAGGACCCTGAAGTTGTGCAATATAAAACGTCTCAATATATGCGAAAAACACCCTACTCAAAAGCCTAAAATTGACATGAACACCAACTAATATACACAGGTTTCGCTGAATTACCACCGACGAACGCTATAGCACACGTTCGAGCCGGCAGCAAGTACCTATGAGGTTAAAAAGAAACGATATTAATAATCAATTTAGATCAAATAATATCGAAAATCGCCAAAAACTCTACTTTGAAATTTAGTCCATACAACTTAAGGTATCCAGAGAATTGTCTGAGCAACGGTTTTTCAACCGACTTTGCCGATCCAAATATATGCAAAATGATGACGAAACACAACAATTACGGCATTGAATTATGTACTTAATTTACTTTCGAATTTAGAACAGAGAAAAAATTACAAGACGAGACTTCCTATTATGACATTTCAGTATATTTACCTTTCGGGTCAGTGACACAGTATGTATTCCTTTTAATAACAGCTGTTAATCGGAGAATCACTTGCTTGCTCCGATATAATATTTATAAAATTCTTCAAAAATTTGGAAAATTCCACCAAGATAAGAAGACCATCAAAATTTTACAGCCTCTAGCTAGGAATTTTTAAATGGAATGAAATCCACTTCCGAATTTCAAAATAAGCGCTCGTCATTGGCCGTATAGTTTGACAATCGAATCTTGACATTTTTTAAGGGTACTAGGCCGGACTAGGGCAACGATTCTGTATCATACAGCCAAGATAACATTGACAAATTGACAATTTCTTCGATCTCTAAAAAATCGATTCTAAGGGAATTTTAGACCACAAATGTGACCACTGAAGACCTAACGAAACCTAAACGCCGAATAAATACTAAATAAAATCCTAACCTGCCAAAATACAAAATTATTGTCTGGAAACCAAGGAAAAAGTAAAGTAATATTTTTTATAACACTTGGGGGTTAAACCAAGCAACTCTTGTCTGAACTTTTTCCTTTTTTTTTTTTTTTATAAGTCCCCAATTATGCCGATTTCTCTTTGCAAACCCAAAATTATTATGACAACTAATGTCATTGTCAATCAAGACCGTCACTCCAAAAAAACTATAATACTGCAATCTCTAATTATAACCTAAAAAACAAACCCATAACAAGCACAATAAATGTGAACACTCCCCCAGAACGGCTCGTCACCGCGGGGGTTGTAGACGATCACCCTCCAAACAAAAACAAATACTATATCTCTACATTTAATCTCAGATCACTAGCAAATGAAGCAAGAATAATGGAATTGGAATACGCGATAGAAAATGTTAATTGGGATATCATCGGATTAACAGAAGTAAGAAGACAAGGATACAAAATAGAAGACAGAGGGAAATATCTTCTCTACTACTACGGTAAAACCAAAGGAGAGAAAGGTGTCGGTTTCCTTGTGAAGAAGCAATGCAATACAGAAGTACAAGATTTTATCGCGATTTCCGAGAGAGTTACTCTTCTTAAAGTAAAAATACATAGAAAAATATTCTCGATAATCCAGTTATATGCACCTACTAAAAGAGCTAGCACAGAAGAAGTAGAAAATTTCTATGCCGACGTCGACAAAGTTATGAATAACTGCACAAAAAATATAATACTTTTAGGAGACATGAATGCAAAAATAGGATTACCAAAAGAAGATGAAAAACTGGTAATGGGAAGATATGGTTATGGAAATAGGAACGATAGAGGAGAAAGGTTCATAGAGTTTTGCTTCCAATACAGCCTAAAAATTTCTAATACTTTATTTAAAAAATCTAATGAACTTCGATGGACGTGGAGATCTCCAGATGGTAAAACGAAAAATGAAATTGATTTTATAGCTACGAACGTCACAAAAAATATAATGAATGTAAATGTCCTGAGTAACATACATCACCCTAGCGATCATAGAATGATAAGATTAACGCTCAGTATAGGGAAAAATAAAAAATCGAGAGTTCATTACCAAAGTAATTCATATACAGAAAATGACACTGGAAGCGAATCTCTATCAGACCTGACAGCCTACGAAAACGACAACGTGCACCAACATAACAAGAAAATAGAAACATTTCTCCTTAGAGGATATAAAAAACAGAATGAAGGCTCAACTAGTAAAAGAAATAAAGAAATCATAACAAAAGAAATAGAAACTCTGAAATATGAAAAACACATTTTAATTATCAAGAAAAATAAAACTAGAAAAGAAAAGAAAACTTTAAGTAAATTATATAGAACAATACATAAAAAAATTAAAGAAAACATCAAAAAGAGAAGATTTGATACAATAAGTAAATTTATAGAAAAAACTGGTGGAATAAAAAGGGCATATAAAAAATTAGAAACTACGAAACATGTAATGTCACAGCTACAAAATACTTCAGGAACCATTATCACACATAGAAGAGACCTAATGATGATAGCTACACAGTTCTACAAGAATCTTTATACATCTGTAAACAAAAACCAAGAGGAACAAACAATTAAAATATATAAACGACACATAGAATCAGTCCCTCCGTTCTTAGAAAGCGAAGTAGAACTATCTATAAGTAAACTAAAAACTGGAAAAAGCCCAGGACCCGACGGAGTAACGAATGACATGATAAAAACTGCAAAAGAGAAATTAATAAAACCACTTACCAAACTTTTTAATAAAATACTTACAAAAAAAGAACTACCGGAACCATGGACTAGCTCGGAAATAGTTATACTATACAAAAAAGGAGACCCTAAGCTAATATCGAACTACAGACCCATCAGTCTTATATCGTGTTTATATAAAGTATTCGCATCAACCGTACTGAGACGCATTACAACAAAGATTGACGAAAGCCAGCCTATAGAGCAAGCGGGATTCATGAAAAAATTCTCTACCATTGACCACATACACACACTGAAAGTAATCATCGAACGGTCTACAGAATACGAACTCCCTTTATATATTGCTTTTATAGATTACTCAAAGGCCTTCGATTCAATAACACATGACTCTATATGGCAGGCACTGAGTCAGCAAGGTGTAGACTATGAATACATAGAACTAATTAAAGCTATTTACTCTAGAAGCACTACAAGGGTATGCTTGGACACGAAAGGACCACCATTTCAAGTTCAGAGGGGAGTAAAGCAAGGAGATCCGCTTTCCCCAAAGCTTTTCATCGCAGTCCTGGAACAAATTTTCCAAAATTTTGATTGGAGTGATATGGGTATAAATATCGATGGCAGGCACCTCTCACACCTCAGGTTTGCAGACGACATAGTGCTACTATCGCAAGACCCCTACCAACTAAACTGTATGATAGATTCCCTTAGTAGACAAAGCGAGACCGTCGGGCTACAAATCAACTGGGACAAAACGAAAGTTATGACTAACACTAAACAAATACCTATAACTTCACAAGGCATAACTATACAATATGTTGAAGAATATATTTACCTAGGACATCTAATCTCAATAAAATCCTGCACAGAAAGAGAAATAGAACGAAGAGTGAAAAACACGTGGAGTAAATACTGGAGTATGAAAGAGATTTTTAAAGGACCAATATCAATAAAACTGAAAACGAAAGCGATGAATATTTGCCTAACACCAGTTCTAACCTACGCATGCCAAACCTGGGCTCTCAAAAAGTCCCTCTTAAATAAAATAAGAAGCTGCCAAAGAGGCATGGAACGAAGCTATATGAATATCAAATTGAAAGACAGGGTCAAAAGCATGCTGATAAGAAAAAAAACTGAAGCGAGAGATGCAGTTAAACAGGTACTAACCTTGAAATGGAAATGGGCAGGACATATCCAGAGAGCATCGGATGAAAGATGGTCACATATTACTACAAACTGGTACCCAATATATAAGAAAAGAAAAAAAGGCAGACCACTTAAGAGATGGAGTGACGATATTGTGGAAATAGCTGGAAATCAATGGCCTAGACACGCAAAAAATAGAGTCACCTGGAATAGTTTGGAGGAGGCTTTCACCGCAAAAGGCGGCCCTTACACCTAACAATGCTAACCCTAATTTTTAAGCACAAAAACTAACTTTACTAACAAATACATACATAAATATATAATAGATTTCAAATTACGTAGTAATAAGAATGTAAGGGAATAAATAAAGCTTATAAATAAATAAATGTCATTGTCACTGTCAGTCAGTTTGTCAATTTTGACTTTGACGATTTTGACAAGTGACAAAATGACAACGTTACAATGGGTAGTGCGTTATTTCTATTACATGTTGTTGTATTCGATAGTAGTTAGCCGTGTGGTGACGGCAGAGTAGAATACAATTGTCACCATCCCAAATCTCTCCCGTGGGTGTCGTACAAGGCGACTAAGGATAAATCAGTGATGAGGAATGGGCAGCAGCGTTCCTCTTATACTACCGTCCTGACAATGTACTGCGACTTTTGTGCCCGATAAATGGTAATAGGCTCGCCACCTATTACATGGGACTTAACATAATTGGCGAAACGCGGGTGAGACAGCTTACACTTTAGTCTGTGCCGGAACAGCTGAGCGTTATCGAAAACACTTGTTATAGTCACCTTCTTCCACTAAAATAGACTTTCAGTGCTTGTGTTAAAGGCTACCGAGCGGTCAAGGTAACGTGGTAGTTCGTGTGTAGTCATCAAGAATGGGAAGCCGGGAGTAACACTGTATCGTCATGGACGCTTTACAAAGGACGCGTGTGTTCGAAATATGTATTTATGTGAAAGTTTAGTACATACATACATACATAAATCACGCCTATATCCCTGAAGGGGTAGGCAGAGGTGAACTAGCACCCACGTTTCGCCAATTATGTTAGGTCCTATGTAATACGTGGCGAGCCTATTGCCATTTATCGAGCACAAAAGTCGCAGTAGGTACATTGCTAGGTCGTATATGAAAAGTACATAGATTCTGTCAGTTTGCTGGGTGATGGTAATTTGTTTCTGGAAACAATCACGGACACAGGACAGACATCAGGATTTCATTGCGATCAATTTGCGCGTTCGTTGTACAGCGGCGAACGCTGCGCACACGCTGCACCGCCGCCGCTTCTCGTGGTAGCGGGCGCGTATTTTTAGCGCAGAGCAAGCGGCCGCGCGCCTCGTACGCTACTGTTTTATAACTAAACACGTTAAAATGCACAATTTGCATTGTTGATTTTGTGTTTTTGTGGTGGTGGTGAGTGGGTGACATGAGTGACTTATGACGAAGGCCCTCGCGATGGACCGGTTCCGGCGGCAGCGGTACAAACATGCCAGGAGACGGGTATGTAGGTCGAGTTTGCTAGGTTAACTCTGTCAAACGATCTCCGTAGTTACTGCGAGCGACGCTCGCGCATATTTCGGCCTAAGTGGTCACGTTAGGAGCATACATTGTGATTGTCAATTGTTACTGGTGTTCTCATTTTAAATCTCAACCAAGTTCGATGGAGGTCTAGCAAGCGTTGGAACGTTTACTAATCTATCTCAAGAAACACCATTTAACAGCTTATAGGCAACAGATGTGGTCAGCGTTTGACAACGGATGTTATGTTTAGCTAAACACGTCATTCTTATTCATCGGCAATCAATTAGGAAATGGCAATTAAATCTTTGAATTTAGAAATTTGGGAACAAACTATGCTGATCATATTATTATTTCTTCATCCTTGTATAAGTTGCCAATTTAAATACCTTCAGTTGATTCGTAAAGATTATTTTGTAATGAGTTCTTATTGGGTGTTCTGGCTACGATCCCTCCGATACTCGCTTCATACATACATAATTCACGCCTATATCCCCGAAGGGATAGGCAGAGGTGAACTAGCACCCACTCTTCGCCAATTATGCTCGGTCCCATGTAATAGGTGGCGAGCCTATTGCCATTTATCGGGCACAAAAGTCGCAGGAGGTACATAGCTAGATGGTATAAGAGGAACGCTGCTGCCCATTCCTCATCACTGATTTATCCTTAGTCGCCTTGTACGACACCCACGGGAGAGATTTGGGGTGGTGACAATTGTATTCTACTCTGCCGTCACCACACGGCCAACGGATACTCGCTTCATCCAATCTCATTAACGTCCTCATAGAATGTACGACGGTTTCAGTCACTCTTGATTATCCCTTTTACTTTGTGTCTTAAAAATATTGTCGGTTAAGTCATTAATATAAAGATTCAGATCTAGCTGAATTTTATCGGCCTTATTTATATATAAATTGAGCTTACTATATTTTTGAATTCATCGCATACTTTTCACTGATCAATCATTTTTTCGTTGCTGTCTGTTTTGTTTATGTAGCACTATGACGTAGGCATTCCAGTGTTTTGTGGTGGCAGTAATTATTAATAACTAAATAATAACTTATTATATACCTTAGTAGTAGGTTTAATGATCAGAATATAGAAAAATGTGGATTCATGTTACGACAGCAATTTATACGCACGATAAAATTGATTTCCTATTAATGTTGCACACAGATTTAACATAATTAGAATTGGAAAACTAACCATCATGAAAATGGTAGGAACACAATTACACATAAGTGCACTAAATACTTTAACTAGAGCTGTTTTATATTTCTAACGTTAAAAAAGAACTTAAGCTTTGAGAAAATATATCTAAATCTTGATCAAATTGTTAAAAATTATATATTATATGTATAAATTTGCCGCGTGGTGACGGCAGAGTAGAATACCTGTCACCACCCCAAAACTTTCCCGTGGGTGTCGTACTAGGCGACTAAGGATAAATCTGAATATGATTAGGAATGGGCAGCAGCGTTCCTCTTATACCACCTAGGCTAGCCATGTACTGCGACTTTTGTGCCCGATAAATGGCAATAGGCTCGCCACCTATTACATGGGACTTGACATATTTGGCGAAACGTGGGTGCTAGTTCACCTCTGCCTACCCCTTCGGGGATATAGGCGTGATTTATATATGTATGTATAAATTAAAACAGCTCATCTATAATTCTAAAGCTGAACAGTTTGTTTGTTTGGTTGGTTGGTTGGATAAACGCGCCAATCTCCGAACTACTGGTTAAAATTGAAATTTTTTTTATGTGTTGTATAGTCAATTTATTGAGGAAGGCTATATAACAACCGACTTATCGCGAGCGAAGCCGCGAGCGACCTCTAGTATGTTATATAAATATTAATTTTATTCAAGTCGAATAACGTCACGGTGCTGAAGTGGTATCTTGAAGAGTATCTTCGAGACCTTGGAGCCCACGAGGCTTAACGACCTTGCATAATCAGCGCCCAGTGTAAGTCCCAAGTGAACGCGTGGACAGGTGTCTACTTTCCCAAAGAATAAATGAATAAATAAAATAAAAAAATACACATTAATAAATACGCCTATATCCCCGAAAAGGTAGGCAGAGGTGACTTTGGACCAAATTTTCGCCAACTAGGTTACGTCTCATGTCGAGCCTAATATCCCCATTTATCGGGCACGTAAATCACAGTATTTTGCTAGTTGTTACAGATGATGTTTATACAGATGACAGCTGATCCAGTCGTAGCCTTAAGGTGCTACGATCGTAGCTATACAGGGCGTCCCACGGCCATGCCACACGGAGGGAAAGTATATTAAATATTGAACGTAGGATATTTTACTAAAAGAAGACATCGTTTTATATTTAATAATACGTAGAACTGCACTCACAGATTTTTTTTAAATCGCCTACCTCAACCGGGAATCGAACCATGGTAAGTAAATTATCACAAAAATTGCTAATAAACGAAAATGAAACTCACAATAAACAAAAGAACAGACGCTTGAAAATTAACGTGTTCCATTTTCGAATTATTTATTTTTACTAATATCAGCCAGTTGCATGGTAATTGTGAGCTCATGAAGAAATGCATACAAGTACCTACTACACTTCATGTATCGCTTTATTATTATCATGTACTTACACCACGGAAATCTCATATCTCAAGTGGGTAGGTCTTTGAAATGATAATGTTAATTGTTGGAAGCATGGCCAAGTCAGAGGAAATTTCCCTGAACAAAATTTTAAATAAAATGAAAAAATTTATGATCATAGTTTCATTTAACATGCTAGGTTATTTAGGAAAAAATAATGCTTATGAGTAGCCCTTTCAAACGCTATTATAAAATACAAGTAATTTTTATCACATTTGGTGGGTTCGATTCCCGGTTGAGGTAGGCGATTTTTAAAAAATCTGTGAAAGCAGTTCTACTTAATATTAAAAATAAAACGATGTCTTCTTTTAGTAAAATATCCTACGTTCAATATTTAATATACTTTCCCTCCGTGTGGCATGGCCGTGGGACGCCCTGTATACTTTCTACTTTTCTTCTTTAGTACCTACTTAGGAACTTAGTTGAACTTTAAAAACATATTTTTTCTGAAAACAATACTATTAGCTACATATTGAAGTTAAACGAATGGTAGAAAAATATTCGTAAAAAACATACAAGTACGAATTGAATAACCTCCTCCGGTGTTTGAGGGAGGGATTCAAGCGCACACAAGATATAAGACTGCTTTTTCCCGAGGAATATACTCTGCTTTTCGTACCAACTGCGAGAAAATTTTGATAAAATTTTACTATTTATTCAATATTTAATTTGTTATATCAAAAGTATAGGTTTACATTGGAAACATTGGTCCAATTATTAATACCCAGATTTGTTTTTATTAGGAACATTTAAAATTATAGTATATACAGCCACGTCTTAGTATTGTAATTGATATTTAAAATTTTCGTGTCTCAATATTTATTCTTACATGATATTTAAAAAGTAATCAAAAAATTTAACTTCTTATCTTCATAATAAATACTTTATTCCCTGACCAAGAATACGCCATTTTTAAGCTGGTGGTACGAAAAATATTATTTTATAAAGTTTATGTTATATGCTTGCGCTAGTCGTGGGGCGCCACCTTACTGCTGACACTTAATGGATTCCCTTGTCAGCGCTAAATAATTTTCCAAGCAATCTATACCTGCATATTAGATATTTGCAGCGTCTGAGTTTGTATTTAAAAAACACAGCAGCTGTTATAATTTGTTCAAGGGATTTAAAAACGGCTACTGTGGTTCCCTAGATATAATTAAAATATTTCTCCAATGAGACCTAAGCCTTTCATACATACATACATACATACATAATTCACGCCTATATATATTTGGCAGAGGTGAACTAGCACCCACGCTTCACCAATTATGCTAGGTCCCATGTAGGTGGCGAGCCTATTGCCATTTATCGGGTACAAAAGTCGCAGTACTTTGCTAGGTGGTATAAGAGGAACGCTGCTGCCCATTCCTCATCACTGATTTATCCTTAGTCGCCTTGTACGACACCCACGGAAGAGATTTGGGCTGGTGACAATTGTATTCTACTCTGCCGTCACCACACGGCTAAGCCTAAGCCTTTCATACTTACAAAAAATCATATGCCTTCACTATCTTCACTTCACTTCAATTTTAAAGATATTTTTTATCAAAATCACCAAGAATAATTAATTTCATCTTCTTGTATACCAAAAAACTTGGGGTTTCACATAGTATTTTTCCAAAGTACTTGTGTTAGATAGATACTAATGTGATTCCTAACTTCATTCAACAGCACATCAGATGTAACTGTCAAATATCTTCAATCAATTCGAACCATAACTGTTTGCTGAAAATCATGTCAATTATTATTTATTTATTGCTTCCATTGCAATAGCAAGGAAACAAAGACGTTGTCGTTACATGACCCGCTGTTGACCGTACAACCTTAGGACTTAACACAAAGCTTATATAAACTCGTAAAATAACCCAACAAAATGAGTTTCCCACCATAACTCCATTAATCCGATAACTAAGTCAGGTTCAATTCCATCGCGGGCCTTATAGCCGGGGGCAAGGGCAAATGGCAGCGTCCGCCCGCAGTGTAACGCGGGCGAGCCAATGAACCCGCTCCTGCGAGTGCGGAAATAGGCCGCTCGCTGAAACAGAGTGCGTCTGAAAATTTGTGACGTACGGACAGCATGCGTGACGATAATGCAGCATTAATTTGTGTGAAAGCACAATGTAATATTGACAAAACTATTAAATTACCTAAATATTACCAAAACTGCGATGAATTCCGAATAAAACATACATGTTAAGTAAAGTTGTAAAACAACTTAGTAGAAAAACCATTACCCAGAGGATTTGTTGATCTTGTTGTCATTGGAGTTGATTAAAATGTTTATGTTATAGAAATTATTAATGTTTTTCTCTTGTCTTTACCTTTTTTTTATAATTTTTTATTTTGTTTTTATGAAGCCCAATAACCCACTAAAACTGATAATTACACGTCACTTGGCGCACACGTCAACGATACCTCTTGTATTAGAAAATACCGGCAAAAAATGACGCGCGAAAATCTTCCAAGCAAAACATCATAGGCTGCATAACATCATATCTGCCCGGATTGCAGAAAAATGAAAATGAAATTATGGTTTTCACTTCTCATGCTCTGAAAGTGCTTATTTGTGCAGGATATAGACTGCACAATATCGAAATTTGTGCTCTAGAGCATTAACGTATATACTCATAAATGTGTCTATATTAAGGCAAAGAAAATAAGCCATGCAGCCAAACACAATAAGAAATTCAGAGATAGAATTTGTTATTATTTACTTAAATTTATTTGACCTATGTGTTTTTTAAGATATAAAAGATATTAAAATTTTAATCCAAGTAGGAAAGGTAGGTTATTAAATTAATTTAAGAAAATTATTATTTCAAAATTAATTTAATACTTGGCTGTATAGGTCTGCTGCCCAAGCCTAATACCAATGGGAAAAACAATTTCCCTCAGTATTCAAAACTGTAGTAATTTTAGTTTGAATTTTAAGAAATGTAATGTTAAACTATTGTTTTACTTCCTCGCAATCGAAATGAAAAGCAGAGTTTCTAACTCGTCCACAAAACCATTTTTATTCTCGCCATCACTATCAGCCCTCGCCTTCGGCTCGGGCTGCTAAAAGTCTCGGACAATAATTATTCTTTTTGTGCATTTGATGGAAAATCTACTATGATTCATATAAGTGCCGTGTGGTGACGGCAGAGTAGAATACAATTGTCACCACCCCAAATCTCTCCCGTGGGTGTCGTACAAGGCGATTAAGGATAAATCAATGGTGAGGAATGGGCAGCAGCATTCCTCTTATACCACCTAACAATAGCAATGTACTGCGACTTTTGTGCCCGATAAATGGCAATAAGCTCGGCACCTATTACATGGGACCTAAAATAATTGGCGAAACGTGGGTGCTAGTTCACCTCTGCCTACCCCTTCGGAGATATAGGCGTGATTTATGTATGTATGTATTCATATAAGGTATCATTACATACACTCATGAATCGTCAAATAATTGCGTTGAACATTGAAAACGTGTGTGTCAAATCAAAAGATTGCCATTTTGCAACGCATAAGTTACGTCAAGCTATGTCAGAGGACGCGGGTTCGATTCCCGTATCAAGAATATAATTTTTCGAACTTTTTCTGTCTACTATTTTCTTTGTAAAACATCATTCGTCTACCCTCCTTGACTGCTGTGGACGCATCCCCTAAAAAACGCATCTTGGTTCCGCGTACGTTGAACCTAGTAGTTTACCGCAAGTAGGTCATCGCCGTCGCCGGCGCGCCGCGCGTCATCGATCCGGCAAGCGCGCTTGCGCACAACCCAACACCTTAACACAACACAACAAGACGCAATTTCCCTCGGCGCCGGGTGCCGATTACGAATTTACGATGTTGTGCAGAATAAAATTCCTTACTACCCGCCCTTTAGGGTCGATTTTTGTACGTCATTTCCGTGGTAAGTTTCCCGCGTGATACCTTGTCGGGAAGTCTGAAGGTTGAAATTGGAAGTGATTCAGCAGGTAGCAGGAATTATTCAAACGTGTGGTAGCGGACTGGTGTTTGTAGGTTTACTCTTTCTTTATTAATTTGCCACCTGCTTTTGTACATACATACATACATAAATCACGCCTATATCCCCGAAGGGCTAGGCAGAGGTGAACTAGCACCCACGTTTCGCCAACCATGTTAGGTCCCATGTAATAGGTGTGGGCTCTAAAAGTTCTGAGAATGAGTTAAATGGTAAAAATTTTGAGAAAAATGTTAAGTATTGTATTGGTGTTGATTGATATATATACATTATGTTTGTTTAAAATGAGATATGTGTAATTGTATATAGACAGTTATTTTGGTCATTGAATCATAAATATTTTCATAATTTTTTTTACGACGTGTAGTGACGGCAGAGTAGAATACAATTGTCACCACCCCAAATCTCTCCCGTGGGTGTCGTACAAGGCGACTAAGGATAAATCAATTATGAGGAATGGGCAGCAGCGTTCCTCTTATACCACCTAGTAATAGCAATATACTGCGACCTTTTGTGGCCGATAAATGGCAATAGGCTCGCCACCTATTACATGGGACCTAACATAATTGGCGAAACGTGGGTGCTAGTTCAACTCTGCCTACTCCTTCGGGGATATGGGCATGATTTATGTATGTGTGTATGTATGAATCATAAATATCAATGAGCACCTTAAATAGAATACGATTTAGACTACACTCAATTAAAAATTAAATCATACGTCTACAATCTTACTAGAAAACAGATGCTATTATTAGAATACGTCAAAATGTCAATATTTATGTAGTAGCAAAGTTCGTAGCCGTTGTTTACTGCTACGACGCGCTGACGTAGCTGTACGCAACCATTACAAATCGGCCCTGCTGACTACGACACCCCGCTACGAGAATACCGCAGAACCGTTCGGCAACACATGTCATATTACGATGTCATATATATGCGGAAATGTTTACCTTACTTCGTTCAGATATTCCTATCGAATTCTTTCCTTACACTGTTCTTTATTTTCACATTCTCAAAGTCGTAGGCAGAGATGAATGAACACCCACGTTTCGCTAATTATGTTAGGTTCCAATTTATTGGGAGCCTATTGCCATCTAACGGGCACCTTAATCGTAGTATATTGTTAGGTGGTATAGGAGTGGTGGTGGTGGTTAAAGGAACGCTCATTAACCTTTAGTCGCCTTTTACGACACCCGCGGTAGAAATGAGGGGTGATGGTCACAATTGTATTCTGATCTGCCGTCACCTTTCCGTTGTGGTCAATGATAAAAATCGACAGTTAGTGGATGGTTTGTTGACGTCTGACCGATATGAATGGAAGCGGAAGAAACATACTGCGCCGACCCCAGTTAAACTGGGAACAGAGCGGTAAGATAAAGATGTTGGTATAAATTCTTTATTTTCCCTAATGTAACCACATCCCTTCTTAGATACAGAAAGGACACAACTCATCTTCATCTTCGATTCTTGCAACAGTGAGTATTATTGTCTAAACAGTATAATTTGAGAACACACTATGTTTCCGAGTATTTCTTTTAAATGCATCACTCTTGTATTGAATGAGAGACATGTTCTTCTCTTCCAATCTCTTCTGTCACACTTCAGCTCATCTTGGACCTACTTGTTACTCACAATTAAGGTCTTTCACTCAATCTATCAATCGGTTCTCCTGTATTTTCCTCATTCTAGGTCCATTATCCTTATTTTCATTGAAATGTGCTTATAATCCAGATAGTGTGATTACTTTTCTACAAGTGAATAGATCTTCACGTTGGCTACTTCATTTACTGTACACTATTAGTATCTGGCCGCACCGACGATTTCCTTTAATGTTTCAATATTCAGTGGCTTAAGATATGCAGTCTTCAGCTCATTGAGCATCTTGATAATTAATATTCCATGTTCTTTAACCTAGGGGGAAGCCTGTCGAAACATACATACATTAAGTAGGTACGTATATTTGGAAGGAGCTCGTCCTGATTTGTCGCCAGTGATGTTAGGTCCCATGTATTAGGGCGAAACCCTATTAGTGTCTAGTGGATATATGATCTATATATTGCTAGGTGTTGATAATATACAAGAGAACATTACATTGCTGCACGTTCCTCGTCGCTGTAACTCTTAGTAGAATTCTACTAAGAAGTACGACACACACGGAAGAAAGATATTGGGGGTGATGACGGTTGTATTCTTCTCTGTCCTCACCACCACAATAACAATTGGTTTCCATATTTTGTACTATGAATAAAATTGAAGTTTGATATTTTCAATTGTATAGTTGATTTTATTAATCATATGTATTTAATTGGAACGTTAAATAAAATTACCATGCTTGTTTGTGTTTACACTGTTATAACGTAATTAAACTGATTAGATAAAAAGTCAAGCAATATATTTCATTCGACTCCCACATAGCATAGCTATTGTATTTTTTTATAGTGGGGTATAAAAACCAAGAGCTAAGACGTCCTCAAAGAGAAATGCATTGTTGTGTCTTGTACAATTTTAATTAGGAAAAGCCCTCTTAGTAGGCGGTACTGAATAAATGGAAAGAAAATTACATCCTTTGATGTCATCTGCCTTTTCCCACAAGAAACCAATCAAGTGCTGCACTGAAATTATGGTCATTATAGCACCAGTGCTTGTTTATTTATTTATTTCAATGGCACAACTACAGAATGCAGTTTTATATAATGTCGGGCATCACATTAAAACTGGACTCTTATAAATTCTAATTCAAATACTTTAATGACATAAAAATGGCGTTTAATATGCTTAGATAAAATGAAAATTATATAAAATATTGAAAACCATAATAATACTAGTAACATTGACTTATTAATGGTTTTAGTGGTATTTTTCATATTTTGTAAATTTTAATGATACACAGTTTGTCACAATATTTAGCACTTACTTTTTCTACGACCATAATAGTAAGGTTAATAAAACAAAAGCGCAACCAAAGAAAACTAACTATTTTTCTAGCACTTCTAATTCAAAATGTTCCAATTTTAAATTGTTTATAGTATACAGCTTGGCGCTAAAAGTTGGAGCCGATTTTTCAAACGACGCTATTTTAGCTTCGAAATTAAAATTTTATGAAGACTTACGTTACTAAACTTTTCCCGGAAGTTGTATGGATTTTCTCTACGCAAATTTTGGAATGACGTTACTCCTTATGATACAGAGTGCAGTTTCAAAATTTGAACATTACGAAATGGGAATGTAGTGTCGAAGTGGTAAAAGTACGTTGTGAGACGACTTACAGGGTAGGGCAGGGCTCTGAAAAATTTAATGAGACGCGACCAGTATGGAACGGCGAATCGATACTTTGGCCGCACACATTTTAAAAAATTTACATTATTAGCCATGTTTTCCGGTAGGATGTTATTAATTTCTATGTTAGATAGAAATATGTATGCCCTGCCAATGAAAAATTCTAAATCATTGAATAAGTTACGATAAATAAATCACAGCAAATTTAAGCACCTACCACAATAGAAGAGAAAGAGATATACCTTATTTCTCATTAAACATATTTAAATACAATACATAATTCACGCCTAAATAGGCGTGTTTTATTTATGTTTTATTTATATCTCCGAAGGGAAGGCAGGCGTGTTTTAATTCCTTCGTATTGCTAGTTAATTTCAGGTCCTATGTAATAGAGGTTGAGCCTATTGGCATTCACCTGGAACTTCAAAAGTAGTAATTTGCTAGATGATGCACCAGGAATTAATGCTGATAGCTCTTAAACTTATTATATTTTATACAATACTTCGTACAATAATTATGTGCCGTCTTAAATATACTTCCAGTAAGTACGCACTCTGTAAAGTTCGCCGTTAGTACCGTATTTAGAGCAGCACCGCTCGGATATTTTGAGTGACAGCCGCCAAACATCCCGCGGGTGACTCATCGCATCGCTGCCAACCTTGGGGGCCGAATCCCCGTATCATTATCCGATTTAATGGACGCAGTATTTTCTTGACTAGCACATGCTGATACCGAAAAGATACATTTATATGATACTGAAATCTTAAGTGAGCAGGAGCAAATATGACGGACATATCAGTAACATGTGATCCTACAATAGGTACCTGCGTGATAAAAAATTGTAAAATTATAATAGCCTTTGATAAAGCTATTGTAAAAAGTCTTTTATAAAAATCTCTTAGTACATTTCTTAGGTAAAACAACCACTTCTCTACTTGTCTAAAGTTTATCGAAATACCACCAGCCTTTAGGCTAAAACATTTAAACGCACCTCATTGCAATGGACTGACGAATTGGTAATAAACTATGAATATTTTATCTATGCCAATCAAAACAGCTGAATATAATTTTTCGATCTTTTTCTGCTCATAAGCACATAGCTGTTTTTTCATACGATAGATACACTGCACAGTGTTGTGTCTTTACGGTGTGATGGATGATATGAATCAAAAGGGAGTGGATGGCTTAGTGACGTCTGACCGATATGAATGGAAGAGGAAACATACTGCGCCGACCCCATATAGACTGGGAACAATAGGCCTATTCCCTAACTTTTTTTGACAGTTGAAGGTGATTATCACCCAACTATTTACTAATACATTGCTATTATCACAGGACGAGTGTCACAATAGCATTATAGTAAAGTAGTAATGGATACGTAAATCGTTCGGTAATCATCACTTTCAACTGTCAAAAAAAGTTAGGGAATAGGCCCAGGGAGAAGAGAAGAACCATTTCTAGGTTACTAGACACTTTGTTTATGTAGTGCTCTGACGTAGCAGCTACACAAGGTACTAAGGTGTTTTATTAGGGTGTCAATCCTCTTATGATGCTGACTGTACGACCGCGGCGAGCGCTGCGCGCGCATCCCATTCACGAGTAGAGTTAGCGCCACGAAAGATTTCCTTGGCTTAAACCTTAACTCTTTGCAATAAGAGCGAAAATAATGTTATTGGAGGGACTTCTTTTGTGGAGCGAACATTAGGACTAGGGACGCGTGGGGGGTGGGTGGGGGCTCACGCCAGTTGCTATCCGTCGCTCACCCAGTGCGGTAGGGTCGTCGGCGGTGCCCCGCGGCCCGATGCGACGCCACCACGGCCGACCACGACGGGATCCCGCTGGTGGACCGCTCCGGCCATCTGCAGCCATGCCGTAGCAAGATGGGGTACAACAGCCAGGGGCACGGGTACAACAAGTTGTTTACGCAGGTGCGCGCGCAGTGTTGATGTGCGGTGTGTTGTGTTGGACGCTACAGTGCAACTAGCACGGCTTGTAATGTTATCGGTGATAAGTTTCTCTGAGGTGTTGGTGAGGAGGTGATCAATATGGCAGATAAGTCCCGTCAAAACACGGATTGGTTCTTATAAGGATGCTAAAGTTTTTAACCTCACTGTTGGAAGTCGCTTCTGTTCGAATTGGTAAAGGTGGCCTAAGCATTTATTGTTGACGCTATTTTTAGCTTCACCACCCAGACTTTTTTGATGTCCCCACTGCTGGGGCACAGGCCTTCAATATAGGGAGAATGGGTCAAAACCCACACCCTCTTTTTTAGCTTGAACTCCTACTATTCATTCTTTGTATAAATATATGTCTATATATATATATACATATAATAATATTCTTATATCGTATAAATATACTAATCAACTATTAATATATTGGTAGGTATCTATAATAATATATTCTTTGTATATATTGTATGTACGTATATATCTTTTACACACTCAAACACACGCACAAGTATATATGCATGTATAGTTTAATTGGGAAGTCTGGTCTTCACGACACAGGATATCCTAGTGTGATGACCAGTGATGCTGTTAAAAAATTATTGTAAATGAGCATGTATCATATTACTAAATGATTGTAACAGTGACAAAATTATGCACACTTTAGTTGAACTCAAATAAATTTCATTTCATTTCACCCAGGAACGTGTGTAAGCAGTGCTTCTCAAAATCTTAACTGAATACGAAGCCGCTGTCGCCAAAGAGTGTGCTGTTATTCGTTTCGATTTTAACGAGATGTTAAGAGACTTTTGTAGCATCTGGTTTTCTCTGTCGAAATTGCAAAAGAATTCGCGATTACCTCTTGGATTATAGTTGTCAAAGCTATCATAAAAATGCGTTTGTTTTCTGATAGCCAAATAATTGTCTGCAATGTCAAAGACTATTGTCACAGCTTTCTCAAAAGCGCAGTTGTTCTGTAATTTCCTATTAATGTCTCCAATGTCAAATGCTAGGGTACAGACTTTACCTAATTACTGGATGAAACAATAAAAGGAAAAACCGTTTTTGACCTGAAAGCAAACCATTCATTTGTAGAGAAAAAAGATTCAACTTTAAATGCTATTACTGCTACCTCATAATACAAGTTAGGAAAAATAACATCTATATAAATAGCAGTACTTCGATTCTCTTTCTATTTCGATTTTTTTCCAAATCACTTCATCGTTTAGTTAGTGGTTATCGCTGTAAATAGATTCTATGGAAAAGTAGGAGTCTTACTGCCGCACTCAGAGTCGTAAATTAAGTTTAATGCGTATTTAAAGTCAAAAATTTACATTCAAATCTAGACCATAGACCCGGCAAGAATAGCGACTAGTTTTGAATTGTCATTTTTTGACGTTAAGTACTCATTAACGTTATATGACGTCTCTGAGTGCGGCAGTTAGTATATTAAACCACTGAAAGCGATACGCCTACTTTAAGTAGTAGTAAATAGCCTACAAGCTATTTTCAGGCCTAACAAATATACACTAAAAAATTGATCAAAATTCGTCAAGCCGCTTCGGAGGAGTTCTATAACAAAGACTGTGACACGAGATTTTTAAGATTACAGTTGAAATGTTTCGTTATCTAGTACCTAACACAAGTTCTTAAATGATACTTAGGTACCAACTTTGGGCAAGCTAAACGATAGGTGCCAGTGAAAAAGCAAAGGAAAATTAAGTGCTACCTACTTTTCTACTATGGGACAGTGACGTCTGCTCTGAACGCGTACATTTCTTCTATGGGATATATAGTGACGTAGGTGCTCTGAACTTGTTAGGCCAACAAAATAACCGGTGACGCCACTACACGCGCCATACAGGAACACAACAAGTTGCCGATAGGGTGCGCGCGCATCTCTCCGTGGGCGGCGGTGCATTCGGCGGCCTGTGACGTCACGGGCTCTGTTTTTGATAACAAAGAAAAAGAGGTTGGAACATTTTTGAAAAATGCCCACTATGGTCGTGATGCGGTAATAGTACTCCCCAGTCCGGACGGCTGTCTATATCAGACGGTCAAGGGCCTAGCTAAGTGGCTTTCTATTCGAACGCATAGAATACAGAAGTATGAAACTGACGTTTTTTTTTTCTCTGTAATACGTCAGTTTCATACATTTATTTTCTATGCGTTAGAATAGAATGGCAACTTGGCTTGGGCCGTGGGCGTTCGGATTCGACCGCTTTAGGACATTATTTTTTCGGATTTGCTTTCGAAAGATCAAATATATCATCTACATACATAAATCACCGCTATTTATCCCCGAAGCGAGATGTTGAATCAACCCCCACATTTTGCCAACAATTTTAGGTCCTATGTGACGATCCTATGTAGTTTTAGCATATATTTTTTTATTTCGCAGTTTATTGCTAGATTGGTATAAAAGGAACGTTGATGCCCATACCTCATCAATGTTCTAACCCTTAGTCGCCTTGTACGACACCCACGGGAGAGATGGTGACAATTGTATTCTGCTCTGCCGTCACCACACGGCTGGATAGAATAATTTCGAATAATTATTTTTTCTAACATTTATGAATGCCCACATAAATCTTTATAAAGTGGTCTTACATGCTGGAGAAAATTAACGTAGAATGTGCCAGTCCCGACTTATCCAATGGGTGCCGAAAAAGGCGAATATGAGAGATTGCCCGGTTTAGACTAATAAGCACCCGAATGGTGGAGGGAAAACCACCAGCAACAGCATACCCAAAGAGGGTTGGTGTCAGGCAAGTGGTAGGCTGTAAAACATTAGCCAAAACCTTGAGCAGTATAAATTGAACGATGTCACCCCAATCACTTTCTGTATTCATCGGTCTCTCGACATGGTCCGTTGCGACTCTTTTCTATACATTCATTCATGGCTAGCCTAGCACCTTTATGGTGTGATGGATGATGTGAATTAAAATAAGTGTAGTGCTTGATGATGTCTGACCGATATGAATGGAAGAGGAAACATACTGCCCCGACCCCAGATAGACTGGGAACAGGGCAGGGAGAACATAAATACATACATAAATCACGACTATATCCTCGTAGAGATAGGCAGAAGTGAGCTACATTCACATTTCGCCATTAGCGTAGGTCTTATAAAGGTGGCCAGCCTATTGCCAGCTATCGGGCACGGAAATCGCAATACATACATTACAGGCGTGTAAATGTACGCTCAGAAGATATATTATATTAACATTATAATAAATATGCACCATTGATACGAAATTGTGCTCTCCCTATAGTGAGATCGGCAATAACGTGCTTAATTATCTTCTCTTGCCCTTTGAGACATTATAAAAAGGAACCTCCATACATATGTCACGCCTTTCTCCCGTCACGATTACTTCTTTCCACTTGCTACGATCCATACTTCTTTTGCTACATCCAATCTCAATAATCTCTTCATGCATCGGTTTCGGCACAGGTTTCGGGTACTCTTGACCTGGGGCCCTACCGCCTATCTGCATTGATGATGATAGCTTTAAAGCAATGCATTTCTTACGGCTATCAATTCATCTAGCAACCATCTTGAATTTTTAGGCGGTTTTTGCGGCTCATCGTTTAGGTAAATTAGGTGCAAAATGACAGCATGACGTCATAAACTATACCTTTTGCTTTAGCAATCGAGTTAAGCGGTAGGGCCTTTTTTTCAATAGACTTTCAATTTGATTATGAAAGATCCGCCTAGGCTTTCCCTTCCCATTTCTCCATTCACTTCCGCCATAAATATCCTTTTTGTCATTCTCCTTTCATTCATTCTTTCGACGTGACCAAACCATGCGAGCATCCCTTTCTCAATTCTTGTCATTACATCTCCTTTCAAACTACACATAAGAGAAAGCTCTTATCACACTGAAATACAATCGATCGCTCAGCCTTACCTCACCCATGCTACTCAACGTTCTCATTTCTCCTATTTTCATGCTTCTTCTCCCATACCCAACTTTCACTTCCATACATTAATGTCGGGACCAGCACTCCATTATAACAGCCTTTCGCGCCTTTCTGGACACATTTTGGCTGCTCACAAAAGAGTGCAAAGCCCAGCTTTCACCCGCTTTTCAATATCACTATCACACTTTCCATGTCTTGTAAATACAGATCCTAAATACACAAACTCTTTCACTTGTTCAACATTCTCACCAGCAATCTTAATTTCACACTTATTTATTTGTTCATCCCTTTCAAACACCATGACCTTTGTCTTTCTTACATTTACTTTCATCCCTTTCTCTGTCAAAGCTTCAGCAAAGCAGTTACTGTTACCATCTCCTGCAAATCTGTTTCTGATGACGAGAAAAAAATGAAAATTCAAAACTAGTCGCTATATGCCGAGTCTATGGTCTAGTTTTGATTGATTTTTTTTTGTACTCAGTACTCATTAAAGTACTTCTTAAACTCTCAAAAATCGACTTCTCTGGTGCGGCAGTTGGTCGCTTTGTACGACACCCACTCTGCCGTCACCAGACGGCAACATCTTTTTAGATTTTAAATAATACAATTAATTTAATTAAATTAAAAACAAATAAATAATAAACAAACAATAAAACAGCGGAAATGCATTAGCATATCTGCCGTACAAGAACACAACAAGTGGCCGGTCAGCTGCGCGCGCATCGCTTCCGAGCGGCAGTGCATCCGGGGAAGCAGTGACGGTGCGAGCTCGAGGCTTTGTTGAAAGTGCATTTGGTGATAAAATGGCGAGGAGGGTTCATTACAAGCGGGTGATTGAGGAAAACTTATATTACTTAACAGATAAGTTCCGTTGGAGCGTTCAGAAATTGATTTCGAGTGGTATTGTTTCGTACAGAAGTTACCATTAATGGTTGATGTAGATAGGTCTATTTTGGTTGATAGATAGATAGACAACCTATTCATAAAATGTATTAATAAGAGGAATTGGGTAGTGCTATGGCTTAGCGCGCTCGGCCTGCGATTGCGCAGACAAAGGCCGGATGGGTGACCAAAAATATATTAACTTGAGTTCCTCACGCACATTAAGCCGTTGGTCCCGGCTGCATTTGCGGTCAATCCAATCCGCACTGGACTAGCGTGGAGGGTTATGGCCCATTTCTCCATCCATAGGAAAGGTCTGTGCTCCAGCAGTGGGGACATTTAAAGGCTAGTGATGATGATGATCACCAGACAATCTATTTGCATCACTAGTAGGTACACAAAAATTTGAACTTACAAAACTTAAAATTAACAACCGCATTAGTTACTTAAAATTTGCTTCAGAATGGCCCTAGCCGATCGTCTACGTAGACTTATTTAAACACATGCATCACGTCTTTTTACCCGCAGGGTTAGGCAAAGGTGAATCGACACCCGCGTTTTAAATAAAGTGAAGTCACGTGTAATTGGGGGCGATTGCAAATGTCCGAATGAAAATTTCCAACTGTTATGCTAGTTTCAGACTAAATAGACAGTGTCGCGGATATATATTTTATTTACGGCGTCTTTGATAGATCAATAAAGTTAAATAAAAAAATTTTCAAAATCAATAAGTGATGATATTAGTGGATGATTTGTGCAAGAACAAAAGAATGCCGCGCAGGTGCGCGCGCATCGCTTCCATAGCGGCAGTGCATCCGGGGAACTTGTGACGACACCATCTCTGCGTTTGATCTCAAGTGCAATGGGTGATAAGATGGAGAGGCGGCGGCTCTACACACGGGTGATTGTAAACATCCGATACACTTAACAGATAAGTCCTGGTAGGGCGATCAGAAATTGTATGCGAGTGATGGTGTGTCGTGTAGATGCTGCCACCATATGGTTGTTGTGTCTCGGTCCTATTTTGGTGATCAATAATTGTTTGTAGAATGGTCCTAACTCATGATCTTGGCCGGCTTGGAGATATAGTTAGTTCTACGTAAAATATTGGTCCCATTAAACTACATTGTATATAAAGTGAAATTGTGGTGTACAGATGCTACCATTAGGTTGGTTTTAAGCGTACCTATACATATAATTAACCGTTAAAGCCGATTACAAAACAACACTACGTATCTGCCATACGACGAACCGGCGTTAACCCAAAATTGAGTTTACGATCTACTACTAATCGGGATGTATACATTTTTACATTCCAGATTGAAATAGTTCTACACATAGCGCTTTCAATGCTACGTCATGGCTGAAAAGGTTTATCCGCGGTGTGTTTACAATTGTAAAAGAGCACCTTTAAAACGACCACGGGAAGATCCAACCGTGTTCAATAATAAAGATTGTTTATACAGTTATCTGAGGTGCAGAAAATTATATACTTTGCACAATAACCACACATAAATAATAGCAAAACATTGGCAAAGCCACTGTAATTATCTCGATGTCAATTTTAAACAGAAAAAACTAAAATGGACATCAGATTCGCTAATGATTACTATAAGTAGATGTTGGTTTTCGAAAATTTTCTGACCTATTTTTCTATTTATAGAGTGCATTTTTATTACACGCATTATAAATTAAAAACTTCTATTACATCTTCACGGTTTTCTCCCACAGAGGTAGGCACATCTCTTATTTCAGCTTGCTACGATCCTCGCCACCTATTAACTTACAATTACATGGCACCTAACCTAATTGCCGAAACGCGGGTGCTAGTTCACCTCTGCCCACCCCCTCGGGGATATAGGCGTGATTTATGTATGTATGTACGATCCTTACATACATCTCTCGCGTCATCCAATCAACGTCCTCGTGCATGTTTCTGGTACTCCTGACCTGGCTTTTTTTTTAATATACTTTCAATTTGAATATGAAAGATCCGCCTAGGCCTTTGACTACCCATTTTTTCCATTCACTTCCGACATATAAATCCTTGTTGTCATTCTCCTTTTACTCATTATTTTTACGTGATCACACCATGCGAGCATCCTTTTCTCAATTCTTGTGATTACGTCTTCTTTCTTCAAACACACTTGTAAATACGTACGTTTTGATATTTACTAAGTCTTTAAGATATTAATTATCAATATTTAATATTTTGGCTTTAAGCTGCTGTTATCCGGTACATACCAATTCCAGTTACTTATTTCTGGTTATTATTGGTTATTTCAATCTAATTTCTATACCTAAAGTTGACCTTGGCATTTGTAAATATTTGATGTAAAATTTTTGACGTACGTATTCATAATAACAATATACTTTCTTGTTTACACTTACATTTTAACTTTTATTTCATATTTTACTATAGGTACTCCTGCTCTACCTATATCTTATTTTACCACACTATCTCCTTTGAGTAGATACCAATGGCTACGAACTGCATTCAATTTCAATCTGAGAAATTCCAGCTCCATAGTTGGCATGAGAAGTTACGAATTCCGGGCCGTGATCCGTATCTGGCTCACAATCTTGTCGATGCTGCCTAGAAGGTTTCGAATTCTCGATTGAATTCGAATCGTACCATGCTATTTCGGAATCATATAACTTAATTCATAGTCATACCTTTAATCGCAATAAACACGGTAATTCCATTTAATTCGAATAGTTTATTACCCACTGAGTGTCATACATTACGTCTTATAAAATAGATACACTTCACAACTTAGTTAAGTACATTTTTCGGGAATTGCAATGTTATTATTAAATTAATTTATTTTCAACGATTAAGAATAAAGTACTAATAGTACGTGGTCCTATTTGTTCTTAATATGAAACTATGGCTTAATTATTCACAGGTAATAGCTATTCACAGATGACTTAAAAATGAAACTGGAACAGCCAATGTTGAAATACATTTCACCAAAATAGGTTCAATTAACAAACGTGACTATAACAATAAAGAGGTCAGGGCATATCTGGACCAAAATACAGCAGACGTGTGCATTGATTGGCCTAGTTTTAGTGAATATACAATGTATTTGGAAACCTTTAAAAGCAATCTGAAATTAGGCCAGCCAATGCAACCTGTCTGGCTTATTTCGGTGCCAAAGGCATGCTGATTTGATTATTTCTATTATTTAAAAATAGAACGTAGTTATGTGAGCGTAATATATATAAACGTCAAAGGAATTATCACAAAGACCCGAATTTTTCGAAAATCTAACCCGTGTTGGGTTAGATTTTCGAATTTTTTTTATTCTAATGTGTGACTCAAAACTGCCTTAAATATGGCGGCGTTGGGTCACACGTTACTATCAGTTTGACTCATTAAAAAGCCTATGCAATCAATCAAATATTTTTCCCTTTCTAGGAAACCATATAGATATTTATAAATTTGCTTGTATATAACAAGCAAATTTATAAATATCTATACAACAACTTCGAACAAAGGCATCTTTAATACTTAGACATACTGACGCTTCACGCTCTATAAATATCTAAACATTGCAGCGGCGCATAAACTCTTTATAATCAAATCATCAAATACTCAACGCTTAAGAAACCAAGTTTGAATCTCTTTTAAATTGTTTACATTTATAAATGACTACGCGTAAGCATAAGCATTAATGTTGTTACATAGCCTATTGTCTTCCTCAATAAATGGACTGTCCAACACAAAAAAAAATTCCAATTTAAACCATTAGTTTCTGAGATTAGCGCGTTTAACCAACCAACCAAACAAATAAACTCTTCAGCTTTATAATATTAGTATATATATTAAGTATAGATAGCTAGGTAAATTTAGAATTCTTAAGACTTTTCTAGCGTCACATATTTAGAACACATATTATGTATTCCATTTAAGCTGCTTAACTCGACTGTACAAACACGAGACTCGCTACAAAAGATCTGTGTTCTGTTGCCATAGCAACAACGCCGTTTCCCTACAAGGCCTTTCGGGAAAGACAATGTGTTTGTCATAACATCGACGCATTGTTTTAATTTATTATCATTTGCAAAAGTAATAACTGGAAAAATTTATTGTTCTCGCATCAGGACAATAATTCTTCAACAATTTTATCTTATCTTTGTAACAATTTTATATTAAGATGTGAAAATTAATTTCACAACTTTTTACGTGTAAATGAATACAAAATTTTCAACACTCCTATGAGAAAAGTGTGTGGAATTATTATAGCAATGTTGTGGTGGAATGTGAACAAAATCCTTTGAAAGAAGTGCGTTTTTTTAATATATAATTATATCATTTAAAAAAATTATATAAACTGTATATTAAATAAAAAAATGGGTTTATCTGTTTACTTGTTGATTGTGTGAAGATTATTTAAAAATATACCTAATATAAAGAAACAAAAACTAATAACGCTATAGGTAGAGTCTTTAGAAGCAATAATATTTAATACAATGAATATTTTCATATAGGTACTGGGACAGTAAAACCAATCCATCTTCCTCTTGCACTAGACAAACTCCCCTAGATGATCAGCAAAAAAGGTTTACATTGAAAACGTATCAGTGGGCTCCCAAATAACTGAAGCGGCAATAAAAAACACCGTACAACTGGCTTTGGCCCAAAAACAGAGGCGCGGAATATACAGGGCGAGAATGGGGGTGGGGGGTGCTGACGTCACGGCTTCGACCCGCCAGTCTGCCGCCGGCTGGTGCCATCCAGTCCGATCCCAACCTCCTGATCATTCGTGCGACAGACGTCTATCCGAATGAAACAGTCCGGTGTTGCTCTGGAAAAATTCAAAATTGGAACTCAGTGAAAGAGTCCGGACGTCTATGATAAAGCTGTTAAACTTTTCAAAATTAGAACTCTCTCATTTATTTAACTGGATGTTTTTCTTTTTTTCTTCTTCAAAATGGTGTCCAGTGTGATATGATATTTTATAGTATTTTTATGTCTTATTCCGTTGGATGCTGTAGCTAAGGTGAGCATGTAAAAGTTAGCTTATTAGTTTCATTAGTTTACTGTAATCGCTAATTCGGTGTTTTTGTAGAGATAGTTGGTAGTTGCATAGATTTTATTTTATTCCTGTTACAATTATTATTGATTTTTCAAGAATATTTATGTTAACGATCATTTTATGATATTCTATTTTAAAGTTTTGAGAAGATTTTAAAACAGATTGTTTTTGTAATGGTATTTTTAATGGTTTTGTTTAATGGGATTTTTATCTTTTGTTATAGCATGCATGATGTAATGTTTCTCTGTCCGTCTAGGTGCACTAGTGCCCTAGGTAACGTGACCTAGGCATGTTTGTCTGATTTGTGTGTTGTACATTGCATGCAGTCGGCTCGCCTCGTCTGCGCCGACCAATGACCAATTACAAGCCTTTGGTAAGCATTTCCTTGATTGGTCAATCAAAGAATGAGATTCTAAGTACAGCTAACATGATAAAAAAAATTGCAATAATATCTTACAATTTTTCGGTTTTGCGTAAAACCTGTAGAATTTCATTCTTTAGTAGACCTTGCGAATTTTATTTTTATAGTATTTATAATAATTATATAGATGCGCATTTTTTTGTAATATTCCGCTTCTAGAGCCTTCTTCGTCTACGGTTATTTATAGGACGGCGGTCGCACACGATCAGAATCTTGATAAAATAAGTTGTAATATTACTACAATGAAGAAACTTTACTTACTTTTTTAACTTTACTTCGTCTATAACTTTGTGTATTGGGCCATGATCAATTATATAAAGATACAAAATAAGACTTCACAAATGTTTTGCACACATATATACATACATAAATCACCCTATATCCCTGAAGGGCCAGGCAGAGGTGAACTAGTACCCACGTTTCACATTTATAACATAGCTATAATACATGTATATATGAACAACCATGACTCGAGACCACATAAAAATTTACCCCTACTAAGATTAGAATCCAGGACCTTTTAGCCGACAGTCACCATTTGACATTGACGTCATCTAGATTGGGGTTTGACAATCGTATTAACACGGCTATAACAATACTGAACAGAATTTCAATATACGCTCTTACCCTTGTAAGTCAAAGTTGCATGTCTGTCAACGCTTTCCTTTGGACTTTGACACAAAGCCGAGCTTGAAAGTGGACACGCGATCTTGTGTGCACAAAGTTATAATTTAAATAAAATTACGCTAGCTATCAATATAGCAGATAATATAACACAAATAAACTGTAGCACACTAAACTACGTTAAAGCTGCAGTCGACATGAAATTTTATTAATGTGAGATCGATTGCTGAAGTGGATAAAAAGTCATTTACTTGTATAATACGCCTTTATTTTTAAAACAACAGTCCTTTTACAAAAAAAAAATGAAGTACGAAGTTTATCGAAAATTTATTTGTCCTCATGCGGGAAACAAACCCGCTTCCTCTGCAAGCCACTCGGCCATAAAGCTTCCGTGTAATATTTTTTTATAACATTTATATAATATGTTAAAAAAATGTCAGATCATAGTCTTTTTACAATTATTATTAAAACAATTTGCAAGAAAAATCCACGTCCTAACAACGCAGTACATACATCTTCCGTCGTTCCCCTATCTTTACATACATCCGTCTCGCTCACACCGGCGAGTATTCTATTTCTTTTAGATGCAAGTATTAAGCCTTTAGATAAACTAAAATTCATATTTTTTAGTCACCACTTTTCTGGAAGATTAAGCAAGTGAAATGAATTATCATTAAACCAAGAAACCCCCTTAAACCGAATCCTGGATCTGAGTTTGATGCTATCACCCTTTCTGTTTTTATCGGTAAAATTAAATGGAAACATTAGAAATACAGCAACTGCCTGAAATAAAAGGACACCTTAATGTAGCTTAGCACAAGAAGCGACGTAGACTACAGCAGCTTTTTGTGCTATGAGTCGTAGCATCTCACCTGATGGTAAGTGACGGTAAGGGCCGAATCGAGCTTCACCTGGAACCCTCAACCAATGAAGGGCTGGCTATCTTATCACTAATTGTTGGAACACTATAATGCTGTTAACTTATAAAAGATGAACTATAATAATTATCTTTGAAACGAAGACAATAGCAGTAATATAGTTGAAGGCGGTCTAAAACCAGTTTTCTAGATAATGGCTAAAAAAAAACGAATGGCTATTTTAGATTTTAATTTGAACATTAAATAAGTAAAATTTACTGACTGAATTTACTGAATTTCTAAAAAATTACTATTTACTGACAAAAAGGGGTTAAAATATGAAATTGCCGTTTTTTACTGAAAATCTAAATTGTTTATTTTTAATTTAGAACAAAATTTAATCAAAATAGTTACCATTATTATCTATACATTGCTGCCATCTAATAGAAGGGTCATTTATGCCTTTGTAATAGAACTCTGAGGATCTAGACTGCACAAACTGTGTGAAAGCATTTTGTACTGCCTCCTGGGAATAAAATTTCTTGTCACGTAGATAATTGTCCAAATCACGAAAAAAATGGTAATCCGTTGCAGAAAGGTCTGGCGAACACGGAGGATGACGAATGGTTTCTTACTGCAGTTCCTGAAGGGTCAACACGGTTTCTCGTGCTGTATGAGGTCTCACGTTGTTATAGAGCAATAATGGCGAAGATCGATTCATGAGTCGGGGCTGTTTTACTGCTAGTTTTGCCAACATTGTTCGGAGTTCGGCACAATAGACATCTGCCGTTATTGCTTGACCAGATCGGAAAAAACTATAGTGAATAACAAAATGCTGAGACCGCCAAACGGTTACCATTACCTTTTTATTGGTAAGTTTTGCTTTAGGACACTGTTGTGGCGTTTGACCTGGAAAGAATCCACTTTTCATCACATGTCACAATTCGATCCAATATTCCTTCATTTCTGTACCGATTCAACAAGGCAACACAAGTTTCAACACGCGTTTCTTTCTGCAGATCAGTCAAATCATGAGGCACCAATTTTTCGTATTTTTTTATTTTATTGATTTGACGCAAATGAGTCAATATTGTGGGTAATGTAACGTTAAACCATGCCGCTAATTCCTGAGTATTCTGACTAGGATCGGCTTCCACCATCTCTCTTAAATCATCGTTATTCACCTGTGCGGGCAGTCTTCCTCGTACTCGTTCTTCAAGTCGAAGCTTCCATCACGAAAGCGTTTGAACCAAAATCGCACGGTGCGTTCATTCGCAGACCCCTCACCAAACGCAACATTGATATTGCGGGCTGTTTCTGCCGCGTTACTTCCGCGCCGGAACTCTTATTCAAAAATCACTCGAATTTTCGCAGTATCCATCTTTCTTGTCTTGCTCAAAGAGTATATAATACACTACGTTTAAGAGTCGGGACTTCAAACAAGCTTTTTGATAATTTTGACTCGCAGTTTAGGCTAAGATCTCGTACCAACCAACAGAGACAGATAAAAAAGTAATGCCAACATACTACAAAAGCAAACTAAGGATGTGGTGTACGCTACAGAATGTGTCGATATCGATAAAAACGAATGGGTACCCCCCCCCCCTGCCTTGCAGAACTTGCAGACAGGTTTTTTAATCCTACAAAAGCAAAATAAAAAGCTCTGTTCGTTTGAAAATATTGAGTATTATTTAATTACGTGTAATTATTTAATACAATTTATTTAACAACAAAAAATAAAAGTTATGTTTACAATGTGGAAATTAAAATTGTTGGTAATTTTCTGATCTCATATTCTAGGCAGAGTCTTCAGATGTTAGCTGATCGATCAACACACGTTTTTGCAATGTTGTGTAAGCAAGTAAGCAGGACATTTAGATCTGAAATAATAAATAGAGATTAGTAAATATATCGTTTGAGTTTACGCTGGTCATCATCAATTCAATTAATTGTTCACCGCTTACCATAGCGGACTATGTGTAACGCGCCCGAAGGTCTGGTTCTGCCCAATCAATGAAATCTGGTTCTGAAATAAACCACTCATTAGCTTCAGGAATTGAGCTATCAAACCATATCGGAAAGATAAGTTATGTAACTTACCAATAGAGGCGCTTATGCGGTTGCAGGCAACGATCACACCCGACGGGCATCGTGTAGCAAGGCGGCAGTCACGCTGTCTTCTTCTTCTAGTGCCTCTTCAATTCGGAAGATAAGCCGTCAGCTTTTTATATTCATCTCTGTCAGTCGCAAACCGAAACGGCTTTTCAACGGGGTTAATGCCGATCCACTCTCATATGCTTTGCAGCCATGACTCTCATCGCCTTTCAACAAGTCACGCTGTGATCTGAAAAATAAGTGGAGTTGAACACAGAAGAACTTTTGATGATGATAATGAGAGATGAATAATAAAACTCATACAACAAACTTTGTTGTTAATGATGTTAGCTATCTAGTCATGGGAGGTTTTTGTTGTTTTATAAATAACCCTATATATGATATACTATATTATAATATATTGCAATAGACAATATTTATATGTATAAAACTAATGAAACATCTCAAGTACATTTGATACTCAAATTTACGAAAATAGATTTTTTATCGATAATTTGGTAAGTAGTAAGGACATCGCTACGGCGCATATGATTTTTGATTAAAGTGACCAGAACTTATTTCTAATTACTTAGCGTTTATATAATAACATGGAAAACTACTTACCGCTTCTCATCTAGTGGGAACTGGCCATGAAAACCCTCTTTTGGTTTAATTTCCTACTAGATTTTAGTCAACATATTTCACACCTTTTGTAAAACATTTCGCTGTTATGCACATAAATAAATGACACAAACTAGTTAGATATACACTAATGATAAGTCACTGAAAACAATAAATAAGCACAAGATGGAAAACTAAACTAAAACAACGCTTTATTTTATATTTTCAAAACGGCATAGTGACTTATGACATTAGTGACACACTCCGGCAGCGCGAGACAAGGAAGGTTAGATCGGAAGTAAGAGACAAAACAAGTCGCCATTAAAAATTGCCTAAACTCCATACATTTTTTCTGCAGTATGGGAGTTTCGCCAGGCTGGTCTTGCTCAGAGACTCACTCAGAGACGTCAAATAACGTTAATGAGTACTTAACGTCAAAAAATGACAATTCAAAACTAGTCGCTATTCTTGCCGGGTCTATGGTCTAGATTTAAATGAAAAATTTTGACATTAAATACTCATTAAAGTTAATTGACGTCTCTGAGTGCGGCAGTAAGTTGAATAACAAATATTCAAATGAATCACTTTTTTTAAAAAAAGATCATCATAGAAACCATGTGAAAAAAGTTTCATTCGAAAACCTTAAACCATGAAGATTCTATGTCAATTCAAAAAACCTATTACAAACGGCAATTTCATACTTTAACCCCTATTATTGCAACGCATCGAATTATTTTTATTACTTGGCATAATGTAATATCTAAGTTAAATATCGCCATGTAGAATTTAAAAAAGTTTACAGGCGGGTTAAATTTTCGTTTATATTTTGAAGTAATTCTTTAATTTTCTCGCAATCTAAGTGACAAGCATAAACAAACTATTGTAGCCCTCGACTTACTATCCACCCTCGCCTACGGCTATAATGACTCATTTTATGCCCTTGTCAATCTACTATTTAATGGTTCTATGGGCTATACCTTAAGACCTGATTGGCATACGAACCTGCATCCAGCCGCAGAACGGCACGGGGGTGCGCGCGCACTTCGTCCTGGGCGCGCGTCCAAAGCGCTGTTTGCCCGCAGTTTTTGTACCGAATTTATATTGGGTCAAGATCGAATAGTCCATAATTGGGTTAATTGGCTTCCCAGAGAAATATAGAACCGTAAATATCCCGTCCGTGTGCCTCTAGGTATAGTCTTAAATATGTTAAAACGAAAACGTGTGCATTAAAGAATTTAAGTTATTAAGCGTCTCTTTTTACCAGCTGCGTATGTTTCCAAAATATTTACGTTTTAATAGCCAATACCATTCAGTGAAATAATATATATATATATTATATTTTTAATTTTAATTATGTAATCAGAATTCTGTACACAATTTAAAACTTTAGCCCAAACTGTATGCAAACAAAAAAGCCTCATAACATTTTCTTATATGTTCTTATGAACTCCTAACGGTTATATTTGACAGAAACAACCGCGTTTATTGTAAAACATAGGTAACTCCCACAGGCACAAATAAAGAGTCCATACTTCAACTGCTACTCAGATCAAACATTGAAACTTATTACAATCACTATAGTTCTTAGCAATTTTAAGTGGCAATTTAATTCAGATGTAAGCTAGTCTGTAAATACTGATGTGTTTTCACCTTCAACTCTACCTTACGAACAAACTTCCCAGAACCCTGCTCCCAGTCTATCTGGGGTCGGCGCAATATGTTTCCTCTTTCATTCATATCAGTCAGACGTCATCAAGCCATCCAGTCCCTTTGGATTCATATCATCGATCACACCGTAAAGGTGCTAGTGATGAATGAATGTATAGAAAAGACATGGAATGCACCATGGCGAGAGACCGATGAACGGAGAGAGTGATTGGGATGACAACATGCCAATCCATACTGCTCAAGGTTTTGTCTTAAGTTTTACAGCCGGCCGCCTGCCTGACACCATCTCACTGACCTCTAGTATACTAGTACGCTGCACTGTAGGTTGTCATCGAAAACATGAAGCAAATTTGATTATCGCCATCTTGGCGCTGATGGGACTGGTGTGCGAAGGTGAACAGAACAAGGTCCACAAAACTAATATTAGAGATATATTTTTAATGTCAAATACAAGCAGCAAACGTCAAATTTAGTACCCATGCCGCATGAAAATGGGCTCAAGAAACATTTGTCATTTTAGTAGAAGTATTCAGTCCAGCGTATAGTAGTAATAGAGGTCAATGCACCATCCCCTTTTCTAAAGGTAAACTTCCAAAAGATTAACTTTATCCCATTGAATGGTTCCAGGGCTCAGCAGATTCTAACTACTCCCAGCCGTCGTCGGAGCTGTCGCTGGACGAAGACAAGGAGGCGCTGCGCCGCGAGAAGGAAGCGCAGGCTCTCTCTCAGCTTGACAAGGCGCGGGTGAGACTCTTCTTCTTCTTCTTTTTCTTCTTCTTCTTCTTCGTCTTAGCGCTTTCCCGGCCCCTTACTACACGTCACGTCTGAGCCGAGGTCTGCGCCTTTAGGCCGGTCCAAGACGTCCGCAATCCGTATTAGGTTTCCGAATCAAGAATTCAGTTTCAGAATTCCGTGAGACTAGCGCATATGTTCGGTTTTTTTTCTTCGGAACTTTATACTACGCAGCGAACCGAACGTTAGGATTTCATTCCGTTCCGAAAAATAAGAAAAGTGTGCGCCCTGTTGAACATTTTGTATGCAAACACATCATTCAGGGTTCCGAATGTGAATTCCTGATTCGGACACCTAATGTGGATTCAGAACGTCTAAAGCCGGCCTCAGGTCTGCTGCTCCAAGCTCCGACTCTTAGCGCCCTGTGAGGCTCTCGGCGGCAGTACATCTCCCCCGGGAGATGCTGTCCCCCAAAGGATGCCTGTTGTGGAGAAATCCTTCCAGGGAGTGCTCGACCTAAAGGCACGAGAGTCTTTCTTCCCCCCAAAAAAGGCCGGTAGATGCAGTAAACGCCTCTCGGCCAACAGCTTAGGTCCTTCAAAAAAAAGCGCATTCGCCGCTTAGCCCCAGGGTCTTTCCGACTAAGCCTACTCCACTTTCCGCATCCTGTGCTGCGCTTGGGTCTTCTGCCACGAGAGTGTTAGGGTGAGCCCCTCTAGCAAAATTTTTTGAGTCTCATGTTCCATTGAAAATCACAAGCGCATTAAGCCACTGCGCCATTAACCTCCTCAACAATACTACATAAACGTTAGCATGGTTAGGTCCCATGTACAGTTAACGGCACTTCAGACTACCCAAAACTGTCAAATTTCGGTAATCGATTGTCAACCTTAAATTGTTAAAAATAGAGCACAAAATCGATTGATAAATTTTGTGGTAGTCTGACGTGCTGTTGACTGTACCTAATAGTGGACCAGCACAGTGGCTTAGCGCGCTCGGCCTGCGATTGTGTAAATTATGCAATGTTTGCTGAGACCGGTCATTGTATGAGTGACCAAAAATATATATATGTCGAGATCCTCCGTGTATAGAAGGCACGTTAACTACAGTAGCTAATACCCACAACCCGCAATGGGCCAGCGTGGTGGGTTATGGCCCATTCTCCCTATATTCTTCCAATAATGGCTGCTTACAAGCGAAGCCGGTCGCGGGATCCATCTCCTTAAAATTTCTTTGTAGTTAACATCGACGCTATCTTGTTTAAGCAATAAACATTACAAAATGGTTGCTTCCAGTCGAAGCCGGTCGCGTTCGCGGTACGCACCAATGTGTCGTACGATGGCACGCTGGACGACGACTCGCCAGTGCACGGCAGTGCCATCTCCTTCGAGGTGCGGGACTTCCTGCACATCAAGGTAAATACCCAATATGTCAGATGTTAGCTAAGCCGCTATAGCGAAATCAACTTACAAAGGATAGCGTATGAATGCGTATATGAGTTTTGGTAGTTTTCGAACACGATTTGGAAATACCTTTCACCTAGAAAAGTATGTAAGTATCGAAAATATTAAAAAAGTAGTCCTTCGAGTTAACATAAGAAAGTAACTAAGGGTAAGAAAAACGTAAATTCATCATAATTTTCTCTGTGCCCACTCTATAAACAGATTCAGCAAGAATTCTTAAAAATACGTTCACTTTATTTTATATTAGAAAGTATACCATGACTGATCAGATCTCTATTTAGGTTTTAAAGCAATTTTTACTAGCTTTTTGTTGTTGTTGAGCTTTGTGTATCAAGAGTGGTTCCTCGACAGACACAAGTCAAAATTAACAACGAATTATGTATTATGTGTTTGTAAAGCTCTTATTTTAAGTAAGCTTTGCTAAGTCTTTATCTATACGGATAGTTAAGCTAGCGCATTGCGAGTATAATACTCCTTTGTTACTCTTTTGATTTTTGTGACGCTCAACACAAAACGCTCTTTTTTTGCTAATATTAGTTATAAATCTATATATCTTTTTTTGTATGTATGTATAATTAATATACAAGCGCAATTCATATTTATTTATAATATAAACTTTGTTTGGCTTTGTAGATTTATGATAATTTATTAACCGTGGTGCCGTGTGGTGACAGAGTAGGATACTATTGTCACCACCCCAAATCTCTCCTGTGGGTGTCGTACAAGGTGACTAAGGATAAATCAGTAATGAGGAATAGGCAGCAGCGTTACTCTTATTCTGTAGCAATGTACTGCGACTTTTTGTGCCCGATAAATGGCAATAGGCTTGCATGGCTATTACATGGGACTTAACATAATTTGCGAAACGTGGGTGCTAGTTCACCTCTGCCTACCCCTTCGGGGATACACATGTACACTTGGTAAGCAAATAAAAGTTTGATTTGATTTGATATAGGCGTGATTTATGTATGTATGTATGTGTATGTATACACTGAATATCTGTCTCAGTTCGGAATGATTTATCTAATTCTAGAGTCACAGTCTTATTTATGGTTATAACAAATTTTAGTACCTACTTTTGTAGCAGTTTTAAGTTCAGTTTACAAGTTAATTTTAATAAATAATTAAGTGCCAAATAAACGTTTTCCCATTCTTCTGTTTGAGCTTTCATACGAAATTCTTCTGACTTTCTTCTTTGTGTAACAACTCATTTTCTTCGTAATATTTTTTTAGAAATTCTCCTGACCTCTTTTTCTCTGCAATGTATTTTGTGTTTTCACAATTGCCGACGCTCGTGTTCCAGGAGAAGTACGACAACAACTGGTGGATCGGGCGTCTCGTGAAGGAGGGTTGCGACATCGGGTTCATCCCGTCGCCCGTCAAGCTTGAGACGGTGCGCGCGGGGTTGGCGTCCCGGGGCCGGTACCCGCGGCCCGCCTCCGCCGCCAACCTCGCGCCCCTAGGCGCCCCGCACGCGCTCCCCAGCAGAGGTAGCACACCCCCCACGCCCGGTACGTCACGCTATCCTGCCCCGAGCCCTGCGTGCTGGCGGCAGCGTAACCGATTGTCCCACTACAGCCTAGTTCGCCTACTTAGACCTTCCCAAGTTGGCTGTGGACCGTGTGATCGATAGCGCTGGTACTCTTTATCGGATTATTTGATTTTTATTTGAATATTGTATAATATTAGAAAAATATTATATAAAGAAAAGCCGAGTGGTGTAGCAACCGCACGGACAGTAATTTTTGGAAAATTGTCTGTTGATTGTTTTTCTTTGTTAATTATATTCACGTGAGATTTGCTTGACTGTTGTTAGTACTTCCCTGTAAAGTACCCTGTAAAATTTTAATAATATTGAAAAGGCCAGACCGGTGAACGGAGATCGATTGCGATGACAACATTAAAAAATCACAATTATCATACAAGTAATATGTTCTAAATCAAGACCGTAATAGTTTTCAAAACATATCCAAACAATTCTAAATATACAAACGGTCCCAAATCTTAATAGTGCCTTTGACTACTTACAGCAGTGCTTATTTTATATTGCGAAGGTCTAAGTAGATATTAAAGAAAATATATTTTGAAGGCATACGATAACCGGCTACGTCTGACGCGTGTGAAAGTTGCCTGGATTGATTAAGTGTCTTGGAGAAGTCGCTGTAAGAAATTTCAAAAATTATAATTCTCAAATTAGCGCCTTCCCTAAAACACTATGTGCTGTCTGAGTTAGATAAAGATGATTTTAAGACAACCGAATCTAGCAAGCACTTGCTGCATTGGCTGCGTATTTAATGAGGTCCATGTTAAAATTACATTGGAAACTATTTCATGGTGAAAGACGGCACATCAGTCCTACAACCGATCGCTTATAACACGCTAAACGATTATGTGACAAATAACAAGCTGTAAAAAAAGGAAAATTATACATATTATGATAACGTGCAATGATTTGACTCAGAGTTCGTTTCACAAAAGATGTCCCTGTTAAAACAATATTTTCGCTCTTATTACAAACCGTTAAGTTTTGAAGCGAGAGACTTCTTTCGTGAAACTGACTATACTTTCACAAATGTTTGCTGCATCTGTGATAAATATTTATGTCACTATTCGTTTGGCGTTTAGAATAACGTACAACGCAGTTCTGTTACTTATCGTCAGATCGTCATGCATTGTCTAATGCCATGTTGTGATATTTGACATGAATTATAGTGTCGCTTTATAATTATGTCGGTAGCCCACTAACTGCCGCACTCAGAGACGGCAAATAACGTTTATGAGTATTTAACGTCAAAAAATGACAATTCAAAACCAGTCGCTATTCTTGCCGGGTCTATGGTCTAGATTTGAATGAAAATTTTTGACATTAAATACTCATTAAAGTTAATTGATGTCTCTGAGTGCGGCAGTAAATATATTAATACAAACTAATGTATGGCGATTCTGTCATAATGTAAAACTGATTCGGTACAATTGGCTATTAGGCTTAATACATTTATTATATTAATTATTGCAAATGGCATGTCCCCTATACTAGCAATACTCCATTGGTAGTATCCACTTTCTAATGAGACGATTTACGCTTTAGTCTAATAATCAAGTAATTCTCCCAAAATTATAAGATAATTAAGTCATTTGCGATTACCCAGGGATAGACCACCAAAATTATTCGTCTGTTAATAATTGTATTGTGTATGGAATGTATAACTGCTTTGTACTACCATTTCATACAACACTCGTATGCGTAACATTTCAATGGTGGAATTTGCTGGGATTTCCTGGATCTTAATGAACTAGCACTCATTTTTAACATATTTTCAGATGCACCTTCTTTCGATCGAGGTAAGCTTACTCACCCATACCCCACCAGGAAATGTTGTCAATTTTCACCACCTATTTTGTTTTGTATTATAATTATTTTATTTTAACAAAATTAATATTTATTTTTGTTTTAGTACTGCTTGTTCGTTGGCACGTCATTCCCACCATCCACTGCATCGTCCTCTTTTACAAAGTCATCTTATTGTAAGAGAAACGTCAACCACACAAAACCCTAAAATATGGCGAGAAATTTCTCTTTCAATAAACTCTTTATTTTTTACATAATAATATATTGTTTTTGTTAGTGGTTTATTATTTAATCCATTATTATTTAAAATTGAAAACTGCATTATGTCGATGTTTGTCTTGTGTAAATTATATACTGTCCCATATATAAAAATGTTATTGTGTATTATACAAAATATTATGTTTATATACGTAATATCTACTTATTAGAGTACTATGCAAGTGATCCCTTATAAACTTAATACAGTTACGCTTTGCAACCGTTTCTAAGCAGCATAATAATACTGTAGAATGCTTAACAGCTTAAGTTAAAACATTTTAAGAGTAAAGTTATTTTCCGTATCAAGTTTAAAGCCATTAATGCTACAGTTATAACAATTGCATGCGTATCTGTTATTCCTAGCAGATGACCAATAATATTAACTAAAATTTAGTAAATGTTAATATACACACAGGCTACACTCAAATTCTGATGTAAGAATAAAATACTGATATATCTGTTAGATGTTTGAAAATTGTACAATTACCCATCACAATGTTTACCGAATGGAGTTATCTATACCCCCGATGCACTTCCGATAGATTTAGGCTTCAGAGTACCCTTTCTCATTAGGTGAAGACTCAGACTCCGCGGGCCGCGGTCGTGGTGCGGGTGCGCTGCCCACCGGCAAAGAGAAAAGGAAGCCATTCTTCAAAAAGCAAGAAACATGCACGCCTTACGACGTGGTTCCGTCTATGCGGCCTGTCGTGCTCGTAGGACCGTCGCTCAAAGGATATGAGGTCACAGATATGATGCAAAAGGCACTTTTTGATTTCCTTAAAAGGAGGTTTGAGGGCAGGTAATACTTTCAACATATTACAATTCCTTACTTGATTTATAAGTTTAGACTAATGTTTTCTTATAAGGTAAGAAGAACAATATATATACGTATTGCACTGAGATTTAAAGGAGCTACCTACCAAAACACAAGTAGCTTGTAAAGAAGTAAGCGAAGTAACATAAAATACCATTCCAGGATAATAATAACTCGTGTGATGGCGGACATATCGCTCGCAAAACGATCGCTCCTGAACAATCCCACGAAACGAGCGATCATGGAACGATCCAACTCGCGTTCCACGTGCCTCGCCGAAGTGCAGGTAATTGGTCGCTAACGCTATTCCGCCCATGTTGCAGGATCATCATCACGCGGGTATCGGCCGATATCTCGTTGGCTAAGCGATCGGTTCTCAATAACCCGCCAAAGAAACCGATCATGGACAGGTCAAACTCGAGAACGAATTGTTTACAGGAGGTGCAGGTGCGGGAATGATTGTGAATTGTGCCAGTAACGTTTGCTAGTAACGTTAGTTCGTACGGTATTGCGGCCGCAGTAGCGTAGTGCTTGTACTGACCTGGTTGATTTGTATTTGTCTGTGACACACCTTGATTCCTACTAACACCACCTACTCATTAACAGATTGGAGTTATGCCCTTGTATCGGATCACTGGAGCGATCATGGCCTTTTAACACTTTCAAGTTGCCAATGCTTAAGACGTTGTAGATTTTTCGGCTTGTATTAATTTGTATGACAATGCATTGCTGTGCAACGCAATTATTATGATTTTGTAATGATTGATCGCATTTGTAATAGGTATTCGACAGAGTGTTGTTGATGACGTGGTTGTGTCATCGTAACCAAAAAAGTAGCACAGCTAGCAGAAGCGTGCAGCTCTGGAAAAAACTAAATTGGCAATTTACCTGGAAATGAATACAACAAAAAATTCTTAGAAACCCACATTGGACCTACTTTTCTGCATTTTAAACACATACCATAACAGCACTCTCCAGAATTTACTGTTTTCACTTACGTTCTGACTTATTTGAACTTTTGATATTCTGAGCAACAATTTCTGATTATTGAGTGTGACTGTGGGTACAGGCGGAGATCGAACGGATATTCGATCTGGCGCGAACGCTCCAGCTGGTGGTACTGGACTGTGACACCATCAACCACCCCTCTCAGCTGGCCAAGACTTCTCTCGCGCCCACCATCGTCTACTTGAAGATATCTAGTCCGAAGGTGAGCAGAATAAACATTTTCTGAAATAAGATTCTAATTAAACTATCTATTTAATTTATTTATTATTTGTTTAAATACTAATAAAAAGGTTTCCAAACTAATTCTATAATAATTAAAATCCCTTCTCCGAGGGTCATTAAGAAAATTCTTCCAAAAGACGTTCCGTCATTTAATTTTTATTATTTCCTGCATCTGTCATCTCAACTATTGTAGTTAACTCAACAACCCGATTGAGCTACGGATCATTCTCCTTTATTGTGCCGTCCAATAGGGAAAATATGACCACACCACTGAGAATATTAATAGGTTGATGATGATAACAAAGCCTATACTAGAATGCGTTAACGCTTCAGGTGTTGCAACGGCTCATCAAATCACGTGGCAAGGGGCAGAGCAAAAACCTGTCCGTGCAGTTGGTGGCAGCCGAGAAGCTGGCGCAGTGCCCACCAGACATGTTCGATGTGATCCTCGACGAGAACCAGCTGGAAGACGCCTGCGAACACATCGCTGAGTATTTGGAGGTACACCTTTGTTTTCAGTTTCAACCATAACATGGACTGACTTTTATTGGTAACAAGAGAGTATTTATAATGTTCTCTTATATTTGCACGAGCACTACACATTTGAAATAAAACAACTTTTACGGATTGGACTCGCGTATATTGAGATGTTTGGCATTATTATTTATCGCGCCGCCGTGGTCACGTGGTGACTGTCACCACGGCCGCTGTAAAGTGATCGAAACATCGGGATAAATAATAATGCCAAACATCTTAATATACGCGAGTCTAATCCGTAAAAGTTGTTTTATTTCAAGAGAGTACTTCTTATTAGATTTAGGGCCTGTTTCACAATCGATAAGTAGGTTTGAAGTAGCTTACTTCGCAGTTCAACTGACATATATTTCATATTACAACTGCCAAATGATCTGCGAAGTAAGCTACTTAGAACTTACTTGTCGATTGTGAAACAGGCCCTTAGTAATTTATATGGTAGATTCAACGTTCTTTTCTTCACTATTAATAATATCACTACTTCTGACTTTAAATAGAATGGAGATAAGGGACATACATAGCCCACCATGCTGATCTAGTGCTGGTTGGTATCAAACCATTGCAAAGGCAGCCGGTACTAACGGGTGAAAGTAATTTAGGACGAAGGAACTTGAAGATTGTGGGTAGTCAGATCTCATTACAATTTAAAGCCCAGTATGGTATTGACTAATGTGATGGTAAACAAACATAGTAGAATATCGAATAGTCACCACTTAGTTAGTACTTTAACCCAGGGAGCCATATGAGGCGGCTGTATTGAAAGCCATAAGTTGAGTAATAATGAATTTATTATTCAATACAAATTATCACTAAACTATAATCTTTAATTATTGGAATCATCACACTAATTGACAATATATAGCGAGGGAAAACGTCACAGATAAACAAGAGCCACAGATTGCTCAATTACGAGGATACGTACCGAAACAGCGGCTGAGGGACATAAATAAGGAATAGGTGCCCATATCGCCCATATGTGCAATGGATACTGATTATAATATTGGTTTGGCAGGCGTATTGGCGGGCGACTCACCCGCCGGTGGCGCCGTCCCGTGCGGCTGCGCATCCCGCGCATGCCTCGCATGCTGCGCACACGCCGCATGCCCACGCACAGCCCGGTAAGACCGCTATACTGCATAACACACAGTACACACACAGAAGTACCTTGGCAATTGCTTAATTAAGATGAAATAGTGACCTCATAAAATCAATAATACTAATTATTTAGCTTTTCTTTATAAAAGGGTATCGGAAATTTTTATCAAACATTTAATAAAATAGATGTTTTTCAACAGTCATTTAACTTAGTTTGTCACTTAATTGGCTAACATTGGTAAAATGGTCACTATTGTTGCTTCTCATAAATTTTATCGCACACAAAATACGTCTTGAGAGATCCCAAACATTTTCTGCTGTATTAATTGAGACAGAGTAAATATTTTGTGTTTGATATTTATCGTAATTAATAAAAACAATGTCCTCTCCTCGAGTACTGCCTTGAACGGAAAAAATATTGAAAATTACTGCTTATACATATCAAATATACATATCATGGAACGGTAGGTATGTTAAATATCAGAAATCCTATGTCTACAACGGGAGGAAATGCATTATATGCATCCCTTTCAGCCAATAGTTGCAGTAGTGAAAATACTTTATGATGAACCAATGAGTGGTTAATTATAATAGCATAGGTGTAAATGATACGCAGCAGCATATAGAATATAGATAGACTAATAGGACATCTGTACATCCTAAGAAGTAGACAAAACGTATATGGTTAAAGTTGCTTTCTATTGGACGTCGAACATAGACACAAATGTTTATGTATACTTACATAGATGTTAAATGTTGTGGTGTACTATGTAGCTGTTAATTCGTCTCTCTTTTATTAAAAAACGTATATGGTTGACTTGCATTCAATTTTCGATGGATGTTTTATCTAACATTTTGTTTTTCTAACATTTTGGTAATTTTAAAACAGTTTAAAAGCGGTAGAATAATTAAGATCACCAATATACTAGAGAACATCCTTCGTGAGATTAATGTTGCAATATTCTTAATATTATTGTACTTTAACAATAGCTTTATGTATTCGAAAATATTATTGAGAAAAAATGATGAACACCTAAGGGTTCATCGTTTTTCTTTAATTTACACAATAATACTATACATACTGACTACATGAATCATGAACTGTCATTATGTACCGTAGCTATAGAGATCTAACCTTCATTTCATATACCTAACTATTACCTGGATAAATTACGCGGTTAATTTTTTTATCATTCTGTGACTTATCCATTGTAACAACAAAAAGTAATACAATTATTTTATAGTAGGCATTTATTTGTTATTAATCCCTGAAAAGTTCTTCATTTAATTAATTTAATCGTCATACCAGGAGACTTTTTGGTCACTGCAAAAATTTTTGGACTTCGTTCAGAACATCAAACTGAACAAATTTCACCATGTGTTTCACCATAACAGCTGTTTCATACATTTGGGTCAAGTAGGTATTATGATTTTGTATGAAACAGCTGATATTTTTCGTGAATTTGGAGTTGCTCCCATAATGAAATTTGTTCAGTAAGATGGGCTGAATTCCAAAAATTTTTGCAGTGACCAAAAAGTCTCCTGGTATAGTCAAATCGTCATATAGATATTATTTTCAAATTACCCTGATGGTGCTCAGGGCTGAGAGGAAAGAGTTTTTTTTTTAAATTGTAATCATCATCAGCCCCAGACCTAATATCCCAATGCTGGAACACGGGCCTTCCTCCTGAATTGGGAAAAATTGAGGGTATTTACAATTTGTAATAACTCGCACTTACGATTTGTAACAACAATTTGTAATTTACAATTTGTAATAACTGGGTTTCTGTGTGTTGATCCCCCTGCTCACACGGGAGGACACCGCGAGAGATCAGACTCGTACAACTACGAGAGAGAACGAGGTAACAAATTCGTGTATTTGATGTCCTTATTACACCGGCAACGGAAGTCGACCCTGACAGTTGTCTTAATTTTTGAATTCCTTAATTTTTTTAAAATATTACTATGAAAAATAGTGGAATAATTATATTAAATAAGTGGGATGAACAGGAATAAATCGATTATGATTATTCCCTTTCCACCCACCATGTAGAAGTAAAGGAATGTAGTAAGAAATAAAACCACAATAAATATATTTTTTTAATATATAAACTGTAGTGGTAGTATTGTACTCATTAAAATTTAGGCGATACTTAGCTCATTTTACAATAACATTCATCGTTAGTTAAAAGTTAAGGGTTTATCTTTCAATGCAATTCTGATTGGCTATAGCCTAATTGCTCAAAATATCTAACCTACAATAAATACCAATAAATCGTTGATTGTTGTTTTGTTTTCACTGTGTTACTTGTTCGTTCCTCGATTTCATAATTCGTGTTAAAATTTATTTTAGGTAAATGAATTGAAAAATCAGCCCTTAGTTCTATAATTAAGGTACATTGGGGTACTCTGGCCACTATAAGCTTTACCGTAATATGGCCCAAAAACTAAAAGGAATACTAATGTGTATTTATTGGGATATCTACAAATGACCATATTCAGCGACTGGCCATATTACAGTCAGGTACCTAGTATTGAATTCGGTGTCACAATCATCATAACCTTTGCATGACCAAAGGCAGCAATAGAGTAGGAGTATCGTAAAGCCACCATGAGTATGTTTCCCGGACACATGCAATGTCCCGTCCCACTGACTCCTGCCTGTTCATTTCAGTACAAGCGTCAGGACAGGCGCACTAACCGGCCGAAGATCATATATTCCAGTACATTAAATAGCAGATGCTCCGGCGATCAGGTTGCAATGTTTCTAGCGGCGCGCGACTTAACCCGCTTACGCTGTGAGGGTGTCGCTTACTAACCGCTAGGGTGCGCCTACGTCGCCTGATCATTCGGCGGCCATTTGCATTCGGCGGCCATATGCATTAGGCGGCCATTTGCATTCCAGATTACGCTTCACACAGAGAGCCTAACACTGTTCTGGTTACGGACACACTTGTATACCGCATTGTCAACACTTTCTCCTCCCACGTCAGGGGTCTGTTTTAAGAGATAGTAACATAGAATATCATCGGGAAGATCCATTGCTTAGAAATAGGGCACTAGTATATCAGTAGTACAAGGAAGGAAGGCGATTTGTAGCGCCCTGGGAGGCTCTTCACAGCAGTAAATCTCTCCCAGGGAGTTTGACTGCCGTAGAGAATTCCTCTCAGGGAGTGCTCGATCGCAAGGCGAGACAAGGTCTTCGCCTTCCCCAAAAATCCCGGTAGATGCTGTCCTGTGCAGCTTAAGTCCTTCAAGAGATAAGAAAGTAATACAAGGAAGTACGATCGAGTGTTAGACCCTAATCGCCCACCATCCACGAGCCGCGAGCTGAGCATCTGTGTCCGCAGAGATCGCGGGCAGCCCCGCGGCCGAGGTGCTCCCGTGTCCCGGCAAGGTGCGCGCCTCCGGCGAGCTGATCATGCAGATGTCACTCAGCCTGGTCTCGTAGCGTAAGTGTGCGGGACGGCCGCCCGTCCGCGCCACGTCCCGCTGTGCCCGTGTGGTCTTTTACCCTGGATGGTTTTGTACTCCCTCGATTTCAACAGTACTATACTAGTAGTGGCAGGATCGGTACCGTCCAAGGACAATGTCGGGCCGCTGAACCCTCCGTTTGAGCACCCGCTGTAGGAACTCGCAGGTAAGAGTCGCTTTGAGTGAAGTTGCAGTTTTTATTATAACCTTTCGCCTGCTGCGAGATTTGCGAACCTCTTTTGTGTTTTTGCATGTGGCATTAGTTCGTTTGTGGGAAAATCGCATTAGTGCTAAGACCAATTTAGCGGTAATTGTTTAATAACTTGTATGTTGCGCAGGCGGCAGGTCGCGGGCGGCGCGGCCCGAGCGCCTGGAGGAGGAGTACTACCCGCGCGAGCGCTACCAGCGCTACCCGCGCGACTATCACGACGGGTACCCGCAGGACGGGTACGGCGCGCACGGCGACGGGTACGAGCGCGAGGCGTACGGCCACGACTACACAAGGGACGCGTACCCGCGCGACGAGTACCCGCGCGAGTACGGGCGCGAGTACGCGCGCGAGGGCGCCTACCGCGACGAGCGCCGCGGCCGCGAGCGCGACGCGTCTGACGAGTACGGGCCGTCGCGTCGCGCGCTCAACGCCGTCTAGGCGCTCGCCCTCTTACCTCGCTTACGAGGCCAAATGGGCGCCTTGCTGCCACTTCTCTAGCCATTCTTATCTGCTATCTAACTATCTGGATTTCCGAACTCTGAAACGGTGTCTGTACTTAGTATGCTTGTCGATGACTCTGTAGTAGATTTGACTAATCAATTTTTGTGAGCATATTATTGTATATTAATCATAAGGGCGATAGTATCTGGATGTTAAAACCCGCCAAACATACTCGTAGTTTCCGTCATTTGAAAAGACAGTAGTTCTATTATGAAGATAACAACAACGATTTTAATGCAACGTCACGATATATTTACAAGTTTCTTGGAGGGTTGGTGGCTGCTATGCGCCTGTTTTGTTTAGTGTGTGTGGATTTGGAGGTGTGTCCGTCAAGGAAGGCACTTTTGAGTGTGTGCGCATAGTGGTACGGTGACAGACAGGTGGTAGAAGGAGTGGTGCGCAAGGCGTCCCCAGCACTGCTGCGAGCCAGCCTCGTGTGTCCTTACGTAGTGTCCTACGTGAGCAGTCTGGATACGAACGCGAAGCGGTGCGGGCGACGCGGAAGCAAACAGTGGATACCTATTTTGAAGTGCCTACGTGACCAAAACAACGTAAGGTACGCTGCGGCGCAGCACGAATTGAATCGGACGCGATCTGTTTGTTGGCTTGATAATTTCGCGGGGACTGGACGCGTCGCATATTTAATTAAAATTGAAGGTGTTTTAATTTGAAAGTGTAGGACGATTCGCGCGTACGTAGGACAAAGTATCCGCGTCACACCGCACCGCAATGAAATCGCATCCGTTCGCGTTGAGTCGCTCACCTAGGACACTGATTTAATATTTTATTGCCGCGCGTCCCCCGCGGGCGCGCTTCGGTTCGCTGAGCTTTAGAGGCACGCTTCGCGTTTTCGCCAGACGGTGGCCGCGCCGGCGGTTGCGACAGCCGCGCGGCCGCCGCCCGGCATCACACTAGACGGTACGGAGCTCGCGTCGATTGTATAAATTTTAAATAATAAATAATCTTAGTACCGTTAGATATTATCCGTTTCCCATTTTTGAAAATACTCTGTAATTATATTGCATCGTCTGTACTTCATTGTTGCAATCATTTGTAAATAAAGTACTTTATATCGATCGAGTTGTTTTAGTTCTAAACGCTCACATTATCATCTGAGGGTAGGTAAGAATGTTCTTACCTACCCTCAGGGTCCAGGCGTGATTAATATGTATAAATCACGCCTGTTTTTTCCCGAAGGGCTAGGCAAAGTAACACCCACGTTTCGCCAATATGTTAGGTCCAATGTTAATAGGGACTCATCGTCGTTTTTTCCCTTAGTCTACTTGGACGACACCCATGGGAGAGATGGGGGTGGTGACAATTGTATTGTCTGGCGTAGAAAAAACAAAAGAATACTGTGAAATATATCGCACTTTATTGAAATAAATTCGATGATGGTTTTATATTAAAGGGTAGCGAGTAGACTGCGCTCCATGCCCTCGCAATCCACAAATAAATTACAACATTACAATACATAACAGATAAATAGCTCTAATTTCTTTATACTCTCGCTTGCCTCTTTGGTGTCTACTAGCTAGATTATAATTATATACATTTTAGTCAAAATTTCATTTCAGTTTTGTTGCAATCAGGTAACAGTTAAAACGGGATGTTACTATATCAGGTGATACAACTTGGAGACTAGAAAACAGATTTCCATCAGAGCTTCCACACGTTGAAATACATTTAAAACGTAAGCTTAAAATACTATCAATGTAGCTTTTTAGATACACTTCAGATTTTATGATATCGGAATAGGCTATCGTCTCTACGAGAATTGAGAATCTCGACGCGCACTATCGCCTGACAATAGGCGCTAAAACATCTCTTTGGTTTCGCACTCTCTCCACGCGATCACAACGTATTTACACTTTATGTACAATTCTAAGTCTACACTTGAGTCTCTTTTTCACTGTCCGAAGAGGCCATTTGATGGCGCCTAACTTGCTCAGCCTGACCAAGCTCGCAGCTAGTCAGATGTAGAGGTAGTCGTTCTTTGTTTCTTTGCAGTAGCTTATACTGGGGAACTTGTAGACGGGTGTGTACCGTCTCCTTTCCCCCTCTGCTTCTAGAGAGAGAGCGGAGAGCGCTCGGGAGGGCTCGTCGTCGTCCGTCGTGTCCTCTTCGGCTAAGGGCAGGGGGTGCGGGGGTGGTAGCGTTCGAGGGGGGAGTGGGGGAGCGCGCGGGTTGCGGCGCACCCTGAAGTGGCAGTCGGTGTCGTGCGGCCACGCGCGCTGCACGAGCAGCGGTAGGTCGTCAGGGTGTAGTTTGCGCTCGTACTCTTGAGATGGGCAGACCTGAACAAAGAAAATATGTTATTAACGACTTACTCTGTAAAGTCTGTATGTAATCTAATTATTATAGTTTAATTGCCGCACTCACAGGAGCTCGCGAGCGCAGTGGCTTGTGCGCTTGGCCTGCGATTGCGTATACTAAGCAATGTTTACTAAGGCTGGTCATTGGGTGGGTGATCAAAAATTAATTATCTCGAGTTCCTCCGTGCTTCAGAAGGCACTTTAAGCCGTTGGTCCCGCCTGCAACTGCAGTCGTTAATACCCACCAATCCGCACTGGGCCAGCATGGTGGGTTATGGCCCCATCTCCCTATATTCGTCCATAGGGAAGGTCCATGCCCCAGCAGTGGGGACATTACAGGCCCGGTGATGATGACTCATAGACGTCAATTAACTTTAATGAGTAGGTAGTTAATGTCAAAAAATATATCACTGCCTGTTAAATTAAATTATTTACAGTAAGACCACTTTCATACTGTAATTGCAGTAGTGTAAATAGATGATTAATTTATCTGCCTCACTGAATATAATCAGTAACTACTAATCTCGCTACATATAAGGTATATGTCTTAACTAAATTGGCGAAACGTTGGTGATAATTCTCCTCTGCCTACCCCTTCGGGAATAAATAGGCGGGAATTATTATATATGAATCTACTAACCTCATAAAGAGAGAACCTCTCTACACCCTCCGTAGAGTCGTAGCAGTGCAGAAGTATTGCGAGCAACTCATCGGCCGTCGTCCTCTCGCTGGTGAGCAAGCACTTGTACTGCGACGAGGACATCAGCGCCGAATCGTAGATCTTCACCAAGCCACCTGGCCGCATTTGCAGCGAAAACCTGAAATTATCAACGAGAAACTTAGTAACGCCTACGGCAGCTTAATAGCAAGAAGGTGACGAAGTGTGCATTGCTATTTTATTATTGCAGGCGCCCTACTGTAGCGTAATAGCAAAGAAGTAACGATGTGCACGTTGCTATTTTATTCTCGCAGGCGTCTCTGGTTATAATTTGCAGTAAAATGCATGTTATCTTCAAAAATGCAGTAATATGTATTTGATCGGGCTGACTACTGTCAGTTGGACTACGAGGATTAGTCACTTCAAATATTTCTTCTTTTTGTAGTGAGCACTACGAAAATATTTTTTTGGAATTTCTACCTCTAAGTACACTACAGTTTTGAAGCTAAACTATTAAAGTCCTAGCAACCTAGTGTCAAATAAAAAACCTATGTGAAAAAATATTCTGTTTACCATCGTCGCAACTTGGCCGATTCAATAATCGCTAGACGCCAGTCAACAACTCCTTTAACCTGTCCGTGAAGTAGCTTAGAACTACCAGGCTAATTACAATTAACGATCAAAGTGTTCAAACTACCACCTGCGTTATACTTCAAAGTGCTTTCGACGCGCTACACCAATAACAAGGCAACTGCACGTCAACATAACGTGATCCATATGGTCAATAAAGCTCAAAGTTTTTAGAGTTTTTATCGCGCTGTATGTTTACGGACGAGAATAGAGGCCGGAAGGGGACACTGGGACTGAGAGGCGAAGAAGCGATCTTTTTTCGGCCGAGCGCGGATAGCCGGTGGTCCGGCGGCGGGCGAGACGAAATTGGAAATAATTAACCGGGTATTGTGAAATGTTCACTTTACAACAACTTTATGTTTATGATCTGAAAAGGTTGGTAGATCAGAAGGTTCACCAGAAAAGCTGCTCATTACTCATCGCAGCAGTAGTCGCCTTGTACGACACCCGCCGGTGAGATTCGGGGTGGTGACAATTGGATTCTGCTCTGCGGGCCTGCTCTGCGGTTCACAGTTATTACAGTGCGTCCACAGTTATTTTACCTCTGACGTTTCCATTTACGTTTCATGTGCGAGAAGGATACTAAGTATGACATTTCCATATGTTAGAGCAGGATGATGAGAAGTGTCAGAGGTAGACTAAGTGTGAACGCACTGTAGCCAATTGGCCTATCTATCGAACGCATAGAATACAAAATGTAAGAAACTGACGTATTACAGAGAAAACTATACTTCAATTTCATACTTTTTAACGGACGAAAACCCGGAAGAGGTTACTCAATTCGTACCCGTATGTTTCTTTTCATGTTTTACATAATTATGCATTCGAATAGATAAGCCACTTGGATAAGCCCTCTGCAGTCACCACACGACTAGGGGAGAAAGGTGTGAAATATGTGTCTAAGTATGTAAGAATAAGAAGCATAGCGGTACTCACTTCGAGTACCCCTTCGGATGGCACGCTTGCAAAGCGGCAGGCCTCGCGTCGTCATCCAGCACTAGGGTGGTCCGCAGGCCAGCCGCGCGGACCCGCACCTCCATGCTGAGGTAGAAGAGGCGCGGGTCCCGGTGCTTCATGCGGAACTTGCCCAGCAGTGTGGAGACCACCTCCCGGGCGCTGGTGCCCCACGTCACTGAGAGGGTCTTATACTCGATGTCCGGGCGGAGGCACCGGGCGTACACCTTGATGGTGGTCTGTGGAAAAGAGGGTTTGTTAGGGTGGATTCAGAGGTTAAATTCTTGTAACTGAGAAAAATTATTAAAATTCTAGTGACTCGGATTTTTATATTTATTCCAGTCTCTCAGAAAATGTGTCTTATTTGCGGCCTAGGCTTATTATGGTTCTTTGGCTTTAGCTAAATGCTGTCAACCTGCTGTAATACCCACCAACCCGCACTAGGCCAGTGTGGTGGGTTATTAGGCCCGTTCTCCCTATATTCCTACATCCAGGCTTGTGCCCCAGCAGTGTGTACATTAAAAGGCTGGTGATGATGATGCAGAAATACTTTCAAGGTGAATATTCCCTGCCTACATCAAGAGAACGTTCCCTTAAGTTTTTGTTTGAACAGTCGCACAACAGGCTACCACAAAATGTCAAATTTTCTCAATCGACTTTGTGCTTTACTAAACAAGTTAATGTTGACAATCGATTGAAGCAATTTGACATTTATGAGTAGTCTGAATTGCCTTTGACCATACATAGGACCCCGTAAAGTTACAGAAGATGTAGGTCCTTAATAATTTCCAAATAATAGGCACGCATGATTTTCCTTTAGTAGACTGGTCAGTCAAAGGAGGAGTATTAAGTATTCACACAGATGTTTTGTATGAGCAAGATTTCGTCACGTTATTTTGCCTTTTGCAATTATAATTATTTTGGTTTTTATTCATTGTTTCTTTAGCTGCTTGATAATGATGCTAAGCAAAAACTAATTCTGGTTCAGACAGACTATTTGTACTCACAATGACATTAGTATTTTATAGCAAATAATTGTATAATACATAATATATAAAAGAAGATTATTTAAAGATTGATGTATTTAACATTTGGAAACCTAATAACATAATACTAAGTTCAATTTTATTTCCTTCGATACGTTTGCGAATTGGAACAAATTAATGTTGGAAAATCACAAATACTGAAATCTGACAGTTTTTAAAAGATTTTTTTACGTAAATGTAAAATACTAAAATAGTATATGTAAAATACTTAAACAAAAAGTTAACGCTCAAGTTGTGTTCGCTATAAAGAGAGCTTCACACAATCAAAACGAGACATCGGGGCCACGACTGAGACGATCAGTCATAATGATAAAGACAGCGAAAGTGTTTTTATAAAGACCCGACTATTGTGAGCGGCAATTTATATGACAAATCCACCACACACTCGGACATCACATAAGCTCTAATTGTCCTCCAATTTCGCGTGTACAACGTTTGCGATTACAAAAAGTCCTAAGTGCTTAAACAAGACACCCAAAAATGACAACAAAATGTCCATTGAAACGCAACAGAATAGCGAGTATTGCAGAAAATCAGGTTCTCATGCGTGCGGCTAACAACGCCCTTTCACAATCAAGGAAATATGCAGCGCCAGTAATAGGGAAAGGAAATAATTATATTGTCACTATGTATTCATAATTTCTATATATTTTAGCCCCATTCATCGGAAATATTTAACTTCGCCATTCAGCCGTATCCATATTATACCCTACTGATTGGAAAACCGAATTATATTTAAATAATAACCAACCCACCCATTCATCCGAAACCTATGTCCCTATTTATTGTACATACATACATACATACATAAATCACGCCTATATCCCCGAAGGGGTAGGCAGAGGTGAACAAGCACCCACGTATCGCCAATTATGTTAGATCCCATGTAATAGGTGGCGAGCCTATTGCCATATATCGGGCACAAAAGTCGCAGTATATTGCTAGGTGGTATAAGAGGAACGCTGCTGCCCATTCATCATCGCTGATTTATCTTTAGTCGCCTTGTACGACACCCACGGGACAGATTTGGGGTGGTGACAATTGTATTCTACTCTGCCGTCACCACACGGCATATTTATTGTAACTGTCTTCAAATACAACAATAAAAGTGTACTGATAGGAGAAAAAATAATTCGCCACACCCCAAAGGGCCAAGTACCCGAAGCTTGCGGGCTTGCATAAAACACTAATGAAGGGCTTGAATAAACACACTAATGAGATAAGACGTAGATCGTAGAAAGAAGTGATCTCGGCCTACCCCTCCGGGAGAGAGGCGTGTTAATTATTTATGTAGGTATGTAGGTAATAATTTGTGAGGAACGTTGAATTCTCATCCACTGCGTTTGGTTAGTGCCGTTAATCACAAATTAACTCGGTGAAAAATCCGAAAAAGAGACAAAACTTAAACTTCAAACTTTTTATGAAGCACAATAATAATTAAACTCACGTGAATGTTATGGGGGTGCAGCGCTAGGCGCATGCGCGGAGCGGGCACCGGCGCGGCCATGACACGTGCGCTCGAGTCGCCGCGACACCACTGACTGTCACATAAGGACTAGCTAGGAGCCCTATTACCGGAAACCGCCTCTCAGCCCTCACAAAGGGTAATCGATACACCCACCTGCCGGCCGAAGCCAGGAAACACGCACTAGCATCGAATCGAAACAGCCTGTGACTTATTGACTTTCGCAATACAGGAAGCGACAAAACCTTTTTGTGCGATTGATGTTTTGGTGCCAAAAAAAATTCATTGGACTGGAGCATAATAATCGATAACGCGTGAAATAGTTTATGAATTATATTCGACAGTATTTCGTATTTTACCTTATAGGCTGAATTACCTAATGGTTACACATACATAAATTACGCGTATTTATCCCCGAAGGGGTAGGCAGAGGTAAATTAACCTCCCTAATTAAATTACCCTCTTTAATTGCCCATGTAATAGGGGGCGAACCTATTGTCATCTAATGGGCACGTAAATCGCAGTTTAATGCTAGGTGGCATAAAATGAACTATGCTGCCCATTACTCGTTGCTCTCTTTGCTATATGAGTGTGACAATTTTATTATGCTGTGCCGTCACCACACTTCTGAACACAATTCTGAAAGTCTCCTTTGGTAATAGTATAATGTAGCCACATTATTAAATCTGTGAATGTAGCTGTCTACTGCGGAGACAGTCCAAACGCAATGTTCCAAAGCAAACATAAAATATTTGATTTAATATAATAGAGCACAGCACGCTACGATCTTCGGATGGCTAACCCCTAGATTAGTCCTCAAAGAAAGCGGTAAAAGTGGTAATCTCCGTCGTACCTTGCGCAAGCGCATCCAAGGGAAACGCAAAAAGCCACCGGACGCGCAAAGAATGCGATGTCCGCCGTGGACGCGCACAATAAAAACTCAGATCGCATACGAAAAAAAAATGTGTCATTGATACCACTCAAGGACGGAATCTAATTGTGATTGGTGCAGATCCCCACTGTAATTCAAAGGGGTAAGGTCTATTTTGATAGAGCACATATAATTTGTCTGATAAATGTTTCAATATCAATAAATAATCAGTTCGACTACTCTATCCGAATGAGAAGGGCTACTCTGCGGGACGATTTCGCAGTCGTTTAAGTCTAGCCGTCTCTCTCATACTATCATCATTACGGATCCAATGATAAAGATTTAGAGACTTGTTTTCTAAAGTAAAGCTTTTGGTGAAAAGAAAAACAATTACCTACTCCTTTCCAAGCACCTATATAATTTTTGTTATAAGTAAACCAGCTTTTTTGCTTAGATGCTAAAGGTTCTGTAAGCAGGTATCTATTTAACAGGTCACCAAAACAATTAGGGAAATGTCACTCCATTTTGGTGAAAATATCAGAGGTTTTTGGTGATGATAGTTCACTCTTTTTTGTGGTCTATCAATTTTTTTCCGAAATACAAGACTAAAAACTCAAGTCCTTTTACTATACTAAGGCGTGCTGTTTATTAAGTGTGCCTACTTAACAATTAAGTAGATAAATAGGTCCCTCAAATTGTTTTAACTGCATCTGCTTCTATTTATAAAGTGCCACCTTTTCTATCGCACCTAGAGTTATTATCTGCAAAACTTCGAGATGATCGAAGCTGCAAAATGATAATAACTATCTATTTCAAAATTGCCTATTAAAAAATAATTATGATTATGAATCCCTAATTATGAGCACGCCTCGTCTCTTCTCGTCGAACTTTAACGACCGTACTACATCACAATCAAATCTGCACAAAGACAATGATCAAATTTTGTTTGACTTTTCATGTTGTACTGGGAAAAGCTTATATATAATTCAACTTCACTTGCCCTTGAATTTAAGAATTGTTTTTTTTTAATAGAGGGCATCAAAATTATTTTTAATTTATGTTCATCCATTGTAAGGGGTGGTTTTATTTAACGATTGTTAGTTAACTGATTTTCTTGGTTTATAGGTACGTTGATACGATGCTGGCTGATAGTTAGATTGGAAGATAAGCATATTAAAGTTTTTAAACATAATATTTAGGGCCGTGTGGTGACGGCAGAGTAGAATACAAATGTCACCACCCCAAATCTCTCCCGTGGGTGTCGTACAAGGCGACTAAGGATAAATCAGTGATGAGGATTGGGCAGCAGCGTTCCTCTTATACCACCTAGCTATATACCTACTGCGACTTTTGTGCCCGATAAATGGCAATAGGCTCGCCACCTATTACATGGGACCTAACATAACTGGCGAAACGTGGGTGCTAGTTCACCTCTGCCAACCCCTTCGGGGATATAGGCGTGATTTATGTATGTATGTATATTTAGGGCAAAAATACACTTAATAATATTATGTTAGTTATACAAGAAAAAGATGAACGTTTTCCGTTCTCATGCCTCATGCTGCACTAACTACATCCTGGATGTGCGAGCCAAAGACACTGTGGATGTGGTTCTCAAGGAATTAACTCCATAACAGTCCGAATTACAAGAGTTTTTCATGAAAACCTTAGTAGGAAGTTTATCACAGTACGTAAACTGTATGAAGTTAGGTGTTTTGGAAATAATTCGACTATTTTCGAAATACATAGTGTTTTTTTTTAGTTTAATTAGGTATTGGTTTTTTAAAAATTAATATAATATTAGTGCAGATACAATATGAAGTGTAGTGTTATGTTATTGTAATGGATGGATGTATGTAGGTAATTAATTATAATAGAAGCTTTGCTAGTAATTTTAGAAATGTCAATCAAGTGAAAAAGAGCTATTATATTTCATATTTTCTTCGTAATTATTCTAATAGACAATGTTGAGACAAGTAACAAATATATGCCAACAATAAAAAGTTTTTGAAATACAACAAGACAATATGAAAGAGGACGGTAAGCTGAGAAATATATTTCGCTGCTCTACCATCGCCACATCAACGAAGTTACAACACCGGTTTGACAGGGCAAATTAAAAGAAAACATTTATAATCCTAAAATCTTTTCCTATAAAACTCAAAACAAATAGTTACATGCCATAAAATAAGGAAAGTTGTAAAAGTGCCACAGCATAAACACTACCGAATGATTTACAGGCGCAATTATTTAAATTCGTCCTCGCAATTCACCACGCTTTAACCAAGGTTGTAAAACATTGGAATAGTGTTTATTGCCTCTTATGCTAATAGAGACAGTAATTAAGTGCGGAAATGTGCAAAGTTTTTGATTTAATGTTTGATGTTAATGCAAGCAAACAAAGTCAGTTTCATACTTTTATTTTCAATGCGTTCGAATAGATAAAGCCACTCGGCTTAGCCCCCTTGTATGATTTCAATACACTTATGAATCATCAAAAATTTGTGTGTCGAAGTGAGCAGAGAGTGCGCAGTATGCCTCAGTCCATAATGATAGGTCTCCACCCACGCCCCGAACCGCCAACCTTTTGTGTTATGTAATCTTCATTACAATTTGATAAAGAAAATCGCCAGCACATTGTTAACCTGTTAATCAACAGCAATTTTAATTATAATCAATAGTTACCACCACGCAAACCAGTATGAGACCACAAACAATGCCCAAAAATGTATCTTAAAGAAATTTACACCTACACGTTGCTTTCTCCCGAATCCTTTCCATAAATATCTACACAATCATGCTTTTCAACATGCCCAAATATAACTAGCTGATGTCACAAAAATATCTACATACAATTAATTAACAGCCGTATAAATCGGTTACATCTTTTTAATCATCACCAGGAATTACTACGCTTAATATTGCTACACTTTACAATTATTAAGGTATCTGTCCACTAGACCGTTCCGTCACCGGCCATGCACGGAACGTATCCATTCGCACCGGCTAAATATTCGATTCTCGGATTCGGTGTTGGTACGCTACGTGCATGGCCGGTGATGGAACATCTAGTGAGCGTTGGTTCTAAAAATTGTATGTAAGGTTTTTTTTATATACTTCTTACACTCACACCTCTAGTCCGAAGTAAGTAGCATAAGCACTTGTGTTATAGATACTAGTAGATTACGGACAAATTTTAAAATACCTAATTTATATATGGAAAAAATATAATATACTACATAAACATATATAAATATCCATGACTCGGTAACAAATGTCTGTGTCCATTGACTCTACCAGGATTTGAACCCAGGACCTCTCGGCCAATACCCAGCGATCTGACCATTCGACCAAGCCGGCCGCTTACTGCATGTGCCGGCACAGATACGGGCATGGTACGGTACGGTGTAGTGGGCAAGGACCCTTATACCGGCGGATGCGCTCCTAAAATAAGATGGCGCACAAAAAGCTGCGCGTGCGACGATCGAGCGCGCTTCCCATTTCCTAATTTCCTGCGCCGGCGTCACACCTCATTCACCCAATTTAGGGGCGTCCTCTCAATGGTCAAACGTAATACGGATGAATTTTGTGGACCGCTTTGCTGTCGTAAACTTATATTATTATTATGGACCACAAACCGCATTTTTTGATGGAAATGGCCAAGCCATCTCCTTTTATTGATATGACTAATGATAAGTGTTATGTTTTATTTTTATTTGAACGTCCAATGTTCTAACTTAATTGGCAAAAAGTGGGTGTTAATTCCCCTTTGCTTATAAATACACAAATTACGCCTATATGCCCTTTGGGGACATAGAAGGAGGAGGAGGATGTCATTATTTTCTATTGAAAATATTGTAATAAAATCATGATTGAGCGGGTGATAGCCAAGAATGGATGGAAAACCATATTGAACTCGATTCGAGAGCGAGAATAAGAACGAGAAAAAACGCTTGAGCTCGATAATACAAAGGCAACACATGCTCACTGTCTCAAAATATGTTTTCGATCAAACTAGAAGCTTCTCACACCCCCTAACCAATCGTTCCCTCTTCCCATTATTGCTTAACAATTATGATTAAGAATACAAAACTGAAAATAAACAAGGCCCAGGTGTGCCCTTAGCGCAGTATTCGAAAACATTGGAGTACGTTTATAAATAAATAAACTACTTACTATTGAACCTTAGTAATCTCCAGTTATCCCTCAGGCAGACTTCCATAAATTTTGAGAACCATTTAAAAGATTGTAACAGCCGAGTTGGTAGTTAAGAATAGCTCTTCATACATACATACACAAATGACGCCTATATCCGCAAAGGGGAGAGGTGAATTAACACCCCTTTTTGCCAATGTTAGGTCCTAAATAACAAGTAATAGGCCAATTAAGTTAGGTCCCACATCCCAAATAACAGGTGGCCAGCCTATTGCCATCTATCGGACACATAAATCGCAGTATATTGCTAGGTGGCATATGAGGAATGCTGCTGCCCATTACTCATCGCTGTCTTTACCCTTAGGCGCCTTGTACGAAACCCACGGGAGGGATGGGGGTGGTGACAATTGTATTCTGCTCTGCCGTCACCGCACGGCTAATAGCTTAGCTCAAGCTTACTAGCTGACTTTAAGAAACCGGTATAAGATCAATATTTTACTGGGCCATATTGTCTTTAAGAAAGGTGTACTTAATCGACTTGAGAATTGCAAATTAATATTAGTCCCACGTCATTATCCAGCCCAAAATAAGCGCGTGTAGTACTGTTCTATTCGCATAAGCAACAAGATAACAAAATGCAGTGTCCAACCAAACGTCCACATTAAAAGATAATCGCTTCTCTTCCACAAAAGAGATACAAATAAAAAGCAGTTTCCTGCAAAAACAAGTCTTAATGGCATGCATTTTGAATACACAATGCTACGAAGCTATTTTCGAGATGTGTCGTTGTAATCCGCATTCGCAAATGGCATTTCTGGGTACGGGCCGAACGTGTCAGTAAACGCTCTCTAATTGAATCGTCAGCGGCGCCTGCGCACGCGTCCCGTGTAATGCCAATCGACGGATGTTTGCTCAACGCGCAGCTACAACGGGTTAACTGACAGCTTTTGGTGTAGTCAATTTTATCAATGGCGGAATTCATAAAGGACCACACCGCATTTACAATGACTATGACAGCTGGGGTGTAGGTTGTCTAGTTCTATACAAATACCCTTTGTCGGCAACATGCCAATCTAGTGATCTATGTTACATTTATGAGCTCAGTACATTTTCGTTAATATCTTCGTATTGATAAATGTCTTCGTGTATAGAGATACTCCTGGCATTCTATGGATACACCATGTAGGTGCCGGGTCCATAGTGTAGCAGAGATGGAAGTCGGTCAGCAGCAGCGCTTGGGACTTGTGACCTAAGTGTAGGTTTACGGGGCTCCTTCAAAACATGTCAACACTCACCTTCGCCAGGACTTCTATTGCATCTTTAAGATATGTTATAACATTTAAAAAGGTAAATTTGTACGCAAAGCTTCTTTTCTAGAGATAAGTCGGCCTTCGTAATGATTGAGTAACCACGATTGACTTTACAGGGCCACCGCTACCGGAGGACAAGAGATCCCGCGATCGAATCCTCATAACAGTTAAGTGTGATAAGCATAGACATTGTTATATGTATTTTATATGCTGGTGTCTTCCAGTACACAAAAAATTATATAATAATATATCAACAAAATAAAATAAAAAAATTCATATAGTAAGTCTGGGATGACTCACGGCTACAAGTGAAGGTAACAAACACATCAGCACAGTCTCCTTACAAAGTAATAACGAACCATAGCAACGTAGGTAATGCTTGGATATGACGCACAAAGACCTAACTTAGCCATAATCTTGGGTACTTTGTCTGAAGTTAAGTGGACAAACATGACTTTTAAATTCCACAAGTCTTTTGTCTGACACTTGTGAGCGAAAAATGTGTTCACATTTGCTCATGTCACGTGTCATTATAATATCAGTGTACATTTTATGCCATCTCCGCTATATAAGATGCAACATTTTAAAGCGCATTTTTTGCGAAAAAAAGAGGAGTTCATAATTATCAATACAGAAGTATCAGTTTTTAATCTTCTTATTGCAACTGCATTGTTAAACGACATGATAAATAAAACAACCTAAATGATATAAAGCACACTCAGGACTCATTGTAGGGACTCGCGCCATAAAAAAGGGGCAGTACCTAAGACAAAAAAATTTAAAGCTTTATATGTTTGGAAAGTCCTTATTCATCAGCAGACAGATGCACTTTACGACATTTCTGGATAGCTCCAAACTCCGAACCCAACAGACGTCCACACCTCACTGTTTTTCCAGTTGTCTTACGTTTGTGACGAATGAGTAATAAAATATCTATTTAAAGGCACAATCTGTTCTACCACTTCACATTGGGTCAGGTTTGGAAAGCAGAACACATTGGTTGTAACTATATTTAAATGAGATTCAAGTACTGCTACTGGGGCATACATTTAATTTCAATATAGAGCTCTATTGAATACATTGGGTTATGTCAAAAAAAGAACGTACAATAAATCATCATAAAAATACAAAAGACTAGAAATAGAGTATGCGTACAAAATAAAGACCATATCTATCATTTCAAATTGTTCGAAAACGTCTTGTTTGACCCGGATTGCGGAAGACGCGGGTTCGATTCCAACGTCAAGACTAAAATTTGTCAAATTTGAATTTTTGAATAATCTATTGAAACCAAGTTAACAAAACATTGAAGAGAATAAAAATATTTACACATATCGGTAAGTACGTACGTATAGTAACTTAACTGTTGAATATAAACCACATTCGAGCATCTCATTTCAATAATGGCACAAAACTGGTGCAGGGACAAGATTTTTTTGTCTAGCCACACCGGTTCCCGAACGGTAGCTACCCTGCAATCATGGACAATCATCTCGAGGGGCTAAAACAAAACGGTTTAGCCAGCTGCCCCCCACCTGCGGCTAAGACCAGACTCACAGGAACCATGTGTTCCGAGCATAAACTATCGAAATAAGACCAAAAGAAAAAAAAGAAAAAATCAACTGCGCACGTGCTTCCATGCCAGGTGGGCAGGATGTTGGGATGGAGACGCGCACGATCAAGCTTTGTGGGTTTTTTATCAGGCCATTATCATAATATACCCTTTCTGTGATTTCTGTTTGCTCCAATGCAACTCGATAATGTTCTGACGAAGGATCGAGTGTCTGCGGGGAAGAATTATTGAACCACCTACAAAGTTGATTAATAACTAAAAAATATTTATTCTACAAGAAAATGTTGATTAGAAAATATTTATGTTTAAATAAAATCAAAATAATAAGGTGTAATCTAATGAAATAATTTTTACGGAATTGGCTCGTGTATATTGTGTTTAATTAAACAGTGCCATTATTTTTACTTTGACGTCACGAGAAGTCAATGCTAATAAATCCGAACATTAGGTCTTTTTTTTCGTCAGTTGGGTTCACATGCTTATCACCGCGGTCTGGGACCATCAAAGGACTGGTGATGATGATGAATCATTTACAACTGTTAAGTCTATTCATTTGTAATATTCACTAGGAAGAATTGCGTCAAAAGCAATATCTACAAATGTTACGATGACAATAAATCAATACAAAACAAACCATACATTTACTACGCGCGTTAATTGATCTAGTGCTAAAAGTGTCTATAGTTTTATAAAATAAAATTCAAAGATGAGCAATTATTGGAAATGTTTGACGGTGAACTAAATATTTGACTGTTTTCGTATTCAAAGAAATTCACCACACTAACTTTCCTAATGGGCCAAAAGCGGCATCCGTTTTTGGTAGAATGCGGAAATATATTTATAATATAAATGACAAGACGTTAGACACAAAACTAGAATCACGCCATATTCGTGGGAAAGAACGAAAACAAGTATTCAGTAGAGCATGAATTTTTCGAAGTTTCGAATCGTAATCGTATCGAGAAAGCACTCTAAAACCAAAATGAAAAAGATGCCAAACATCAAAAAATAAAAGAGACACGTAAACCGTTCATATACAAAAAAAATATTTATTAATACCAAGAAATATTTATTAACTTCCATCAGCTTATAATGTTAATATTAATTTAATATAATTACCAAATAAATATTAATAATTTTCGATTTAAAATTTAGAATTTATTTTATTTTGGTTTTAGAGTGCTTTCTCGATACGATTACGATTCGTAACTCCGAAAAGTTTGTGCTAATGGCACAAACCACTTGGAAAACAAATAACTCGCTAAAGCCCTTACGTTTAAACAACTTGATACACGCAAATGTTTACACATAGAAATGAATATCAGAACTGAGATCCCGTTAACCAAACAGTCACCTGAGCATGTAGGAACTGTAACCCATTAGGAGTTGCGCAAGATTCGTTCCGCCACCTGCGGACGGCGCACGCGCACATTCACATTATTTATTGACTCTCAACTCGATTTATAGGGCGCACAATACTGGATGTGGCTTTGATAGTGTTTCGCAAGGCACGTTCAAATGCGTTTGAATATTTTTCATAATTTACCATCCCGGTTAATAAGGGCGACTCGTTATTTTTGATTTATGTTTTTAAAAATAAAACGGTTTTCTTTTTTTAGTCTTATATTTACTTTGTTAGTTTATAGTTTAACGCTGGAAGTAAAATAACTTGACTACAAATTAGAGGTAGAGATGTTATACTGTCATTTAAATCATATCTACAAATAAGTTGGCTTATTAAGTACATAGTTAAAGAGTAAGGTATCAGTCATTAAACAGTTTTAATAAAGTTTCATAACACTATTATTAAAGCCTCGTATGAAATTGAAGCCAAATAATAAATAAATGATGGATCACAATCTACATAAGACGACATGATAATTTTGTTTCACATTTCAAAGCAAGCACGACAAACACTACAAAATTGGTGTTTAATATAAAAACATTGAAGGTAGTTTCTTCGTATGCGTAATTGAGCAATACACGTTGAAATAACATCCCATTAAATAACGTCCCATTACCCTGCATCTTAGTAAGTATTAACCTACAGACCGCAATCTATCACCAACCAGCTAATAATATATAGTGCTGTGAAAATAAAAGGTGACACTCTCTTCCGCGATACTCAGAGATATGTAAATTTCTACGTAGAGACAGATACTACTTTTACATATCGAGTGATTACAAAAACGTGTAAATCTTTATCAAAGTAGTCAAGTATTAAAGCCCTAATTAATTCTGAATGAATTGATGTAAAAAAGAAAGATTTAGAAGTGTGATATGATCATACCCAGTGAAAAAAAGGTCATACATTCGCAAAATTGTTGTACTGATGCTCATTATTTAGATTTGTCTTTGAATAATGTATCATACACCTTCAGAAGTCGATTAAGTCTGAAAAGGAAATCATAAATGCAAAATAATATTAATGATCACTATTACTTGATACGCTGGTAGATAAAATCTATTAATTAAACACACTTTAGTCCTAAAACTAATTTGAGTTAGTATGAAAAAAAATGTTCAGAAAATATCAAGTGACTATAACATCACCATATCCCTAATGCTTGCTCCCCACATTGTGTTCGCCCATTCATAATTATCGTCCAGCTGTCAAACTATCTTGCTGATCAAGTTACAAATCCCATTAAATATGGCAGTGTGTTCTACAGGACATAATAATCATAAAACTATTTAATAATTACAATGAAGCATATAGGTATCTACTTAAAGAGTTTTGCATACATAAATAAGTTACACTTATAAAATATATCCCAGAAGGGGTAGGCAAATAGGTGGCTTAATACCTGCGTTTCGCCAATTATGTTAGGTCCCATGTAATAGGGAGCGAGCCTATTGCCATTTAACGGGCACGTAAATCGCCGGTAGACAGTATGAGATAAGAGTGTCACTGCTGCCCATTACTCATCGCTTTCTTTACCCTTAGTCGCCATTTACGTCACCCGCAGGAGAGATAGGGGTGGTGACAATTGTATTCTCTCTGTGTGGGGTACACAGTAATAGTTAAATAGTAGCTCATTAACTGTTCCTTTAAAGGTATAAAAATTATCTATGTAGAGTCGACGCTATTTTACGTGTATTTTACGACGTTATTCACCCACGTTTCGCTAGTTATGTTAGGTCCCATGTAATAGGTGGCGAGCCTATTGCCATTTATCGGACACAAAAGTCGTAGCGCAACAGCCGTGTGGTGACGGCAGAGTAGAATACAATTGTCACCACCCCAAATCTCTCCCGTGGGTGTCGTACAAGGCGACTAAGGATAAATCAGTGGAATGGGCAGCAGCGTTCCTCTTATACCATCTAGCTAATAGCTATGTACCTACTGCGACTACGCTATTTTCTATATACAAAAATAGGACAACCTACAAAGCACCATGGAGAAATAATATTGAACGAAGAACGATTGAACCGACTTAATTGTTAATAACCGTAGTCACAATCGATTCCAATCTTTAATCGCCTTCACCTATCAATAACAAAAGAAGTAATGTGTATAAATGTACCCTTTATTAATTCCCTGTGTTATTGCTTCAATCAAAACTGTAAACGGTGTTTGTTCCTGATTCTTCCCGCTTTCTCCGCCTCAGCCTCCAAAAACGATGTTCCGTTGGCCACATCTTTTTGGGGGCTTTTTTTCACCAACCAAACTTGTATATAACAAGAGCAGCCTTTGGATATTAAAGGTTACACCACCGGCTATTAGTCGATTTTCAATAAAATTATGGTGAAAGTTAAAAATTTCCAAGAGAAAAGACTAAGAATTAAAAAGTTAAAAATTTCCCGCTGTTGGCCAAGGCGACTAAGAATTAAAACAGTGATGAGGAATAGGCAGCAGCGTTCTTGTTGTTCCACCTTGCAATACAGATACTACGTGCCCGATAGACGGCAATAGGATCGTACGGGAGACCAAAAATACTTGTCAAATAATTAATACACCTTTGCTTCAGGGACCAATATGCTTGAGATATGTGTGTATGTAGGATTGGTGTTTGTTTGTGTGAAACACCAATCACACAGCCATTATGGTTTTTCTAACATCTTTTTCAATTATTTTTCATGGTAACGGCGAGAAAAATGTTTCTTTTTATACTATTTGATTTATTTTCAGGAGGTACAAGAACTGCTAGCCCACGCAAGCCACTAAGAAATTTATCAACACGACACACACCCTGTTAACGTCACCACGAAAAACGGGGCAGGGAAATGTCAGGAATGCCACTAAGTGATTTAAAGAATGCTCCATTGACTTCCAAGTTTTTGAAGTGGTCTTCTTTGTTTATGTGCGTCGGAGATCTAAGGTGGATGTTTGATGCGTAGAGACTTGCGCGCGAGCGTATCGATCAAAGCAAAGTTGTTTACTAAACTCCATGGTCCGGTGTGTGTGCCTATTAAGTATTTACAGTTTGTTATTCCAACATTATACAACGCGTTACAAATATATATAAATAAAGTCAATTATTTATCAATGCCAACAAAATGTCAACCCACAGTAAATTTCCTATTGCTATTACAAATCCAATAAATATTTATTTCAGATAAAAATTTTGTAGCCTCCTAAAATGCACAGTAACAACTTTATAATAATAACAATATTATATGTAATCTCTGACAGTATGTGCACCGGACTGTGCTCTGGGTAATAGCATATTGCCAAATAAGACGTTCAGTTAGTTATACTATAAATGGAATATAAGAATTAGCATACTAAAATATAAAATAATTAAAGATCTCAGTTTTCCGAGTAATAATCTTTTTTTCATTTTATTATGACATAACAGTATATTTTAAATCGCGTATCGAAGGTTCAAAGGTGTTTATTGTCCGAACGGCAGCACGCTCGACGTCAATGATAGGTTTGAAAAAGCCATTGTTTTTAGACAATTGGGTTTTCAAAAGAGCGGATGCTGATTAAAGTAGGAACAGCGAAACTCTGTCTTTATAACCAAATGGAGTATCGCTATGAATGAATTCAATGACGCCGCTAACATTGTAGAAAGCGGCAACTTTGTTTGTTTTATATAAGTTATTAATTTAATTCTGAAACGGACACCATTTTTAATTTTTATCTGTTATTTTTATAGGTACTTCAGAGCGTATTATAAAAAAATATGTTATTTTTTGTCCCACTGCTACACAATATTAATGTTATTATGTGCATTTCAATACAACAAGCGGTAAGTATTCTGCTCTACCAGCCACTAATCCGCACTGGACCAGCATGGTGTGTTATGGTCCCTTCTTCCTATATTCTTCCATCCTTAAGGAAGGCCTGTGCCCCAGCAGCGATAACATTAAAGGGCTGGTGAACGAATATATTAATTCACCTCTGCCTACCCCTTAGGGATATAGGCGAGATTTATGTATGTATGAACGAATATACAGCTAAAATAATGATTATGTATTGAAATACATTGAAAATAATTATACATACATACATAATTCACGCCTATATCCACGAAGGGGTAGGCAGAGGTGAACTAGTACCCACGTTTTGCCAATTATGTTAGGTCCCATGTAATAGGTGGCGAGCCTTTTGACATTTATGGGGCACAAAAGTCGCAGTAGGTACATTGCGAGGTGGTATAAGAGGAACGCTGCTGCCCATTCCTCATCAATGGTCTATCCTTAGTCGCCTTCTCCGACACCCACGGGAGAGATTTGGGGTGGTGACAATTGTATTCTACTCTGCCGTCACCACACTGCACAAAATTATAATATAATATATACAATTCAAATAAGATAACTTCTATCTAACATACTATGGGTAATCTTGTGGATATTCATTTCGTAATCGAAAAATAATTTTTACAGCCTATAAATCTATAAACAAATAAATTAAAAACAAACCCACAAGGCCATTTTTTTTAAGGTTCGCTACAGAGTCGTAAATCTTTGCTTTTATTTGCCAGCCTCGTCATAAATTAAGGCAGTGTGAAATTCGAAAAAGGACTCGCTTATAAATAACACCAAATCGGTTGTTAAGGTCGTCCGTCTGCTAAATATTATTAATTAATGTAAACTCAACAGAGCCAAGGCGGTCCGCCAAAGGCGTTACTTGATACCTCGCTTAAGTAAAAACCGAAAGGGATCAGTGCCCATTATGAACTCTCGTAACTGGAGAACTAACATTACAGACCAGTGAGTATCTGCGTTTATTGGATTAGGGTTGCCAATTCGTCAAGGGCCGCCAATCCTAGTGATAATAATGCCAAACGTATGCCAAACGCCACCTGTTACATGGGACCGAACATAATTAGCGAAAAGTGCCTACCCCTTCGGGGATATAGGCGTGATTTATGTATGTATGTAAACATAAAAAAGCCCTGTGGTGGCGGCAGAGTAGGATAAAATTGTCACCACGCCAATCTCTCCCGTGCGTGGCGACTAAGGGTTAAGACAGCATTGAGTAACAGCATCATTCCTCTTATACAACCTAGCAATATAATAATATTGCGATTTATGTGCCCGATAGATCTTAACCTCACCTAACTAAATCAGCGAAAAGTGGGTGTTAATTCACCTCTGCCTACTATTTATGTATGTATGCATGTGAAGATGGCAAACACCTTAATTATACGCTAATACGTAAAAGTTAAAATTCACAATACGTAAGCTAAAAGTAAGAGTTACCATACAGTCCAAACCATGCTTATTCATCGAAACTAAATATCCTTAGCTATTTTCGTACACCAAACATTAAATTTGATAATACAACACGAACTCTCACCGTAATTATACTTAAATATCACGCAGTCTTATACAAAAAAAAACGAAATTCATACAATCTTTTCGACAGTTTCAGATCTTTACCAAAATGTTTGATGCGGCCGCCGGTTGTGATAATTTTGTGATTTCTTTTTCGTTGTAATAATTTTTCTAACATTTATATGACGTTCAAATAACTCACCATCAAACAATTGTCACCATCCCAACCCTCTCGTGGGTGTCGTACAAAGCGATTAAGAGTACCTAATAATATAACAAGGAATGGGTGGTAACGTTCCTTGTGCATCCTCAAAACAAATTGCTGCGATTAAAGATCCCTGTGAATGGCAATACGCTCGCCCCTACTATATGGGACTTGAAAAGCTGGCGAAACGTGGAGTTTAGACACATCTGCCTATCCCTTAGGGTAAAATGCGTGATTTATGTATGTATGAAAAGGCGTGACTTATGTATATTAAAATTATAATTAAAATAAACTCGTTTAGATCAATTAACGCACCGTCCATATCAAAGAGTAGCGCCGGTGCCCCCGCTGTGCATTCCTGGCAAAAGTGCGTAATGACCGCAGTGGGATTAATCAGCTCCACATGCGCAGACGCAGACAGCCGACGAAACGGGTCGTTTCTCGAACACACCAACGCTTGAAGCCGACCCCCACAACGTGCAGTTGATTCTCCACGGCATTTAACATCTCGTTAGCATTGCTGAGGGAATAGCCGTTTTGGTTTTTTCAACTGTCAGCGGTTGATTAGCGGCACACTGGTATTGATATATCTGTGGTGACGCCCTAATGAAAAATGCACGAATTCGCATCTTTGATTTTTAATTGAACTTTATACAAAATATTCTTTTTGATTTTTGTTTGAACATTTCAGAAATGTTATAAAAATTATTACAAAGAAAACTGTGGTCAGAAAAAGTTCGAAAAATTATAGTCAAGTCAAAGTCAAAGTCAAAATTCATTTATTCATATGTGGTGTGATTACGGTACGCTTATGAATCGAGTTAGTCTTGATACGGGCATCGAACGACCTCCGCAATCGGACCTACCACTCCGCCTATTCCTTCAAGATATTTTTTTCCTGATGTTATTATGGTTATGGTTCGGTTAGAACAGTTACCTCGAAAAATGTTCTTACCTCACCGAAGCAAATTAATTTTTATAATTAACGAAATAAATCACTTCAATTCATCTGTCTTAATAGGCAGCCACAACTTAAATTTTATGAGAACCTCAATGCTTCGGCAGTCGGGCAAAACAAGCAATAACTTAAACAAGAACTTGAACCTATACAACCCAGACACAATAGTGTCACAACTCAACACCATCGCGAATAACACCGACCACAGAACACGTTTTACTCAAATCACAGTGTTACATTGCCATTAATTCTTTGGTAAGCCGCTGGGAATCATGTCCGAGTATATTACACAGAATAACTGCAACGTTGATTGAGCTGGCACCTCCGCGAATGGCACATGAAGTGTAGGCGAATTGTGGGCGTGGAAACCTTGCTATACAACTAAATTACTACCGTCAAAATACCAAGTGATCATACTCCGGGTAGTAGCGATAGAATGTCGACACAAAACGGCATCCATACTAATATTATTTGGACAAAAGGAATTGCAAGTTTGGAAACCATTAAACTTGGAAAACAGTTTATAACTTAGGTACTAAAGTTGAAAATTTATTCGGATCGTTGGAGTCCTCAATAAAATTAAATATTAAATTAGTTATTTATATACCACCTAAGGATGAACAGGCAAATTTAGCCTCAATTTGGTAAGTTTCAAGAGCGATTGCATTTTCACTTTTTTTAATTAGCTGTTACGAAACAAGGAGGTAGTCCCATTGAAGGCGTTGTTAGAAATTTCGTCCAGTCCATTATTGTCATCGGCTTTGTCTTCGGATCTATTTGAAAACGATAGTGATAGTCATCACGTGCCAAAGTTAAATAGTGCGAGACATCTAATAATGGGTAGCTCTAATTTCTTTCTAGACCTTGAGCGAAAACATTGAACCCACTACCATGGCGACACTTCAGAACACCCATTGAAAGTTCTTCAAATTTTAAGCAACATTAATAAGTAATTAATGTTGCTTAAAATTTGAATTTTCATAGTTTTTATTGTGTTTTCATGGATTTTAACTCAGAATGTGTACTTGCACATATTGAACTAGGTATGAGATAAACTTGATAATTAGGGAAAACTGCATAAGGCAACCTTAAGCCAAATCCTAGGGCAGCACCAAATAATTTGGGACCAGGTCAAAAAGACGATGTGCTAGCACGATATTTACCAATATCCCTGAGCAACCAACTTTCCTAGATTAGCTATGCGTAAAATAAATTTAGGATAGTTGTTTTTTTATTCATTACCTTGTCTAACAATGGCACGTTCAAATATCCCATCTCCATTCCCACTCTGCAATAGAATAGCCGTGAGCCAACACGGTCCAACGCTCCCCCTGAGCCCTCATGCTGGCCACATAGCCGAGATAGGAACCGACACGCTCCGCCGGCACCCGAACGCCGACACATTCGGCCGACACGCTCTACTGGCTGTCAACTCCGAAGGATCATCTTCGGTGACATTCCGAGCATTGCGTCGACCGTGACGGTGAGCCCAGTATTAATAAGAAAGTGCTACTCCAGATGTACCTAACTGTAAAGTATAAACGTAACCTACTTCCAACTACTTCCATTAACTTAATAAACGATAATAAGAAAACAACATAGTTCACAGACCAGAGTGAAACAATGGTAAGATAACAGACATGCAACTGTGATCCAATCCAATAGACTCAGAAACAACTGTAAATGTTTTTTTACTCTCTCAATCAACACCAATACAAATCGCATTCCAAATGACACAGAAACTATTTATCTCAATCCACCTGTTTACCATTCGTTAATAAGTACATACATACATAAATCACTCCTATATCCCCGAAGGGGTAGGTAGAGATGAACAAGCACCCTCGTTTCGCCAATTATGTTAGGTCCCATGTAATAGGTGGCGAGCCTATTGCCATTTATCGGGCTCAAAAGTCGCAGTATATTGCTAGGTTGATAAGTGGTGGTATAAGAGGAACGCTGCTGCCCATTTCTCAGCACTGATTTATCCTTAGTCGCCTTGTACGACACTCACGGGGAGATTTGGGGGTGGTGACAATGGTATTCAACTCTGCCGTCACCACAGGGCGTTAATAAGTAAATATTTTTTTTTTACACTCACACCTATCATCTAGCCCAAAGTAAGTAGCCTAAGCACTTGTGTTATGGATACTAGATGACGGACATATTTTTAATATAATTATGTATATAAATGTTGAAAATATACTACATAAACATATACACAACCATGACTCAATCAACCATGTAAATATTTATATTATACTTTTTCCATGGTAGAGTACTGACAAATATAAAAGTACATACATACATACATAAATCACGCCTATATCCCCGCAGGGGTAGGCAGAGGTGAACTAGCACCCACGTTTCGCCAACTATGACAAGTCCCATGTAATAGGTGGCGACCCTATTGCCGTTTATCGGGCACAAAAAAGTAGCAGTACTATAATTGCTAATTTGCTAGGTGGTATAAGAGGAATGCTGCTGCCCATATAAAAGTGGTTGTTTATAAATATAAAAGTGGTTGTTATAAAAGTGGCTCAAATAACTCTTTCGATATGTAATATTTAAAAAATAAACGACCAAGTACGATTCGGTCTTTTGGTGAAGAAGCACGACAACCGTCGGTAAAACCTTCTTCGATCACTGCGGATAGAGTAAACCCTCATACATCTCAAAGTGAGCCATCAGGTTCAAGGGATCCCTTAAACCTACACTTCGACGCAATTCTTTTTATTAGTAAGTATTTATTGTCATAGAGCGGCAACAAAAATACATCATCTGTGAAAATGTCCACTATCTAACCATCACGGTTCATGTGATACAGCCTGGTGGTAGACGGTCGGACGGACGGACAACGGAGTCTTAGTCTTACCCTTAGGGTACGGAACCCTAAAAATACCGAATATGAATAAAAGTGCGTTGAATTGAACCACTTGCTAAATCGGAGCACATACTATTTTAATTTGTATGTAGGTATAATGTCACTTTTTCATACGAGGCCGGGTCAATAAATCCATGACTTTTGGAATAAAACACAGAATTTTTGATAATTAAATCATTTTATTTTTCAACGTAGTCTCCCTTGAGCTCTATACACTTTGTCCAATGCTTCTCCAATTTTTTTATCCCTTCCAAAAAATATGATTTGTCGAGGTTCAAAAAGAGGTTCAAAAAATTCAAAAAGTCACGGACTTATTGACCCGCCCTCGTAGATTTAGAAGAAGAAAAAAACAATTCCGTACTACGCTCAGTAATGGACATTGATATTGATAAGTTTTACTAAATAAAATAATATGTACCTGTATTACATTTAAAAAGTAAAAATATTAGATACTACTATTTAAAGTACTGCTAACCCAGTTACGTGGCTGAGTGTACAGCAGTTTAATTCGTAGCTTTCACAAAAAGCTTGACGTTGAAATAAATAATGCCAGTGTCCATCACTAATCTCCAACGGCTTCATTACAAGGTAATGTTCACTTTTCTCCTCATAATTTGGACAGCGGATCATTGATAATGGAATTGGCAATTACCACTCCCAAAGATCACACACGGTAGTTCCAGAATCAAAACAAAGTAAACACCAGTGGCGCGTAATAAGTAACCTTCGGAACCGGTCGCTTGTGGTATGTGTGACGCGGCTTATAATTGTAATGACCAATTAAATTTATAAGATCATTCTGGCGCCGACACCGAAAGTTCAAACTACATAGTTTATTCACGTGAAGGACTTAGCTGTTGAGAATAAGTTTTTGAGAGAAGATGAGAAGAAACTGAATAACATGTATGGAGAGGAAGATATTCTGGATTGGATTAGATTGTGAATGAGGCGTTGACAGGTTACTGGAATGAATAGAGGAAAATACATCCTATACCGATCCCAAATGTGATGAAGGCCATAACATAATAAGACTGATCGAGTTCCAACTTTGTAAGTCAATTTATATAATGACAAATAAAAAATATGTTGTGTGTCATCTTTGTGGTCGCCTCTTGACCTAACATAACTGGCAATTTAAAAACTTTACGCCTTCGAATAAGTCCTACTCGAGGTTTGAAAATTATGCCCTTACTTGAAGTGTTATTTGACTTCGAGGTACTTGCAGCCAAATCGTTAAACAATATTAATAAATTGCTTATACACTTAACGCAAACGCGTTCTAAGAACGGCTCAGTTATTGTCATGCAAAACGAAATCCTGAGTGGTATTTCGCGACAGCTCCGCTTCTGAGAAGCAGAAAGACGTGGAAAGGTCAGCACGAGGAAACTTTTGTGCCGGATCGGAGATCTCGATCGGTTAAGTTTCGATTTGCAAAATACAAAAGACGTTATCGAACAACGATCGCATTTTACTCCGTTACAGTTTTAAAAACAGTTACCAGCTTATTCATAAGAACAAATTAGTTTCTAAGCACTCTTTTACCTAAATCACTGATCTGTCTCTTTTCATCATAGCGTAAACACAGTTTGACAAATAAAGACAGTGGAGTGATTATTTAAAAAGTCAGAGTCTTTAAAAAAGGGTAGCTCTACTCTAAAAGGAGCAATATGGAATTCTACTATGGTGAGCTTTTAATATATCTTTGCTTGAACGTAAAGAACATTACATTCGTTTCCTCTTGTTCCCACTCGTTCTACTAAGTATTTCCTTCCTATATAAAGCTAATGGGTATTCTTTTTTTTATATTACTACTATATAGGTATTTTCACTCCTTTCCTGTTCAATAGAATGTCACACTATAGCGCCAACACTTCGTTCTGCTATTTCTTCAAAATCTTAAAACATATTCATAATAAATGTACTATTTTAGAAATATATAGTAATTATTAATGCTATCGATTCAAAGAATTTCAAGGTATTTAAAATTAGTGAGAAAATAAAATCAAACGGGATATTGACTCATTATTCGAAGTTATACAAGATTTTTCGTCTAAACAACTAAATGATGTCACAGAATCTATACATTTTCATCGTCATGACGAGTGACGACATTAGTGAGTAGTGACCGTCTGAGTAGAGTTGACAGCAGGAATCTATAACGTATGGTTGCGTTTGCATTCATTTACATAATGATCAAATTAGTACCAGTAATACATTGAATGTGAATCATATTACAAATATTTATCACAAACATTGAGCTAGATATTCGTTACATGAAAAATAACAAATGCCCATACACATATACATACTAAAGTCGATAAGTAGCTCTAGTATCAATAAATATTTCAAAAGTTTAAAATAAGATAAAACTTACTTTAACTTTAAAAGCTAAAACCACATCAAATAATTGGAAAATAATTAAGAATTTACAACATTTTAATTTTTTGGATGAAAAATATGAACAATATATTGAATTGAAATCCACTGTGGCCTCTTAGGGTTATACATAGACAATAGAATGGATTTACAATGGCGAGCAAACAAATCACTGGTATATCAACAGGCTTATACAAACATTGAATTATGTATCTGTACAATTTCCAATACAATATCTAATAAATAAACAGTCAAAGGCTTGTATCAATATAATACTGACTCCTATTATTGATATTGAAATGTTAGCATGTTTATGACTGATCTTAGTCAATTCCAATCGGTGCCACTTAACGAGGCAATAAATTTCAATAAGCAGACAATTTTTCAACTGAATTATCACAATTATAGAGATAATTATGATTATTGTAACGCCGTAATAGCCGTGTGGTGACGGCAGAGCAGAATACAATTGACACCACCCCCATCTCACAAGGCGACTAAGGGTAATGACAGCGATGAGTAATCGGCACCATTCCTCTTAAACCACCTAGCAATATACCGCGCTTTATATGTCCGATAGATGGCAATAGCTTCGCCACCTATTACATGGGATCTAACTTGATTGGCCCATGTTCTGCCTATGTTATTTTAACAATACAAAGTTGTAATTTGGGTATCAGCTAATGGTCGATTTGTTTGCAGAAGTAGCTAAGTTAATTTGCATTCAGGCGGATACGAAGGCGGACAAAAGCAAGGTCGAAACAAAAGAACGTCGAGTGGCGCGTGCGCATGTTTTTTGAGCACGCTTTATACTGTTTACTTTTAACTTGTGAGTGTTCTTGTCTTCTTTCTTTTAATGTTTTGAGGTTCTTTCTTTTTGCGAACCGTGTTTAACTACTAATGGATTATTAACACTCTCTGGCGTAAATTTTTTCAAAGTAACTTCTTGTTTCATTTGTTTCTGTAGCAAATTACACCTTAACGATTATCCAATCAAATATGTGCTTTATAATTATGAGCTTTTAGGTTATTTAATTTGTTAGAGAAATGTTAGGGTTATTCCTTTGGAAAATTTAAAATACTCGTTATATATTCAGAAATATATTATATCTTATATATTTCTTGTTGTCTAAGTAAGTTATTCTCTGAGAAAACCAGTGAAAATTACAAACAAATATTATTAAAAAATAAATTAAAATTTCAAATACGTTTAGTACATGTTAAATAGAACCAACTAATAGTAAGTTAGAACAAAAAAAGGGGAATAGAAACTATATACTGATTCTTTATAATATCATAGGTTTAAACCTCGTACTTTTGTCATTGCTTCTTATCCGTGGTAGCAGTATTCAATATCATTCCTTTCCTTGTACTCAATATGTCATCGGTGCAACGTTTTGCGTAACAGTCACCGAAACCGGGCATTTCCCAGAAAGGCGAGGTCGCGTGCCGTGCGTACGAGGCTGCGCGTACGCTACTTGTCATAATGACTTTAAGCCACAGGTTTTAAAACACTCGGCGGTTACAATTGCATGGGGATTTTGTAAGGGAATTTACCAATCATCTTTATACCGAAATAATTAAAATTTACCAACCATCTTTATTAAAACACGTTTATTTTATCATCGTCGTCTTCACCAGCCTTTTAATGCCCCTACTGCTACCTGCCCTATGGATGGATGAAAACGTGCCATAACCCACCACGCTGTCGGGTATTAGCGACTGCAGATCCAGCCGGTATCAACCGGTATTTTGGTTACCCATCCAATGACCGGCCTTAGCGAACATTACATAGTATACGCAGTCGCAGGCCAAGCGCGCTTAGCCACTGCGCTATCGAGCTCCTCTTGCTGTAACTGTCCTCTTGCTCTAGCTATAACATTTCATCATCATCATCATCAGCCCTTTAATGTCCCCACCAAAATCGTAAATACGTTTCTATGGCTATTGGTACGATCTAAGATTTAGTGCGGTCGACACCTCAAGTTGTTGTTTTTGTTGCACATTGTAAAGGAACTCCCGTATTCCTGCTTTCACACAACCGCATCACGCATAACGCAAATAGGAACTATAACTTAAAAAAAAACACCAGCGAGTGAATATTAAGCGATTGAACAAAAAGCGTTCACGGTCAGCGCGTGCGCTCTGCAAGTGCATATCCGGGCGGCACAAAGCGACTTCCGCCGCTCATTGGGACCAATTGGGCTTCCCGAGGGATGTGCCCTTCGTCCTGTATAAGGGCCGGTGCGGAGACACGCTCAGTAGCTAGCGGAATCGGAAGTATTTCATGTTTCAATGTGACTACATCATTTTTATTATGATCTGTAGCCAACTGTATTGTAGTATGACCTGGAGGAGTTTTTAGCGCGGTTTGCGGGAGTTTTTGGACCTGTGCGAGTAGGTAAAGAATCCACAACACTAGAAAGATCTATATCCTTTTGGAGTCAGGCAGGAGGGTGACCATAAAAATTTTGAGGAATCCTAGAACAGTATGACAAAAACTCCACCGATCCTATATAATTTGGCAGGAGAGTAGCAAGAAAAAGAAGAATAAGATGATGTAGAAGACATAAATCCGTACAAAAATCTCGCCTATTTATCCCCGAATGGAGAGAGGTGAATTATCACCCACGTATCGTCAACTATGTCAGGTCCCATGTGATAGGGCTATACAAGTGAGCAGAGCCTATTGCCATTTAACGGGCACTTAAATCGCAGTATTACTAGGTATAAGGGGAAAGCTGCTTTAGGGCATTCCTCGTCACTGTTATAACCCTTAGTCGCCTTGTACGATACCTGCGGGAAATATTTTGGGTGATCACAATTGTATTCTGCTCTGCCGTCACCACACGACACACAAACAATGAAAAGCCTCCAATTGACAGGAACCTCAAATTAGGAGATGTCAGGGTCGAACGCGTGTCGGTATCTTGAACCCATTTGACCGGTGCGATAACCCGTGCGCGGGCGCAGAAGCATGCGTATGCGTACGGCTTTGTTGTAGCCGACGTGCTGACTGCGGAAATAAGTATTATAAGGGCGAGCGCCGGCGATAGATAGGATGTGTCAATATCGCATGTGCTGATCGATAAGGAACCCCACCGTTGGTTTAAATAGACTGGGTTATTCCTTGGCAATATCCTGCTAAGTTTTTTGTTTTTTTTTACTTCCGATTAGAATTGTATCGCTTGACTATGTGTTTACTTCTACTTCCTGCCCTGTACCCAGTTTCGATCGGCATTGTAGTATGTTTGCTCTTCTATTAATGGTCATACTTCATACAGCTATCTATTTCATTTTGATTCATATCATCTAGTACTAGTGATGAATGAATGTTTAGAAAAAAGATGGAAAGGACCACTCAATAGGACTAATTCGTGAAAAAGGCTAATTCTCAAAAGGACTAAACAGGGAAATGTCTAATTCTGAAAAAGACATACATTGAAAACCGAAATGTTCATTACTTACATTTAATTTTTTTTACCTTTGGTTGTAAGGACACAGTTTTAGAAGCAAGAGTGTCCGTTTAGGTAGTGTGCCTGCTATGAGTACCTTTCCCTCACGCCTTGTATTAAAATGTCAATGACAGTTCTGATATAAATACCGCGGAGTAATTTCTAAATGTATTCAGATAACAGCGTATCGATGCAGTTAGCGGTTCTCGGAAAGGCGTGTTGCAACACAATGCGCCGCTGTCTGTCATTGTTTGTTAGGCGTAAGTAACTGATACGCCGCACAGACAATAGCCCAGTTACGGACAGTGTGACATCAGTGCTACTAAAGAAGTTTTTATTAATATTAGTAATAATTTAACGTCTTCGCTAACGCCACTTGTAATTTATGATATCTATAATGCTATTCTCATATTCGGAAGACTTTTTATTTCATTTCATTAAAAGGATCAGACATACACTGTTAGCATTTCACGGTATGACCGTGCGGGTGCTGGATCCATGAACCACGGCAGAGAGTAAAGTCAGTAGCAGCACTTGGGACTTATGACCCAAGTGTAGGTTTACGGGATCCCTTCACAACGTGTCTTATTAGTTATTTTAATTTTTCTCTTACGTGCTGGCCTGGGACAGAAAAACTAATTTCATATGCCAGCCCCTGCTCACTCCAGGGTTGTCATAAAAGTCGACTAAGGGAATTTGCCCGCCTCAAGGCATCCAAATGATGGAGAGCAAGCCACCAACAATAACTTACCCAAGTTGATTGATGTCAGGTAGGCGACAGGATGCAAAAACCTAATCCAGAACCTCGAGCAGTGCGTATCGGAATTTTGCTATCCCAATCTCTTCCTTAGTTTCTAGAGATCCTTTCACAATTCAATTGCAGATACGAATTCATTACGTTTCGCGTGATGTTCATGCAGTCATCTTTTAATGGCATTACCGAATGAGTCATTACTTAAGACACAGCCCTTTGGGGATGATGTCATCATAATATATGTGCTTATTGTGAGATGCTCGACTGGCAAACTTGTTCATTAAGACCTTGATTGAAAAAACAACAACAAAATGTCTTACTCGGGATGGCAGATGACGCAAGGTTTAACGTCACTATTTTTTACTTTTCTTCTTACTTAAAACACCTTGTGTCGTGTGGTGACGGCAGAGTAGAATACAATTGTCACCACCCCAAATCTCTCCCGTGGGTGTCGTACAAGGCGACTAAGGATAAATCAATGACGAGGAATGGGCAGCAGCGTTCCTCTAATACCACCTAGCAATAGCAATGTGCTGCGACTTTTGTGCCCGACGTATGGCAATGGGCTCGCCACCTATTACATGGGACCTAACATAACTGGCGAAACGTGGGTGCTAGTTCACCTCTGCCTACCCCTTCGGGGATATAGGCGTGATTTATGTATGTATGTAAAAACACCTTAGACACCCGAATGGAGGAGTGTATACCAGCAAGGATGGCGTACCCAATGAGGCTTTGTCTCAGGCAGACAAGACGGTAGTAAAACCTAAGCCAAGTCCTTGAGCAGTATGGTTTGGAATGTTGTTATTTTAACCAGTCTCTTAGTTCTAGGGTCCTTTCCATCACTTTTCTATAGACTTATTCTTCAACACAAGGCCCGCTGTGATGGATGAAAGGTATTAAAAGGGAATGCATAAATCTATGACGTCTAAAAGATGTGAATAGATATTTTATCAGATAACCTAGCAACAGGGCATGAAAATGATGTGTAAGTATTAGTATAGTATGGTAACGTACAGTACGAATCATAGTCCCTTATTAATAAACTGGTAGTATATAGCTATTCCGCGTGTTGTCTTCTTCTCACAAACGTGATTTTGTATGCGAGTTAAAAGAGACTGAGTAACTAGTCTCTACTTAAATCGTGTTTATTAATTAATAAGCCTATTGATAGAGGAAGTATAAATTATGATTTGAAAAAAAGAATTGATCTGAGTCGACACGTAATAGAAGAGAATGGTGGAGAAAGCCTTTGCTACTTCTCAGTGTCACAACAATTACAGGATGAACCAGGCTTTGAAGTCGACGCCGAACACCGCGAAGTAATGCCAAATATTTTATACATAAGTCATTGTTCATTGCAACTTTCCAACCATTGTCAAGCTTGAGACTGCGACAGTTATAGCCAGATTAGATGCAACTATAAAGACATAGAATATGCCATTACGAGATGATGTCTCTAGAAAGTCAATTGAAGTGAATGTCATGCATATTTTTATTTTGGGCACATTAGAAGAACACCCACCGATGTGTCGACTAACAACTGACGCTGAAGCTACCGTTAAATAATGAGAAGAAACGAAATAAATATATATTAAACAAAAAATATGTCACGCCTATAATTTACCCTATACTAAGTAGTGAAAGCGCTTCTGTTATGGACGGTGAAGTACATAATATCCTATATGAAAATATATAATAATAATACTAAATATTTCACAAACTTTCATCTTGCTAGCTCAAAGTAATTAGCATATGCACTTGTGTTATGGCTACTAGATGTCGGACAAGTTTTAAATACATAATAATTAAAATATTGAAAATATACTACATAAACAATCATGACTCGTGAACAAATATATGTATTCATAACAAAATTAGCCACTGCCAGGATTAAAACCCGGGTCCTCTCGACCGACAGCGAGCGATTCGACCAAACCAGCCATCAATATAAACGAAAGATATAAACGAAAGAATTGACCATGTTAGCCACAGAAACATTTACCTCAATTAGCGTTCAAAACCTTTGGCCGATAGCCAGTGCATTGGCCATTCGACAAACCGGCCGACGTCGACTCAGCCGGACTTTCTATGATTCCTTATAAAAACACCAATCAAGTGACTCACTATTATAAAGTTTCCCTAAAGTAAAGCTACTTTGCACCATTTAAGGGTGTTAAAAGACTTGCGACTTTTAGAATCAGATTAGAGGAAGTCCATAGAAGAGATGGATAGATAGCGTGAAATATGACAAATGAATTTGAATGAGTATTATCATCGGCTCACGCTTTTTGAACATGATAGAAGAAGAGAACATTAGAAACTGTATAAAAACGACGTGTCTGGAAAGAATAAAAACTGTTTAAATAGACATAGTGGCGGTGGTAGTACAAATTGCAGGTCTGCTAGCGGCCTAAAGTGACGCAAACATCACCCGAGCCAGATGACTAGGCGCGAGTCTCTTACGTGACATACCGTAGTAATTGTCACTCGTCGTACTATACTATACACACATACAGACACGCGAACATGCGAAGAATTAATGACTGCTCGCGGATGTGGATGGAGCCAACTGGGTGCTAAGTGCAGAGCTATGCGATTCCTTCACTCACGTTGGCACAACCTGCGTTGTGGTCGTGAGAAAACGTATTAACTCTGTAGGAGAAACAGGTGGATTATTATAAAGATGTAAGTAATTGTATAATAGCAATCCTTTCAGAAACAAAACAATTAATATAAGAATAAGTAAAACTATTGTATGATGCAATATAATATGAGCAACACTGGAGCAACAATCAATAACTAGCCATAAGCGTATTGGAATTTGCAATCGCATAATTTACTAACAATACCAATGTTTCTTCAATGCACCTTTATTCCTGGATATTATGATTCAACTTTTGCGGAATTTAGTATGTGTGTATTGTGTTTGGTGATTTTCACATGTTCGTTCTTCGCAAACTTGGTACATTTCAGACAGAAGTGAAGAATGGTATTAAGACGAGGAACGATTTATTGATTTCGCGAGAACCCATAAGAACACCTATTATTAATCCCTAAGACTGATTCTTGATTTAATGGTAACTTTGTTCACCGCTTCAAGATACACTGACAAAAACAAGACAAATTCTTTGTCCTTTGGTATCAAAACGTAAAGTTGAAGTATCTGCAACGTTCTGGATTTGCGCGTCGACTTTTCATTCTTCTTTCAACCCTCGGAAGAACTTCTTTATTTCGAGGACTGAAAGAAGAATGAAGTTGATTGAACTATGTTACCTACAGAAGTTATGTTTTATCAAATTGATCCAGTTAATAAGCACCTACAGAGCCATAAAAATTAAACAAGCAAGCGTAACAATAGACAGCTAAGCATAGATCCATTATAAACCTGCAACGCATAAAGGTTGCTGATTCACATGTCACTATCATAACTGCAGGTACTAATCGAAACCCAGTACCTACTATTACACATTACGCCATTGCAAATACAGACTTTACCGTAAAGGAATAAGAATCAGAATGTAAAGACAAAGAATACGTCCGTGTAATTGAAACGATAAGCTAACCTTCGCACATGAGCAAGTGATCGTCCGTATAAACTGTTATTGTCAAATTGCGAGAAACAATAGGTACGTGTCCTTTCTTGAAAAAACAGCTTAGACGGAGATAGATAATACAAGCAGATCGCGTTACTAATGAGATTGTCCATCGTTTTCTCATGGTGAGATACTCTCAATGAAGCATGGTAAACGTATTAAATTTATTATAAAAGTACGAGAAATGCTTTTGTGTACCTAACAATTTAGATGGAAATGTAATAGTTCTGATACACTTACCTAATTAACTTTGTTAAGATATCTGACACTCTCTAAATTTAACGTTGATTAAATAGATTTGGACCTAGGTTTACATATAATATATAGAGCCGTGTGGTGAAGGCAGGGTAGAATACAATTGTCACCACTCCAATTCTCTCCCGTGGGTGTCGTACAAGGCGACTAAGGGTAAAGACAGCAATGAGTAATGGGCAGCAGCATTTCTCTCATACCACCTAGCAATATAAACTTGTACTGCGATTTATGTGCCTGTTACATGGGACCGAACATAATTGGCGAAGGGTGGGTGTTAATTCACCTCTGCCTACCCTGAGAGAGACAAGGGTGGTGACAATTGTATTCTTCTCTGCCGGCACACACACATCGTTATACTTTATATCGGACATTAATTTTATGTGTTGTCAAAGTTAGATGTGTTTTGTGTTCCTTATGTTTATTAATTTTATACTTATTATGCAGCTTATTGAATTGAATTATATGTTTTAACTTGACAATTTTATTATAATGACGACGAAATAATATTTGCTTATCGATAGATCGATTAAAGGTGCATGTGCAATATTTAATTTTAATGATAACATCCAAAAGTGTACCATGTTTTATGCAAATAAAGATTTATTATTATTATTATTATCATTTAACAACGTAAAAAGTTGTAACGACTATAGCTCGTTCGCGACCATTTCACTGGTGCCGCCGTCGGGTATAGAAACATAGAAAGTGACATCGGCTGCGCGGGCGCATCAAGCGGAAGTCACATTATTGCGTCCGCGTGTGCACGTGATGAGACCCACCGGAGAGACGACGGTAGCGCCTCTGTACAGAGGGGTTTTTTTCTGCTCATTTCATTTACCATAATCATAATGTAAACAGCATTGTTTGTGTTCCGACAATTATTATTGTGATAAGATGCCAGTCCCTCTGTGGTTGAGAGTTCCAGGTGAAGCTCGATTCCACCTTCAGCCCTTATCGTCACTTACCATCAGGTGAGATGTTTGTATTTTTTTTGTATTTTTGTTTCACCAATTATGTTAAGGGCCATCCATCGGTCACGTAATTTGCAATATTGCTAGGTGGTTGGTATAATAGAAACGCTGCTGCCTATTACTCATCGCTGCCCTAACTTAAAATTGGGGGAGCGTTTGACATTCTCAGGATCGAGGGAGCGAGTGAGGTTGTCGAAAGTAAAGGCACGTTTGTTTAAATTGTATTTATATGATTATTTTTTTACTTGGCATGTTAACCAAAAGCCATTTCCACCAAATAACCCAAAAAAAAAATGCCATGCCAATAAGTTAAAAGCATGACTATTTTATACTTTTCGCAGGTACATACCATTACTTTTTTCAATTAGTTTAGCAATAATGTTGTCCAAAAACAAACCCAATTTCCAAATCAAGTAGGTCCAAATCAAGTAATTTATCTTGACATAACCATCATTGTTATTTTCATACGACTGAGCAATGCATATCTTGTGTCTCTAATCTAGTTAGGTAACGTCTCAAATGTCATGTGTACATGATATAAGAACTGCATTACGCACCGCTGTTACGATAATAGTCATTATTCAACGGAAATGTGCTCGTATTGCTTAGATTCAATGTAACAAGACAGTAAGTAAGACTTTAAAAAACAAACCACCTTTTTTTCCTGAACAAATCCAGTTGATTACGCTTAAGGAGAATTAATGAATATGTGCGAATAAGCGCATCGCCTATTTATTCTTAACATTAGGACATTTATTTCCGTGTAACCAGTCTTTTAATATGCAAACTGCTGGGGCACAAGCCTTTCCTATGGATGGAGGAACATAGGGCAAATAGGCAAAATGGTGGGTATTAAGGACTGCCGATGCAGCCGGGACCAAGTAACGCGCATTCCGATGCACGGAGGACCTCGATATGAGTTCATTTTTGGTCACCCACCCAATGACCAGCCTTAGCAAACTTTGCTTAGTTAAGCCGGGCTTCTCAATACGCGTATCTATACTTCTATACTAATATTATTTAGCTGAAGAGTTTGTTTGGTTGGTTGGAACGCGTTAATCTTAGAAACTACTGAATCAAATTGAAAAATTATTTTTGTGTTTATAGATAGTCCATTTATATAGCGAAGCGATAGCGAAGGCGCGGGCGGCCACTAGTCTTTCACATGAGAATAATCTGAAGATATCTCCGTTTATCTTCCGACTCAGTGTTCTCATTTGCACTAACGGGAATTGAAGTGATCTGCGCACAAAAACTGCTTCAGATCGAGACAACAATGCATCGCTTGCACGCCCGCCGTGCGCCCGCGCACATGTCGCCCGTCGGTACCGTGGGAGCGCATACGCGACTCACACATTCTCACTATATTATTCCCTGAAAATATCCACACCACAAACTAGCCTCTATCGGAACGCAATAAGAATCACAATTTCCATCTTATAGTCTACAATCTTATTTATTGCTCACGTCCACTAAATTAACCCTTAAGGTCTCGCAATAAAATTGAAGATCGCCTAATGAGGGCCAATTTGATATGAGCCAGAGTCGTTTGTTTGTTTAATTGATGTGTTGTCCAAACATGTAGACCAGTGCAGTTCTTGGCACAGTTTCTTGGTAAACTCAAATATTATTCGCTGCCCCGTACCTACGCAATTCAATTAAACAATTGGCCTGTTAAGATAACGGCGCTTTGTTGATAATTAACACGGTTAGTTAATTACTAGTGTATTGGCTGCAGAAGGACAAAGAAGTACACGAAGATGTTTACCATGGTTTTCAATCCTTATTTTTTTTATATTTTACTAGTTTGTAAAATATTAAATAAAATTAGGAACCATTCCTAAGCAACAAATATCAAACAGCCTTATGTGCAAAATGTATGATAGCTGTTGTTATGTGAATCATCTCTTCTTCTTTGAGAACACGAAAAGTTCTAAAAAATAGAAATTTTACTAATTTTATACACATACATACATAAATCACGCCTATATCCCCGAAGGGGTAGGCAGAGGTGAACTAGCACCCACATTTTAATTTTAAGTTTATAAACTTAGGGCCTGTTTCACAATCGACAAGTAAGTTCTACGTAGCTTACTTCGCAGATCATTTGACAGTTGTAATATGAAATATATGTCAATTGAACTGCAAAGTAAGCTACTTCGAAGTTACTTGTCGATTGTGAAACAGGCCCTTAAAATAATATTGCAGTTCTTTAGAGAAGTTAAAGTTATAGAATATTCTTTATCAATATCCAGGACTATAATCGGGTTTGAAGGCAAACTTCCTCCAATCTTTTATTTTTTGTAATTGGATACGTGAAACTCTTCGAATTATTTGTAACAATTAAGTGAGAAAATCAATACGATCTTATAAGGGTTATAGTGACAATTCCCATCGAAAAAGGTGTAAATAAAGCTGTTGTTAAGCCAAACTGCGTGGGCACTTTCAATGATTGTTAAGTCACGCGCAGAACCACTTTAATAATAGCTCAAACTAAATCGTTGAAATAATGATAAACTACAAAAACATGTCCCAACAAAGCGAACCGCTCCGTTACCGCGATCGGTTATTATTTGTCATTAACAAGCAATATGGGAAAGTTCATAAGAATTGGGGGCGTGCCAGCGCCATTGTTTCAAATTGTGTGGAAACTGCCACCTAGCGGGGATCACACGACACTACAGTGTTCCGGGAACGTCGATATTTTGTCGCCGTGGCAGAATAATGTCGCGCTGATGCGCAGAGGCACGCAATCGGGGTATTAACGGTGTTTATGATAACCGTCACTTGAGAAACGTCGCGAAATAAACCTAGCGAAAAGATTTCTAGAAACTGAAATTTGAAATCAAGATATTCTTTTAAAATAAAACAAAAAAAATCCTTTTTTCGTGCCCACCAACCTACATAGAAACGCAGGTCCTAGAAAGCCTGTAGCTTTTCTTGCAAACAAAATTGAAGAATAAGTAGTGACACCACCAATAGTACATTACATACAAATAAATCACGCCTATTTTTCCACGAAGAAGTAGGCAAAGGCGTATTAGCACCCACACATCGGTAACTTTGTAATCTTACGGGCACCTTATAAGTTTCCTTGACATTTACAAAATTTTAATCCTGTAACTGGTGATTAGATCGCGGCAGATAGAAATCTGCCGCGATGATCACGCATTAAAACATGTCTTATGTTTGATATTCCTTGATCCTATTTATCGAGCTCTTAAACTATACGTAAAATATCAGAGAGCGACATGTACCTATGTAGGTCTGGAGATGTTAATTTCATAACTCAATCCTAAAAGATTTAGTGAAGAAACACCGAAATCACGTTATGAAGACATCATATTTTATGCTCTCCAGAACAGTAACGAGGATTGAAACTGCACACATGCTAAGCGTAAATTATAAAAACGGATTACGTAGGCGACGACAACAAGAACATGTGCTCGGTGTATCGGTGAATTATGGTTGCGTTCATGGTGAAGCTGGTAGAACTAGCGAAGCTTTGTTTGGATATAACCTAGATTTTACGATGGATCAAATAGTTGTTTTTTTATATTTTAACTTAGTAGACGTAAAGAGAAAATTGTGGCTAGAAAAAGTTTTAAAATTTATATTGATGTGGCAAGAGACTATAATATTTCAAACTTTTTCTAACCACAGTTTTCTTTGTAGTAATTTTTCCAACATGTATTTAATGTTCAAATTAAAATTAACTTAGACGTATCACTTGAACCTTGATCTAACAAAGAATAGAAAAGTATGGAAACCACAATAAACTATCTTCAAAGCAATGAAACTCACGGAAAATAATTTAAAAAAATTCAAGACCCTAATGCAACAAAAAAAATCTCAAATTAAATTTTGCTCTGAAACCTAAATTAAAATAAAAAGAATTGAAAGTATTGTATTCACAAACGGCGAATATCACAAACAGATATCGCAACAAAAAGAGCGGCATGCAAAAAACCCTATTGGTCACCTTGAAATTGTGGCGGATTCACCATTTTGAAATAATCTCACGTCCATAGTCACTTTCCATTGCGCGCGCACAATGCCGCTCAGTGCTCCCATCCCGACGCGAACAATCGAGAAACCTGCCCAATCTCAGTCGGCCATCAGATGTGCCGTACTAATTAGCAATAAGCCACTGAGCAAACTGGTTGCAATGTCGAAAATTCATTGTCGTCCCGCTCCCATATTACTCAGCTTTTAATAACATCTCACGCGATGTGGCTCTAACAATTAAATAATACGCGGTGTAGGTAAATCTCAACAAAAGCTCGTTTAGGCATTAGATTAATGGGACTAGATAAAGTGTGTGCTAGTGTTTAAAAGATACTAAACACTTTTGACTTCGTCTATGTCACCTCATGGCCACTCATTGGTTTCAAAATCTAGGATAACTATGGAATGAAAACAATGTTGAATGTTATTGAAGTGTGCATGATGACAATACTGAAATTATAACGATAAGAAAGAGAAGAAGAAAGAAAGAAAGAAAGAGTAAAAATACAACATTTTTAAACTACAAACGGGCTTGTTTGTATTTCAATATGTTGTTCTGTATCAAGACATGCCTTGCGTTTTCTCCGTACTACTCAGCTATTAATTATCTTACCAGCGCATCATGAACGTTGCATTGCATTAAATACGGGTCAAAAGGTTTGACCCATCTTATATCACGCTTTAGCACACAAGGAGTGCTAAAGTCGATGAGTAATAAATAACGTATTCAAGCAATAGTAGCGTATATTAATATGCTGCCACTACAGTAGTATTAAAATGTAAAAAATGAGGATATATTTATATCTATTTCTTTTTAAATGTTGTCTTCATCTAAGTCAACCTTACATCAGTATTTTTTAATTAGTTTAGCTATTTTTCAAAGGCAGTCAACATAAAGAGTTTTCTGGTGCTAAAACACTTTAATTGAAGTACAGTTTTTAATTAAAGCCAGCTACGGCATGCGTTGTGGACTTGGAAAATTTGCTGTACAGATTGTAAAAATTAACTAAGATACTAGCTAAAATACTATAAAGTTAATAGCGGGATACGTTACCTGCTAATGGATTTGATACTAGCTTTGTATACGTATTTGGTTACTATTCAACTATGTATTACAAATAAATTTTCTGAAATCCGTTCCTCCATGGTCAATTGTCAAAGTTGTGCAAGTATCTATAGAGTAGGTGCTGACATAAATTATTAAGTCTCTGTCTGATTTATGAGACTTATCTTGAAGCTGTAGAAAGGTCTGTAGTGTAGGTAGATACTGACAGAAATTCTAAAGTATATTCGTCGATTTATGAGACTACATTTGAAAGCTAAAGTGCTAAAACTTACCGTGCGATGCGAGAGGTCGGTGACGGAGTCGTGCCGGTGGTCGAGGCTGCCGAGGCTACAGCACGAGGCGGAGGACGCGAGGCTGACCGAATCTGCGCGCGCGCGGTGTGGAGACACCGCCACGTGCTTCAGCATTCCGGCACCTGGAGAAGACACAGTCTATGAGAAAGTAGCCATGGATCAGATTCCACCCGAGAGCTCGATAGAACACAGTCTTTTACAAATGGTCATGGATTCCACCCGAGGAAATCAATATAACACAATCTGTTAGAAAACAGTCATGGATCAGATTCCACCCGAGGAGCTCAATAAAACACAGTCTATTGAAAATAGTCACAGATCAGATTCCATCCAAGAAGCTCGATAGCGCAGTGACTTAGCGCGCTTGGCCTGCGATCGCGTAAACTAAGTATGATTCGCTAAGGCCGGTCATTGGATGAGTGACCAATAATGTGTTATCTCGAGTTGCTCCGGGCTTCCGAAAGCACGTTAAGCCGATGCCCCCCCTGTGCTAGTCGTTAATACCTACCAATCTGCACTGGACCAGCGTGGTGGATTATGGACAATTTTCCCTATATTCTTCCATCCATAGAGAAGGCCTGTGCCCCAGTTGTGGGGACATTAAAAAGGCTGATGATGATGATCAGTATCAGATAGTAACTGAATATGCAAGGTTCTTATGAATTTAATAATAAACACTAGAACTTACATAAACTACGAGCTATGGAATGGACAATTGACTATTAAAATATTGAAATGAGTATGCAAAGTCAGCGCGATTAGGCATGCAGCAAATTCCTCTTGGTTAACAAGACTTGAAACCACGTCTTACTGATATGGCAAACATTTTCCAACCGGATATTAGGCAGTCATTACAATAATCATCGCCTCTGATGGCGGTGTCAAGATCAACGCAAATTTTGCAACAGCAACGATTATGTCAACATGAGCGTTGCAAAAGTCATCGACATAGCATGTACCTACCACATACTTGGTAAGAATTTCGCTAATTTATTTTAAAATTAAAAAAGTTGCATCGGTTATTAGTTAGATACAAAGTTTGATGAAAGGTGTTATCCATTAGATTTAACTATTTATGAAACATAGTCAGCCTATACTGTACCAATAACATATTTATGTTAATTATTCCGTCGGGATCAACAGCTTAATATGCCTTTCAAACGAATGGAACCTAGATAATATAATTGAAAAATAAGCGAATAAATTGTTTAGATACGGAATAAGTACAAAGGATTTAGTTTTGATAACAGATCATTTAACACTTTAAAGTTTGCAGGCACCAATATGTTATAAATCAATTATTTTAACTACATGTTGAGACATAAACAGTTCATTGAATTGAAAATATTTCCGTTCCTTTCTCCGGCACTTATAAAACTACACGTTTTCTTATGAATTGGAGTAAGTCAATACGGTGCACACTATTATTATGTTTGACGTTTCAAATGCGTGTCTTCAATTAATGGCATGGAGACCATATGCAGTATCCTTGTTGTGCCAAGGAGGCGCCGGACGTCCTTTCCCAGAAATATCCTACCTGCTAGCCTTTTGTCCGGGTGTTTTATTACCCCATTGGTCCGGAAATTGGATCCAGAAGCACGCTAATAAAATTTAACCACAAATCTTGATTTGTCAACAAGCGAACAACTTCGGAAGAATGCACTTTCTGAATTTTAAGTGCACGTCGCAGAAAAAGCGTTGAATAAATTTATACGCAGAACTATTTTGTTCGTTTTCATTTCACAATAAAAACTAATTTGGTTTTGAATTTTGATTGAATTCTTATTTACACATTTGTAATACCTATGTGTAGTATGTATTTTATGTTATCAATTCATAGTTATATTAGAACTCATTACGCACCATTGATCATCATGTTGTAAGAAGATAGCACAACGGCAAGCACGTTTAACCTGCGATTGGCTTTAGTGTAAAATTAGATAACCTAGTTTGATTAATATCCCAAACAAGTTCTTCATTTTAAAACAAATTTATCACTTTACCAGGTATTACTGTATGTGGTTCCTACATTAAAATACACAACGGAAATAGTTGCGTAGTTTAAACCAAGTTCCTACGTAAATGCTCAAAAAATATCGTACAAGCACATCATCATCATATGTCGACACAATAGCGCGTGAAAGCTAACTGTTACAACGATGCACATTTCCCTGCGAAGAGAATTGTAATTAATTGATTAACTACGGACGTCCGGGTGTTAGCAACAGCCGAAGCAAGGCCGTTCTTGTGACACGGCTCATTCGGAGTTCATTCAAGATTAGATAAACTATTCCTGGCCGTATTGTAATGTCAGCAGAGTTACTAATTGGAAAATCAATTGCGACAAATTTCAATTAAATATTGGGCTGCCTACCCAGAAAAACTTTCAGACGTATATCACAAATCAATATGATGGGAATGCATCTAAATATAGACTAACAACATGGCAAAATATCCAGTCTTCTATGCTACATAAATCACGCCTATATCCCAGAAGGGGTAGGCAGATGTGAACTAGCACCCACGTTTCGCCAATTATGTTAGGTCCCATGTAATAGGTGGCGAGTCTATTGCCATTTATCGGGCACAAAAGTCGTAGTGCATTGCTGGGTGGCATAAGAGGAACACTGCTGCCCAATCTTCATCACTGATTTATCCTTAGTCGCCTTGTGCGACACCCACGGGAGAGATTTCGGGTGGTTACAATTGTATTCTACTCTGCCGTCACCACACGTCTTCTATGCTACTTGAATTGATACTGTAAAGGGCCTTACAAATTCAGAAATTACCTAAATAGAATTGACTTTAAACCCAGTTTAGGTAGTGAAAGCTTAACTAAACGTATCAAAATAAAAATACACATTAATTTTGATGCGATTTCACTAAATGTCTTGGGAGGACAACAATAATTCGTCACACCCAACTAAGCAACTCCTATTATATTCATCAGAAGCGCCCATTGAAGAGTAATTTGCTATGCAGTATACAATGTACAATTATTACTGTTATAAAGGTCGCCGAAGTTAATAGTGCCGTGCGTATCTTCGTTGGAGATATCGGTGAATAATTTGACTACATTACTTTGTTTTTATCACGTCTTTCACACATAATGACAAACAGTGTATAAATATAATAATTAAGTTGAGGAAAAATCTTGTTGGGTAAAATATAAATTATAATACCTAAAGAAACCACTATAAGGCAACATTGACAACATATTAAATAAAAACAATCAGATTAAGAATAAACTAGCTTTTTTTTTAATGTTACGCAGCAAATCGAATAAGAACAAATAGCAACTTATTTGTCTCAGATCATTTGTCGATATCGATAAAGTCTTGGAGCGGTCTTTGTGATGGATAAGAGGGAGCTTGTGAAGGCGTGGTCGTGCATCCGCTGTACCATCTGCCGACATCACTATACGTACTCTTTGTCATTTTTATTGTATTCATCGTATACTTCGTAATTAATATTGATACATTCGACTTTTAAGATACTATTATGATTTTTCCATTTAGTTTCACAAATACTCTGTCTACAGTATTATTTTTGGCTAATAACCTAGTTCTTGTAATGGATATAATAGTACAGTATTATTAATTTATGAAATTTAACCTTCAGCAAAGGAACCTAAGATATTGTTTGTGAGTTATGTTGCAATCTTCCTTGGGCTGTGAGAATATAACTTATTGAAATATGGATTTTTGGTAGCCTGTGATTTAGTATTATAATTGCCCCTCGCAAGTCTAACACCACGTCCGGCTACAACATCTATGTCACGTGAGGGGCGGAACATCACAGCCATAGGCGAACACTTAATGATGGCCAACGGAGCAATAGCAAACCTTCAATATGGAGAGACAATTGAACGATGAACGTATAGGGCCGCTGCCCGGGGGCGATCGCCGGGGCACGTCTGGAGCTGGCGCTGGACGTGACAGCATGCAAACCGTCAGCGACTCTTTGCTGAGCAGGCGGGCAAGAGTCGGGGGATCCGAAAATATTACAGCCGACCGGGGCGGGGAGGGGACGGATGATGCTTTGCAGAGTAGGGCTGCGCCCACAGGCTCTGTCGGCTCATCTGTATCGACCACGAATGATGCTATAAGTGATGACAGAAGACGAAAGTGGTCAACAGAGGAGATGAAAGAATTAATGTTTTGTTATTTCAAAGCTAGATCAGACGGACCAGGTTATATAGGCAGATTACACAAACTCTTTTCTGACAGGAACCCTACCAATCCAAAAATACACAAATTTAACGGTAACACATTGTCTAATCAAGCTCGCAGAATCATAAAACAAAATGTTATATCACAGGAACTACTCAATCAAATACAAAAACACGCTGAAGGTTTGGTAGAAGAGATTAATATAACACACACTACAACGCAAGATGAACCTCAAACAACAATTTCAGACAGTAACATTCCACTTCAACAACAGAACACACAACACCCAGAATACACAACAGAACAAATAGAAGTGATTACACAACATACGCAAAATATAGGGGTAAATGAAGACCAGGAACCAATAATCTTACAGCTTTTACAGACATTAGCTGAAACAAATTCATAAAATCCTATAATATTAGAATTGGCAATTAATAATTCTTGAAGGTAGTAGACGGTAGTAGTACTTGTTGCTTCTAACAGGTAAAAAAATGACAAAATAAATTTATTCGATTTTAATTTTAACATTATATAAATGTTAGAAAAATTAGTATAAAGATTTTGGTGGTTAGAAAAAGAATTTCGAAAAATTATGATCTTGAGGCGGGAATCGAACCCGCGTCCTCTGCTATCCGTGCAGGTGCCTGACCGCTCGGCCAACCAAGACACTAATTAACTTACCGAAATTAAAAATAAATCTAATTCTGAAAAGGAAGAATTTATGGTAATCGCTACAAAATAGAAAGAGAGTAATAATAATTTAAGTGATACGGTTGTACTTATATTGTTTAGTAAATACCGATAATATCCGCTCATACATCATTTCAGTATTAAACCGTAACGTATAAGACTTTAGTAATTGTTCATGCGCAATTACCAGCTCAATCGCGATCGTGACCGACATATCCGTGTCTTGTTGTAATCAGACGTAATCAATCAACAAAAGTACTCGAACGCTTTATTTAAGGGCGATACATATTTATTTACAATTACAATTGGATGAACTTTGTTAAAACTTATGTTACGAAGGTGTTTCGCAGGGCACATACTTTGGACCCGTACATAAAATAAAATTTAGTTTGTGATCTGAAATGAATGTATTTGAATTATTATTACACCGTTATTAATGATTAATATACTTACTTGTTTTTTTAATATAAAGAAATCAAACAAAAGGTATGTCAAAAAGCTCCGTATTCATATAGAAGTAAATTTCCAGCAGCCTTCATGAAGAATGAACTAATATATAATCGTGTTGAATATAAATATATAAAAAAATTATACAAAGATTTTGGTGGTTAGAAAAAGTTCGACAAATTATGGTATTGATGCCGGGATCTGGGTTTTCTAACCAATAAAATCTTTGTACTAATTTTTCTAACATTTAATATTAATGTTGAAATTTAAAATCGAATAGTTTAATAATTTTATGTTATACTTTTCTTTCAACTTTTAATATGATGTAATACACACATGGCATGTATTCCTAAATAATCATTACGAAACCGAAAAATTAACAAAATGTAATTGTTATCTGGCTGTAGCCTAACGAGGGGAGGAGATATGTTAGCACAAGCAGGTAAAATTGCCGTTTAAAAATAAACAAATAAGCATATCCTCATTACAACTCGTTGCTCTAACGAGTTCCAATGCGCAATGACAATGATAGTTAACGTGAAAACAGCAACATAATTTATTTTTCCTTTACATTTTTTTAATTGTCTCTTGTTAAAATTCCAATTGTACTTTTTGATGAAAAATTATACATTTTATTACACAGTTGCCTAATTTAAAATAGCAGCGGTGTTCTAAAAGTTATACAATAAAGTGTCAACACGAAATAGTTTTGTTTAGAGTAGACACAACGGAAAAACTGGCTCACATATTGTATTGTTCATAATTTGGCAGATCATCATTTCAACATGAAACACAATGATGACCACCCACCTGTTACTTAATAATTTCACACATTGTTCTGTATAACACGACAATATTATTTACGTGTATGTGTACGATAGATGGTTGTAGGAGGCTAGTGGCTACAAACTTCATTGTTTATTAGCGAAATATTAATATCTCCTCATGTCTTGTTGACTTGAGAAAGTTACATAAAAATGTGCACACTTACCGTTGTTGTTGACTTTTGTGTGATATAAATGTACCGAGATAGACTCACTCTTATAAAAGTATCGTTAATAAGATTATCGTTTCTGTTGTACTGTGGATTCCAATATGGCATCTCTTCTACATAACGTGCTTCGAAGTTGTTTAGGATGGATTAAGCGGGACTTTTGTCAAACTGCTACAGGTAGTATCCGCCGATAATTTATAAGCCAAACATATATTATCGGCAGTTTATAGTTGGCTACCCCAATTACCATGATATACACCGGCGCAGAAAACTTCCTTAATGGCATCTGACGACAACCACGGAATACGAAGGGGGTACTGAAACCATGATATTCACATTCAATCACCACGGGCCTATATTTAATATTCAATTATGTAACACCACCCCATTTTTCTCTTTCATAGAATTCTATGAAATTTCATTTCATTTCATTCTCGTTTAATTTAATTGCCTCTCTCTTAACTGTGAAAGAGATAAATTACCTCACAATTAATCACGAGTTCAAAGGAGAGTCCGGTCAGATCCGAAAGATAAACACTTAATTAACGCTATTGTCTATCAATACTGGATTAACGACTACTATACAGCACATATTACAAAATTAAAAATATTATACAAACCGTTTCTTTGCACAATGGGAGGTATTGGCAATCATTTGACAAGTAGGGGCAACATCCAAAACATATTCAGCGTGGGATGACAATTATGATGTTTGCCGCCAAATACAGAACTCATAAGATACTAGAACGTGATCCTTATTTGAAAATTGTTTTCCAATCGAAATTAAAGTATAAAATTCGGAATCAACCTTTACTTTTATACGTAGGAGCCAGAATATAAAAAAAACATATACCTACTGCTGCATTCAGAGACGTCAGTTAAGTTTAATGAGTATTAAATGTCAAAATTTTCATTCAAATCTAGACCATAGAAAATTTGACGACCAAAGATTACCCGGCAAGAATAGCGACTAGTTTTGAATTGTAATTTTTTGTCGTTAAGTACTCATTAACGTTATTTGACGTCTCTGAGTGCGGCAGATAGAGTTATAGATTTAATGGCATCTTGCTTGTCCCTGTACGTCGCACGCCCTCTGGTTTGTAGTTCTGATTAGCAAAAATTTTCAGGAAAAAACCGCGATATTTTCATTTACTCCTAATACTACACGCTGCTCAAAGTTTGAATCCGGCTTAACATTTAAGTGTTATCAAAATTGACGTTTATCTTAACTAACTTAACTATTTTACACTTTACTTTTTTAGACAGTGCTCAAAATTTAAGTAGCGTTTCAGTATTCTCGAAGGATCCATCCAAATTTAGGTTTATTTCTATACGTCCACGTATCATTTAAAGAAATAGTCAGGTTCATATCACAACATCGGTCGAAATTGGATAGAGATCCTGAACTTATTGCAGTGCTCTCTCCTGAGCATTGCTATAACTATGACCCATTGAACAGGGAAATTGCTAATATCCCATTAAGCAATACTTCAGTATTGCTTAATGGGATATTATCAAGGTGTTCAGTGATAAATAAAATAGCGAAATGAGAGTATTAACACACATTTGTCTGTATACATATAAATTGTTCATCTTTCAAAATTTTCGAACATCATCAAAAATTTTAAGTTTATTCTAGTGTTAGTAATTTCTAATGTCCTCGAGACGACCGACCGCAGACAGCGTTGTCTGCCGCTTTGTACCCACTATGAATTCTCCCAACATCTGGCGGTGAATCATTTATATTTTTGACCTGAAATTCTTGGGCAAAGTAATAAAAACCTAAGGATCTTATAAAGAAAAAGTTTCACAGCGTCACGCCTTTTAAAAGTGCGAATAAAATCCAAAATTAATCTTGCTTTTAGAAATATGCGCGTTTGATTTTGCGATAATGTCGTTGAGAGTAGCTCGAACAGTCTGTCTGTCTTTGATCTTGTGAAAGACACAGACAAGTCAAAGTAACATTGTAAGACAACTCAAGTAAGACAACTCACTGTAAGTTCAAGTAACAAGAAGTATATTGACCGTGGTACACCACTTACTATAAAACCAAGCCCACCTCTAATGTTACAGAATCGTGTTTAAGCAAACATGTACACAGCATCAATCCAACAGCCGCAGAACACGTCTCTCCGTGTAAACTAGACTTCATCTGACATTAGTTTCATAGCTCCCTGGTGTAAACGTGCATTCAATATTTGCTCGGCATATACCTACAGGCTGCCAGCTAAAGCTCACGGTCTACAAATACCACACTTTATTGTCACCATCTATCTGGTTGACCATGAAAACAGTAAATAAGAATGTTTCCGTTGTTTGGAGTCATTATTATTTTTTAAGGCCTGTTTCACAATCGACAAGTAAGTTCAAAGTAGCTTACTTGGCAGTTCAATTGACATATATTTCTTATTACAACTGTCAAATGATCTGCGAAGTAAGCTACTTAGAACTTACTTGTCGATTGTGAAACAGGCCCTTGTGCTAGCAGTTTATTCAAAACATCTGGGTGACTGGTGCTCGACCGAAGCAATCGCGAATATTAAAATTATAATCAAAATTTATTTTATTGTAGGACTTAAAAAATAATTGTATTATAAAGTTGCTCAAATAGGCCGCATGTATATAGTACTTATTGGATAAAAGTAATGAAGTTATTAAAAAAGTTAATAGCATAAAAGAACGAACGTATTAAACACGGCGCTGAACCGGTTTTTCGAGAGAACTGCCTCATAAAAAATATTGTGCAGTGAATATTTTGCTCTCAAAGTTTGAAGAGTGCATACCGACCGCTCTGTATACAGCCAATGTAAATATTAAATCAAACGTTGACGACGCACGCGCAGGAATTAATACCTGCACATTCGGATGCCGACTAAAGACGAATGCACATTGAGAAAAATATTATAATAACATTGAACTATTATAATAACACGAATTTAACGAACATTTAACACACGATAATCACTTAAAGAATTAGATCGCAGTAGAAAAAAAAGTGAACGTAATTCTTGACCCCAATACCGATGGTCCAACCGAATCAGAGAGGAAGTGTTAACGGTTGTTGAATCTGGAATCCCAACATATCACCGGTCAGCTGCGTTTTTATTGAGAATTTAGCGGCGATGAAATTAGTCATTGAAATACAACGGTGTGGTGGACAAAAAGACATTTTTTTATGAAAGATGAGATTTTTGAGAGGCAGTTTTTAGTGGTTTTTTATTGGGAATAATGTCTGATGTGGTAAACAATAAGATAGAGATGAAATCTACTGAATCTAGACGTGTCTTTTAAAAAGTAGTTACCTACAGTCTGGATCCAGTAACTACTTTTTCAAATTCACTATAAAACTACTGAAAAGTAAATACAATCATCTAAATTAGATGACGTATTTTAAAATGCATCGTACTAACTGAATTTATTTCGTAGTTCCAGAAGCGTATAATTTTTTTTGTAGTTCCAGAAGCGTATAATTTTTTTTTACATTTTGTATGTCTTTTTAATTGTTGGAGTACATGTAAATATGAATTCCCTTCATTAAGTCGAGACTCTTATCCACAAATCAATTGATTAACTCGCTAATGAGTGGTTATCTCACCGTGATCAGCTGCATGCAAAGCATCTATCAAGCAAATAGTCGTCTAGGCTATTCGAATAGTAAATTAGCATTGAATTCTAAGTTTCTCGACGCAACCTTGACTCACCCTCAGCGGTTCGTTTACACCGAGTTTCCTTCATTTCTATTCCAGTCTCGTATATTTAGTCTTTGGTTTATAATTTGGCTTCCTCCGGCATTATCGGTCTTTCAGTAAGTTTACTCTTGACGGCATGTAAAACAATCACATGTTAAACTATTCGGGTAATGTATGAGCCAGTTTAATCATTAAATCTGAGTTTAATCACTTGTGCAATTAACATTGTATTTTTTTACCAAACCAACGTTCTTCTTTCAAAAGACCCTTTTTTATTTCAATACTACATACATACATAAATCACGCCTATATCCCAGAAGGGGTAGGCAGAGGTGAACTAACACCCACGTTTCGTCAATTATTAGGTGGCGAGCCTATTGCCATTTATCGGGCACAAAAGTCGCAGTGCATTGCTGGGTGGTATAAGAGGAACGCTGCTGCCCATTCTTCATCACTGATTTATCCTTAGTCGCCATGTACGACACCCACGGGGGAGATTTGGGGTGGTGAAAATTGTATTCTACTCTGCCGGCACCACACGGCGGTGGGTGTATTTCAATACTGCATTATCAAAATATGAATAAAAACACTTATAACATCACTTATACGATACTTGATATGATAATTTTGATCACACAGTTGTAAGTGCGGTCAGCAGTCGTAAACTAACTAACTAGCATTACTCGTACAATATTTTTTTCTTACTTTCAAATATAAATCAAATAATAACTTTTCTTGATGCATTTTTTTAAAACAGAACACTTTCTAGGACTCGCCAGTTAACCAACAACAGATGTTATTAAATATTTTATGCACAAATTATAAAAAAATACAAAAAAAAATCACAGTATTCAAATCCGGCAACATTTATATTTGGGTCACAAATACTAAATTCACAGCATTCGTTTTGTCACCGACAAGTCACTTAATTTTTTGCAAGTTTATATTTATATCAATCAGTGTAACAGTTCGCTAACGGCCCGTACTCTGAGCAAACGTGATTTATTCGTGTGAATTTTCTGAATTACATCTCTATCAGATAGATAAATGACCGGTTTGGTCGCGTAGTCAACCGGGCAGTTGAGCATTTGATTGCATTCTCAGTAGTAGACATAGTTAAAAAGACTGTCCTAACTTGTTTTTTATAAAATAGCAGTGCCCGTAAAAATTAAAATACGTCAGGATTAAAGTCCGGGCATATGTCCGGATTGCAGAGGACGCGGGTTCGATTCCCGCATCAAGACTATAAATTTTTCGATCTTTATCTAACCTCAATATTCTTTGTTACTAAAATTTGTAACATTTATAATATAACGTTCAAATTAAAATCAAAATAGCACGTCAAGAATATTGTTTATTCTATAACTCCGTTGTATTGGATGCATTGCAATATGATAACGCGATTATGTATACGCCGCATGCATCCAATGTACAATTTGCAAATATGGCCGGCGACACAGACTAAACAAGTGGTCAGTCGCTCAACACCATGGGCTATAAATAAATCATGGCTCGGCTTTTTTCTCGGGTCATTGTTCGTGCAACCCGAGCCGTAAAGCCGTATTCACATGGGCGTAACTCGATAGCAATTTAGCAAACGCTCCAATGAATAGTTAGTTGGCTTGAGTGATAGATAAGACTTATTTGGCTTAAGCGTAAGTGCTTTAAGTGTCTTTTAAACGGAGTTCAAAATATATGTTTGCAGTCACCAGCTCGTCACGAAATACAGAACCGTATACCAGAACCAAATTGGCAACTTTAATATATCCGGCATTTAGATAAAAGGTAAGTAAAGGCATAATTCAAAACAATACTAAACCAAGTTATTGCAATTATTGGTCAATCCAATCTGTAAAATGCATGGTACTACGAGTCAGTATTTAAGAATCGTTCAAATAGACATTCACTGATAATTAAATGAAAATGTATGTTTCAGGAAAAGGCAGTATTTCGAGTTCTGGTACTCTATATCTAGGTGTGCGATAAATTCACGATTATTGATAACGTTACGTGCTTTCGGCTGTGTACAACTTGTTACAGATAACTAATACATTGGCTTAAGCTTAAATGGCAATCTTGAATTAATGAAAGTTGTTTTATACAAAATATAACTCCCAAAATAGGTTCAAATCCAATTTGATTCTCATTAGAATCATTGCATCGACTGACGTACATATTTCAGAACAGAGAAGGTACATAATTGGATAATCTTAACCTACAAATAATAAGTATGTTAAGTACATAGAATTAGAACTTATGACTTGCAAAGAAAATAAAGTCGAAAAAAGCCCGGATTGCAGAAGACGCAGGTTCGATTTCAGCATCAAGACGAGGAATTTTTGAAAGATTGCTTTTTTCGTAAGATTTAAAACTTTGCATCTAAGTTGTTTGAATTTGGACATATTTTGCCCAATATTTCTTTGTATTTTTTTCTGATATAACGAGCAATAAGAAAAGCTAAAGAAAATTGTTCATTGCCTATAATATGTTTTTATTTCAACCTAAAAAAAGCTCATAGCTCTTAACTTTTTAAAGCCAGTGAGAAGAACCTTTAATCTGCATATTTCGGGGCCGAGCGCCGGAAGCGGCGCGCGCGCAGCAAAAACCACGACCGGCTACCACCATACAAATCACGAGCGAACGGGACCCGCATACTCTACGCCAGCATAATTAACAATTGCCTTAATAAATGTAATACATACATCTAACGCGCTATGGTGATGTACTACTCTGTAATTACAATATGAATATGAAATAACAGTGTCATATGATGGTCATGTTGAAATCTAGTATTTATCTTGACAAGATTCAAGTGTCACCACCCCCATCTTTCCCGTGGGTGATGTCATCTAACGCGACAAAGGCTAGAGACTGATGAGAAATGGGCAGCAGCATTCCTCTTATACCGCATAGACATATACTATGTGCCCGATAGATGACAAGAGGCTATCATACATACATAATTCACGCCTATATCCCCGAAGGGGTAGGCAGAGGTGAACTAGCACCCACTCTTCAGCAATTATGCTAGGTCCCATGTAATAGGTGGCGAGCCTATTGCCATTTATCGGGCACAAAAGTCGCAGTACTTTGCTAGGTGGTAGGTATAAGATGAACGCTAATGCCCATTCCTCATCACTGATTTATCCTTAGTCGCCTTGTACGACACCCACGGGAGAGATTTGGGGTGGTGACAATTGTATTCTACTCTGCCGTCACCACACGGCCAAGAGGCTATCACACCACCTAATACATGGAACCTAACTTATTTGTTGCAAAGTGGGTGTTTAATTCACCTCTGCCTACCTCTTCGGGGATATAGGCGTAATTAATGTATCTAGTACAGTATGTAAGTTTGATTTTCCAGTTTTATCGAATGAACAATAGGGAAACTATTTACCTAAAAAAAAGGTTGAATATTATTACGTTTTTCTATCAGCATGTTTTTTTCATACCTACTGTAAATCTGTTTTCAATCCACCATTCAGATTAGATACATGACTCTACATCCAATAGATTCACAATCTGTATTTTAAGCATGTGATGTCCAACAATTACGGCAAGTCGACACAAGACACGTGTGTTGACTACATAATACTACCTACTGCCTATCAAAAAGTTATGTTTTTTATAGATTGCTGTTTCTTTTTTAATAAATCATCGTTGAAATTGCAAAAAAAGTCAATACATAATGCCACTACAATACGCTTGTTTACTTTCAACTCGCGTGCAAATATCTTCGATCTCTCCAATGTTTTCCTCGACTGGAATTCAACCTGTTCTTTTTCAATATAAACACCATTTTGAAATCATATTTATTCAATTGTTTTGTTTTTCTTCCATTCAATTCTATATGCACTATTCAGTGAGCAACGACATTAGACATCAATTTTATCTGTATGAAGACGTGTGGACTAAAAATTGTTGTCAATTTTTTTTGTTGCTTAATTATCCTAAGCTATCAATTTTTTAGCCGTGTGGTGACGGCAGAGTAGAATACAATTGTCACCATCCCAAATCTCTCCCGTGGGTGTCGTACAAGGCGACTAAGGATAAATCAGTAATGAGGAATGGGCAGCAGCGTTCCTCTTATACTACCGTCCTGACAATGTACTGCGACTTTTGTGCCCGATAAATGGCAATAGGCTCGCCACCTATTACATGGGACTTAACATAATTGGCGAAACGCGGGTGAGAATTCACCTCTGCCTACCCCTTCGGGGATATGGGCGTGATTTATGTATGTATGTATGTATGTATCAATTTTCGGAAACTGTCCATAGGAGAAATTTGACAAAATAACGTAATCAACTATTCAACACGTTAATTTTTATATAATTTACTCTGTAGCGTACTGCGAACTTCTACTTCACTAATTCGTGATTGCTTATATATACGTAGACAAATGGTACAATTTCATTAACCAGAACAGCAAAGACTTCTTGAAGAAATAATTGTTTTTATCAAGAATTCCATTTAATTACAACATCGAACGTGAGCAATAAATTCTGTACAAGTTTCAAAGATGGGTATGGACTGGATTTATATAAAATTTATTCTAAAAAAACTCTATATAGGAAAGAAACAAAGTACAGAATGAAAGGAACGTTACAAAATCTTTGAATCCGCTCGCAAATGTTACGTGACTTTCACAAATGTAACTTTGCCGTCGGGGGACAGGAAGTGCAATGACCAAATTAGTATTAGTGGCATGAGTCAAATTCTAAGAACGCTTGGACCTTAAAGCTACAAGTGGTTAACTTAAAGTTCTAATATTGCACTTTAAAGAAAATAAAAGAATATTTGTAATAGCCAGTATACTTGACATGCGAAACGAAGAATTTAATACAAAATCAAAATGGCGCCATCGTAATACTATGATTAATGACATTCACTTAAAATATATTGTAATTCATATTATTATTATGTCACTATAGTCTATAAGTAACCTACTTTAACAGTCAAATTAATGTACCAACCTTAAACCTTATCTAGAATGTAATTTACAGTGGCTATGGAAGAGTGGAGTCTTCTGGTACTGACATGGCATGAAGATATAGGAATATTTCTATATGTAAAAAAGTAAGGCTTCCAAATACCTTTTGCGAATTTTTTTATCGTCTGGATATCAAAGATTTTTTTACAACTTAATCACAAGCCACATATAATAAATAAATAAATATCCAAAATATCATGATGGAATATAATAGATAAATGCAAAATCGGAATGTATGTAACAAATACATCAATATATCTATCTATATATCTATCAATTTCATAGAGGTTTGTGTCATTGTTATTGGTTACATCAGCAATTGTTATATTGGTGTAGTTAATAATAGATAACAATAAAAATAAACAAGACTCCCGATTGTGTACAGGAAGTGAGTTTTACTAAACGTGACTGATCGGCCTACAATTGTGTCGAACGTTCTCGGTGACGAATTGATGCGGGTGAGCAAATTTTAAATTTAAAAGCCAAAAACAGTTTTTAAATAAGTTTTTGTGTTTTTTTAACTTTTCAATTAAATATTCACCTTAATACAAAAATATTAACGTGAATAGTTCACAAGCTTTTCAAACAAGAATATTAACGTGCATTTGTAAACTACAATGGCCGGGGATGATAGCGGTAGCTGTTTTTCAGACGACACAATTTTAACCGCGTGGTGACGGCAGAGTAGAATACAATTGTCACCACCCCAAATCTCTCCCGTGGGTGTCGTACAAGGATAAATCAATGATGAGGAATGGGCAGCAGCGTTCCTCTTATACCACCTACCAATAGTAATGCACTGCGACTTTTGTGCCCGATAAATGGCAATAGGCTCGCCCCCTATTACATGGGACCTAACATAATTGGCGAAACGTGGGTGCTAATTCACCTCTGCCTACCCCTTCGGGGATATAGGCGTGATTTATGTATGTATGTATCAGTGGCGTGGCGTGAAAAAACAAGTTAGGCAAGCCACAACTATATGAAGCCTCTTATGGTTTAAGCATTAACTTTTAACACCGCCTGCTAGGACACGGCTACAACTGTTCAACGCCATCTAGTGGCGAAGCGGAGAACTACGTTGCCACTTTTGCGTGCTTGTGCTTTGTTTTATACAGCCAGAAAGAGAGATCATTATACAAACAAAAGCCGTGTTAATAAGGGAAGGACGATTCAACCCGGTCCGGAGCGGCTTGCAGGAGCGGCGCACGACCGCGATATTGAGTGCAGTTCACAAAAGAAATTCCACTTTTATGGCTATTGCAATAAGATCTAAAATATTTACTTTTGACGGAACTTGTTTTCGTGGGAGTTTATTACTAATGTGTGCGTGTGTCGTAGTGTATCGATGCATAAGCGCGTAGGCTGCCGAAATGCCGGCTTGATGCCGGCTTGTAGGCAAACTTTAGGTACTATTTCGCGTTGCGTGCGCCTGACAAGACTACGCTTGTCTGTGTGCGTGCAGGCGCTGTATAGCAGGCGTCCATAACTCGATATTTAACGAGTTAGTTAAAGGAATCGAGAGAGCGGGAGCGAATTGTATGTACCTGTGTTGCATATTGTTTCGCGCGCGTTTAATACTGTTATGATAAGATTATATTGATGGATTTTTTTTATTTGCTTATAAAATGGTATTGTACTTGAATTATGGTAATGATTTTTTTATGCTCGCTCGTTTGGTACGGCTGTTGGGAATCGGGTTATATGGACGCTCCGCCACTGGTATGTATGTATGTACAATTTTAACAATTAACTTTGTATGCGTGAGCGTAAGTACAGACCAACAACTGCGACAGAAAAAGAAGGTTTAAAAACCAATCATAAGTGTCGTCATGTGCTTTTAAAAACTAGCTATAAGTTATTTTTTTTGGAGTAATTATTCTTAGAGTTTCTAACAATAACTACAGCCGAAGGCCAGTTTAAATTAATTACTCGTTAATTGTCCGTAATCGATGCTGTCGCTGCTCGGAAGGCCAATGGCTACTCGCACGATCGATTTACTTGAAAGAAGAAACTAATCGTCTCATTTCACAATTTTAAAATCGTCATCATCATAATCATCACCAGCCCTTTAATGTCCCCACTGCTGGGGCATGGGCCTTCCCTATGGATGGAAGAATATAGGGAAATTGGGCCATCACCCACCACGGCGGCCCAGTGCGCGTTGGTTTTTAGAATACAGTATTATTATTTATGCTACTGGTGATAGCTACGGATGAGGTGTAGCATCTTTATAAAGTCTATAAAACCTGTGGTAAATCTGCGGTGTGTTAAAAATTGTTACATACGTATTACTTCAAAAATGTATTATAATACAGCGGTCTTGTGGCTTTCTACTATCTCCTTGCGTATTTACATTACCTAATAGCTTGTCTTAATGTCATGTCATGAATGAATCAGTAAGGAACTTCAATAATGTATTAAATATTACTGAAACGAGTGATAAATCACAAAATGTACCTCAAAGACTGATTTATTAAACGCAAATGCATCAATTAACAGGTTTACAATTAATCGAGAAAAAAAATATTTGAAAACTGATACACAAGCCACTGAAATTATCAACGACATCTTGAAAACTATAAATCTTCGGGCCTATGGTGCAACCGGGCGAACGCCGAAGTATTTAATTAATGTATTATTTTCTACTATCTGTTTGGTCACAGCGATAAAAGTACGGTCCAACAGCAATGTGACAGCCAAAAATAATAATAAGCATAAATACCTACACTTTTTATCAAAGTTTACTGTTAATGTGTACTAAGTCAACAGCACGCCATGCTACCACAGTCAAATTTACTCAATCGACTTTGTGCTTTAAACCAAACAAGTTAAAGTTGACAATCAATTATAAACTCTCACTACTCGGTAGCCTGACATGATGTTGACTCTATATATAATTATAAGTTCAATGGATAATCTTCTCCTCCATCATCAATAGATATTTAAAGGCCCACTTTAATTGCATATTTATTTTGGATAACCAAATATAGGTTACGCTGTTATACTAAGAGAATATTAATTTAACAGTAACACAGAAGAAGATTTTGCAACCTACACACCTACAGAAACTAGGAAAAGCCAATCTAGCTGAGGTAGGAAGAGAACAGTTTAAAGACAAAGCGAATATTAGATGATTAATAAATCCTTCCTCCTCGGAGGGTCTCGTTCGCTACGCAGCTGTCTTCAATTGAGACAAATCAGCTCGGCGCCACGTCTTACGAACGCTTCTACGTCAAGTTGAAGCGGTATAAATTAACGCCAGTCATTCTAGCACCAAAAAATTATATAATATTTGGATACCTAATTTCAAACCATATGATTTGTGATTGCGTTCCTCGATATTGCCACCTTCATTAATACTACTAACGGATTTTTTTTTAAATAAAAACTCATTTTTTTGTAATAAGACAGCAAATGCAAATAATGAGGCTAATTATTTTATATTTTTTTATGTGATGTGCGGGCTCCTTAGCCATGTATGGCCTAAACTCGTATGTAAACAGTACACCGTTTGACTTCTAAAGCCAGACTTAGCACTTGACAAAAGAGACAAAACAAAATGTATAATTAAAGCTGCCGTTACGTTAAAATTTGGACTAACCTCAAGAGCATTATCTATCACAAACAAACACTGACTTATTTGCACGATATTTTCAACCAGAAGGGCTTAGCCTCATTCCAGCGTGTTTGACCACCGCCATTTATCTACACAAAAAGTAAACTATAAATCGCTTATCTGCGCGCTTGTTCAGCCTTGACTCCAAGCGGATGCTGACTGAACGATAGCTAAGCAAATAACCGAAACGAAGAGACTTATCAAAGGGCAGAGAAAAGGCCATACGTGGTAGTGAGCGGCCCTATAAAAAGTTCAAACGCAAACAATTCATAAAATGTAATATCAAGGTTTAAAACAACTTGTACAGATTAAACTCGGGTATGTTTAGGTGTTTGGAATTGCTATTATTAAACCCAACGTTTGGATCACTTTACAGCGGCCGTGGTCACGGGGAGACTAAAGATGCCAGGGGTCTTCTTAAGTTATAATTAACTACCGTCAAATTATTTATTATTAACCTATGTGGTCCGATTTAAGCAAACGGAGCTCTCTGTATCCATGGCTTTGGCAGTATGAGGACGGGGTTGGGATTTAATTATCCTGATGATCGGGTCCCAAGCAGGTGATATATTCCAAGCATTATCTCTATTGAAATGCATTTAATCCGTAAAAGTTGTTTTATTTCAAATGTGTAGTGGAATAGTGTAGTCTGTAAATATAAGAGAACATTATCAAGGTTCCTGTTATCTCCGTCGGATTAGAATAATTTTAGCTTCGTTCAACCAAGGGCTAAATTCAAGACGAACAACTGCGGCATTTCGAAAGTCGATTGCTTCTGTTTTTTGGTCGGTTTCACTGCAAGGGCGCCTGCCGTCCACAATCGGAATGCTCGCTGCTTGTACTCAGATAGGAATTTTCTCAATGATTTGACTTGGACGTTGACTCGACAAAACTATCGAGTCATTGTAGTATTTAATATACGGAAGATTACAATGACGGCTCCAAGTCGATGTTACGGATTGTTACGGCAAGGAATGCCGTTCGTTTCCAATACACGATTCAGTACTGGATGAGGTAATTCAGCAGTTTATGATTGAAGCTTATTCGATCGCTTTTGAGGAGCTCTGGTAATACGATGGTTTATTAATTGTAACATTTTCGTTGGTCAGCTTCCATACTTAGGTACCTCTCAAGCTCTCTCATTGAAATAAGCACTTATCATGCATCTCGCTTAAACTTCTGGTATGTGTGAAAAACTGCGAACAACGTTGTACCGTCGCCTTCAGTTACAGCGCTAAGCTACCCAACCGTAGTATTTTTCTTGCAAAAACCAAATGAATTTTACATTCTTGAATTTTCAACTAGCTCACGCCACATCGCGTGACGCGTGAAGCGTACAATTTAATTCTAAACTGCCAGTGCCATCGGTGCCTAAACACCTACTTTCGCTTATCGATTATCAAATGCTTCAACTAGATAAGTATTTATTGTGCCAAACTAGGATTGTAGGAGTGTGCCAGCCAACGTAGGATTTTCTGAACTAACGACGATCGAGCTAGCGCGAAATTGGTCCAATGATGAGTCATAGATCCGTCATCACGAGCGGCATTTTAAGAATTACATAAACATTCACTGGTAACCAAGTTCGAGGTCATTCGCGAGACGCATTACCGTGCACTTTTTAGTAAACAATTTAACGTAGTACCTATTAATTACTTCACAATCCTCATTCTTACTTATTCACAATTCAACATACATACATACATAAATCACGCCTATATCCCCGAAGGGGTAGGCAGAGGTGAACTAGCACCCACGTTTCGCCAGTTATGTTAGGTCCCATGTAATAGGTGGCGAGCCTATTGCCATTTATCGGGCACAAAAGTCGCAGTAGGTACATAGCTAGATGGTATAAGAGGAACGCTGCTGCCCATTCCTCATCACTGATTTATCCTTAGTCGCCTTGTACGACACCCATGGGAGAGATTTGGGGTGGTGACAATTGTATTCTACTCTGCCGTCACCACACGGCAATTCAAAATTCAAAATTAAACAAAATTGCTTTAATTTAATAAAAAATCGTAAAACCTCAATATATACTTGGAAACACAGTGTATTCAAAAATATAAAACATTAACTGCCGCGCTCGGAGACGTCAAATAACTTTGATGAGTAAAATTTTCATTTAAATCTGGACACGGAAAAAATAGCGACTAGTTTTGAATTGTCATTTTTTGACGTTAAGTACTCATTAACATTATTTGACGTCTCTGAGTGCGGCAGTAAGACTTATTTCTGAAAGAAAGCGTTTTTGGTTTTTGTATCTCTAAAGTCTCTTTTTACAAGAAACTTTGTGACCATTAGTGTTCATCAGGCTGAAGATAGCGCAACAAGACCTAAACAGCAACTAAAACGTACCTCTAAATTGGATCGAAAAGCGTTTTTGATTTGTTTCTTTTTTATTTTCAAGAAGCTTTGTGACCTTTAAGCTACTGTCTAACAAGCTCAAGATAGCGCAACAAGACCTAAACAGCAACTAAAACGCAAGTATCTCTAAACTGGATCGAACAACCCATTGGATTTAATTTCAGCTTAAAACGCGCTGACAATCTCGAACAGAGAACTGAATGTCGCAAGAAACACCCACGGAGAGCGTGAGAGCAGCCTCCGCATTGTGGCGGCTCGTTCTCACACAAAAATGTATGCAAGACCCATCTGCAATAAGGCAAAACGCAGAAATCGCGAGAATCGCGCTCTTTGCGCAACAAAGCATATTTCTTTTTAATAGCTACCCAATTATCTGACTCAATAATACTATAACGAATTATACTTATTATTCTGCTTTAGAATAAAGATTATTAATCGCTATTATGAAATCTTCATTAATAATATTATCTTTTTAATTAACCGAAACCGACGGGCATGCATAAAGACATTAATGAGATTGGATGAAGCGAAAGAAATATGTAAGGGTCGTAGCAAATGTAAAGGAGTGATCTGTGTGTATAAAATAAAAATAGCGATAAAAGAAGATACAAATTAACAAAACAATGTTCCATCTAGTAAGCCCTGATTTAGGTACCTTATTTGTAGAAAGTGTTTTCATTTATGTCCTAACTTTTTAGAACGATCAAGTAATTTTATTGCTAGATCCAATATGCTGTAATGCCACAATTCACCAGGAAAACATTTAACTGTCTAATTCCAGATTCGATATAAACATAAATGCAATGTAATTTACAAGTACTAAAACATCTCATAATTTCAAAGAATCTATGAATAATGGTGCGAATCGAATCCGTACAGCAATTGCATCTTCAAGTAGTAATCACTCAATCAAGTTAAATGGGTGCTATTAGGACGGCGGCTTCTTAAAGGTATGTTCTACAACGTAATCATTCCAACAATTAATGCCATTTGAACACCACAAGGACCATCCATCCACCTGTGCCGATGTATCTTGTACTTCTTAAAAGAGTAATTTCAGGCTAGTGTCTCTTAGTAAAATATGGGTGTCAATGCATTAACAAAGAGGCGTGATTAATGTGTGTACGTAGTTACACGTCAAAAAGTCTTATTTAATTGAATAAATAAATTCAGGAATTCTGACCATTTATCTTTGATTTATACTTTTTTTTGATCCTCATCATCAGCAGTTTAGTGTCGTACAGTACTTCCTTCTGGATGGAATAATTTACAGGGAGAATTACATTTAATAATGCCAAAGGTGGATTGCGTTAACATATTTATCATTTACTTAATATTAAGTATTTGTATGTCTCCGATTGGGGTTTTTGTTATTTGACTCGATAACTTCTACTAAGATAAAGAAACATTTACAGGCATCACCAGAAGGATTAGAAACTAAAAATGGCACTCTTCACAAGTTTTTATTGCTCACCCGAGCTGCCACAGGAATACAAACACGAATACGCCCAGAGGTGCTAAGGGATAGATTATGTATTCAAAGATGACAGACAATTCCTCGTATTCACGGCCGGAGCCATTATCTTGCCTATTATTTATGTTAAGCTGTTTTTGTGAACTATTGTGGGGGTGTGAAATAAAAAATACGCCGATAGAATGACAATCAAATAGTAAAGAATCGAAGAAATGTTTGGCACTATTCATTTGCCAATTTGATTCAAATTCTCCTACACACTAAACAGTAGAGCCGTTAAAAGTTATTTACTCATTTTTGTATGAGCACAAATAAATAGAGAAGTATAATAAGAATTTTCTAAATCTACTCTCAGTTCATGATTCATACTAAAAGGTGTTCTACTTCCTATGTGTTTCGAGATGAATCATCATTCGTTTTACTCTTATAGTAACATAATTGAAACATTTCGAATATATATTGCCATTAAGAAATCCATATTTTATAAGTCATTACAAATATGTTTACATAATCGGTAATAATTAAGATAATTATGTCTTGAAGCGGTGATATAGGTATTGTTTTCAAAATTTGCGTTAGACCTATGTGGCGGCGGATTCACCTAAATCAAGTGGTCAGTTTAAACTTAATTTATAGGTAGCTTCACCTATGATGATAAAAGCTGTTAGTTTAATCAAACCATTCATAATCATTAAATTGAAAGATGCAGATATTTTAAAGATTTTATGCATTAAAATTAAATCAGTTTTAAAAATCAAATCCATATATCTTTTTTAACATCAATGGGTAAAAACATTGTAGCTGAAAGTAATGAAGCAGTATTCAAGTTAAAACCGTGTTTTATGACGGATTCAGTTTTTTAAGAATAAATGGGTTGAGCCGAGAAAATTCAATACTTTGTCATTATCATCAAACATACCTTCTTATCTAATAGGTAACTACCTACCTTACCCTACCTTATTTACTTATAGTGCAATGTTGACAATCATAATTGATTCATATTTGGTAATTCAATAATAACTTGGACTGGTTGCCCTGGCATACTTATCACAATCAGATGCAGCATGGCTACAAGTCCAATTAGAACCGGTACTCCGAAACCTTTGTACAATAGACTATAAAGTTGGCGCAACTTTTTTTGTAGGCGACAAACACAATAGCACTCACCTGATATCAGACTTCCGAGCACTGAAAACTGTTCACTGTAATGTATTCAACCCTCGTCAGGGGCGATCACTGATAATATAGCTCCATAGCACATTGCACAAAAATCCTGGGTCAGAGTAGCACAAGCACAACGAAGCGATCGATCGCGCGCGCGTTTCTGCGAGCGTCGCGACACGTGCGTCGCGAGAGGAGGTTCGGCGCGGAATGACGCAGTGACGGCCGATCTACGCTACGATGCGCGCGCGCGCACGATGCTGCGTAGGGTTCCCCGTGCTAAGCCATGTGTATATGTATAACTTGGTGTTAACTTTGCGGTGACACAATGTCAATGCTGTTCATTGGTTTTACTTAAAATTATGTCGCTTTATCAATAAGACGTAATATCTAATTATTAATAACACATAATTGAGGTAATATTGTTGTTTTTTTTAAGAAGCTATACTGTTGGCCGATGGCCCTTTACAGCATCTACCGGGTTTGTTTAGGGAGCGTGGACCGCGGAGAGCCTCGCAGGGCGCTACGAATCGTAGCGGATTGTATGTTGAAAAATGTGTCATAGGTACCTATCAATATATCAAATAGGTAGTGATAGGAGAAAGTGACTCAGAGCGGGTATACTGCCTAAACCTAAACCTATTCTCTTGTCAAAAATCATTTAAAAATTGATATATTGTAGCCTCTCTTAAGGAGTCAGGAAGGAATTAAACACCCGATTTAAGAAGTACCTATGCCTTTTATTTAGACCTCCTTCCCCAAATTTTTCGCTGGACGCTGGACACTACACTACACTCGGTGACTAAGCGATGGTACACGTTGATACCATCAACCATTGATACTTAAATTAGGAAAAATTAAGCAGATGTAGGTATAAATCTATCCCTTTTGCTAATGTGCGTAAAAATAAAGAAGAAACGAAAAGTATACTACCAAGCTTTTCTCATACTCGAAGACTCGACTGATCCCCATCAGGATTTTCTAGTGTCAGCTTCCATTCTAGGCTAATGCCAGTTTTTAATAGACAATCAATAAACTTGTATAAGTCGGAATCTATCCCTGGGAATTAACAATTAGTATTTAGCTTCTTACAAGTCGTATTAAGGCAACTGGGATATTTATTGTGGTTATTTGCGTTTCTTATATAATTTATATATTTTTTTACTCTTCAGTAATCGCATCTGGACAAAAAAATCAATCAGTTATTCCAAAAAAAAAATTTTTGTACTCTGTTTCTTTGTCACGGCATCAATTCAATTTCTCGTTGTTTAGTATACTTAGTTGCAATATTGGTAATCTATGTAATAAAATGTCTCTTGTGGTCTTTTATGCATAATGGTATTACGTTTACGTTTCGTATTACGTTTCAATGGCCAAAACATTGCGAATGCTCAGATCCCTAGCCAATATATTTTTAATATTTGTATTTAATGATTGTGTATATGTTACCGTCAATGTGTATAATTCAGGTATTGTATACAATCCCTAGGTAATGTATACAATCCCTGGGGCGTCCAGGCAATGTATGAAATATCATGAATATCATTGTCCATTTCATACTTTACCACCTAGGTTGTATACAATTCCTAGGGATTGTATAGAATACCTGCTGGTTCACCGGTAATGTGTAAAATAAATAAATCTTAAGACTAAACTAATGTTAGGTAAGCCGGTTAATATCAATAAATCTTAACAGACTTACTTATCAAATAGCGGACAAAAAAAACATGTTGTATTTACTTGAAATAAACTTTATTATCAACTTTAAAATCACAAAAAAATAACAGGAGACTTAAAATTCTTCTTGTTTGTAACATAACATTACAAGTATCTTTTAACATAATATAAGTAATTTTGTAATTGAACTTCACAAACAAAACAATTCTCTTTATAACAAAAAGTAGGTCTAATAGGCATTCGCAATTTTAAGTAAAAGTAGGTTTTATTTATTCTTACACGAAAAATATTATGGCACTTTGAAGAGCACAGAGCCTTACTTTTGACACAGGAACACTTTTTAGAGTCACAGTTTTTTTTGCAGCTACATTTCACAAAGCCCTGTCCTGTCCGTCGAAATGAGTTTGTTAATAAGTTGGTTAGGTTAGGTTTGTACATGAACCAAGCCAGTAACTTGTGCTTTTACAGAAAAGTTTACAAGTTAAGGTTATTTTTTATTCGTATTTTGTTTTATTAAACACAATTGCGTTCGGGTGTACCGACATTATCTAAGCGAACTTACTTTGATCGCGCCGCCTTGGCGCCGTGCCGTCTCTTGTCAAAGGATTTAATTTTGTTTGCAAAGGATACCCGCGTGCGGCGTACACTCGCGAGTGAACGGTCATGCTAAAACGATTCGCTTCCATTAATGCTTGAAATGGGCGCCTCTAGGAAGGGTGTCAGGGTTCTATGAAGCTTACCGTACTTATTTGTTTGTAATAACCACAATTGCGTTCGAGTGTTACATTACCTGCTGCAAGTTTGGCATTGTATAGAATACCTAGGTAAAGTGTAAATAAATTCTATTTCATACTTTACCTGCCCGTTTTAGGTATTCTATACATTGCCTAGGTATTGTATACAATACCGGATTATACACATTGCCGGTAACATATACATAATGAACAATCATTGCAGGTCGTCGCCTAGTTTCTTTAACACAAGCTTATTACTTTTTGAGGACTTTGGGCTTAATATTTTTGTTTCGCAATAAGTGAGTACAACATGTTAAGTATTGATGTGCCTTTACTATATCATTAAGTTAAAATAATTATGACAAAATATTCACGCTCAAGCCCTTATCGTACACCTAAGAAGAATATTGATCACAGTATGTCTTCTGAAAATAACCATCACGCTGTGAACTTACGAGTCACGCGCCTGGTTGGTACTTATTGATCGTAAAGATCGATCATTGACACGGTGAACTAATTAGGTCTGCTAAATGTTACATGCCTTATCAATTGCTTTGATAAACCAGCAAATACAGCTTAACCAATATGCTTAATAACAAGATAAGTATCTATGTTGCTAGTTGGTTTCCAACTATTTCATCATTATCAATATGCTGCCCAGTCCAAAACATACATCATTGTGCATACCTATTTATCCCCTTCTAAAAACTGTTACAGAAAAAAGACATCTGAAATTTTTTAATTTTACAGTAAAAAGAAATCTGAAAAAAATATTTATTTATTTAAAATTTTCGTCTTGATGCGAGGCGTAATTTTATGAAATACTAAACTTTTCTAACATTTATAATAAAATTCAAACAAAAGCAATGTTACAACATCATCTCTTATGCAACAAATAAATAAGTGATAAGCTTTACTCCATTCGTTAAGGTTCAATTTCTAGTGATAGCGAATAATTTGCGTCACTGTGGCAAATTAAAGAAACTAGAGTTACGGCATTGATTGTAAATGTATTGCTACGGACTAAAAAGAGTCTACATCGCATCGAGAAGAACATAAAACTCTGGGAGATGGTACAGGCAAATCACATTAACATGTTATGTCCAAATAGCAGTACTCATCGTGTACAATCAGCAGATTCAATCTCTTATTACGTTATATATTGCCTTCAACAATAGGATTGCTCTGCCTACACACGAATAAATTAATTAAAACAAACAAATGTTACAACACAAACATATTGAAGCGGAAATTGGGAAATAGTTTGAAACAAAAACTGACTAAAGTAAATGGGTAATTGCGACCTTCGTTCTATTATTAGTGATTTGGACATGCGGGTGAACAGGAGAAACGGTTGCATCTCCACTCTGCACAATTATAATAGATAAGTAGCGGTCAGTGCGGTCGCTTGCAAGAGCGAGATATCAATCACTATCGGAGTACTGTTGCGATGCCAAGCTTAAGAATTATTATTGACTTGGGAATTATATTATCACCAAGAGTATTTTTAAAAAGGCCAAGTCAATACGAGCCGAAACAGACGGGCATGCATGAGGACAGTAATGGGATTGGATGAAGCGAAAGGAGTATGTAAGGAAGGATCGTAGCAAGTGAAAAGATGTGATCTCTGCCTACCCCTTTGGGACAGCAGGCGTGACGTATGTATGTATATAGTCAAAAGTCAAAGTCAAGTCAAAATTCATTTACAATACACTTATGAATCGTCAAGACGCTAGATACCGAAAACCCGTGCGTCCACACAAGACGGACACACAAGTTTTCGCGAAAAATCTACGCCATCCGTTCGTAAGCTATCAGGAGGCCCTGTGCTGTGAGGAACGGGCAAGAAACTCAGTCAGGTATTTTCCTCCCTTTACATAGAATTATTTAAATAGAATTATATCTAAATTCAATGACCTTTCCTGCATCAGTCATATATATTTTTCTAACTATCTTCTCTTTGCAATAAATTTTCTAACATTTTTATAATATCATGTTAAAAAAATCAAAACTAATAATATTCAAACAATATAGGTATAAACAATTTTCTTGGTCCACCAACCCCAAGCTATCCACATTCATATTCATTACCTCCTTTAGAACATACATAATAGGAAGTATATTAGTATGAGCTGCAAAATGATTTTAATGATACGTACACAGGTAGTAAGCACTGTTACAGTGGTTGAGCAAGCGATCGCGATAAGGCGGGCCCGGCCGCTGCGCACGCGGCCCTCCGCCTCTGTTTACACAAACCTTCGCTCAAAGAAGACTGCTACTTTACTCGGAACAATTAAATGGACCTGCAAGACGTGAGGTCTCAACTATCAGATAGGATATAATCATCATTTAGCCAAGAGACGCCCACTGTTGGGCATAGGCCTCCCCCAAGGATCTCCAAACCGATCGGTCCTGCGCTGTCTGCATGCTGCGGCTTCCCGCGACCTTCACCAGATCGTCGGTCCACCTTGTGGGGGGCCTACTAATGCTGCGTCTCCACGATATAAAGCAGAAGAAATAACTATGAGTACCTTGAATATTGTGGTTAGAAAAAGTTAGAACATTACGTCACGTCGTCGTAATATTCTTCGTACTAATTCTTCTTCGTATTAATTCTTCTTCTTACATTTAATAATGTTCAAATTAAAATTAAAATTGTATAAGTACTTTTTCTTCCTGTCTTGTTCCCATCCCAGTTTATCGTAGACGCAGTATGTTTACTCTTCTATTAACATCGATCAGACGTCATCAAGCCATCCCTTCCCTTTTAATTCATTTCATCCATCACACCGAAAAGGTGCTAGTGATTAATGAATGTACAGAAAGATGCGGAATGTCGAGAGACCGATGAACAGAGAGAATAAAGGTTCAAAGTGATAGGTATAGTTGAAGTTCTCTATTTTTCTATCTAATAACTATTCATCTAAAGATAGTTGAACTAGGAAGAAACATTTCTCAAATACAACCAACAAACACGGAAAACATTTCATCATTACCATAAGGGGGTAATGGTTGGTGATGATGAAATATTCATCATTCAGCCGAGAGACGCCCACTGTTGGGCATAGGCAACAGATGATGAAATATTACCAACTACTAACTTCAATCATTATGAGCTCTACAATGGTATAGTTAGAATACATACGTTTTTTATTCAATCAAATAGTTATGATGATGATGTCTAAATAGAATGTCTTATTTGCTATCGTGTTCGCAATCTCTATAATAACGCCAAGTGGCAGTTCGTAATTCATGTTATTAAATTGTACAAATACAATTTTTGGAATATGAATGTGCGTGATGGTAATGACCGTCTAAACTTTATTCGTCTTTATTGTGAAACGATCAGATTTCGTCTGATACACAATGGAAGTTAAACATAATGGTAGAGTAATTTTTAAGTAGCTTTCTTTCCAAGAAAGCACATAGTTTAATTTGAGAAATTAAGTCTCTTAGAAAGCAACACCGGCTATTGTTAACAACTCAAAAAACATTAGCTGATGTAATTATAAATAATAGCATTACCAACACCAATACACAATAACTATGCGTAAATAAACATATTATAATTAAAAAAACTTGAAAAGTATTGTCAATACCAAATACATAATTCTACTCCCAATAATGTTGTCATTGCTGTCATTTTGAACCTTATTCCACACAAGATAAGGTGAAAATCAATTGAGATTTGCTGAGGAGTCTACATGCATACAAGTTTTATGTGAAGAATCTAAAGTATTCGCCGAAGCGAAGTGAAAATTCGAGGCATGACTCAACGCCGAACATCGGTTCCGCGCCAGTGCATTGAACGAAAATCAACAATAGGTTCTTCTTCTTCCTCCCCTTACCCCGCTCTAGGTCAGGTCGGCACCAACATATTTTCTTCTTCTACCCCTCTTCTTCTAATCCTTCACCAAACTCTCCACTCTCTCGCTCTCGATTTTAGAGTGTTTATGCACAATTTGATAATATCTAGTTCTAAATCTCGGTTCATTAGTCATTACCAGCTTGGACGTGTGGTGGAAATTGTATGTCAAAATTTTAAATTAACTCCAAATTAACATATGATTATTACTTATTCCTTATGCGTTTTTAAATAACATAGCTACACTATATCAATACCAAATTGCGGACAGAAGCATATAAAGCAAAAGCAATTAATGAACTAAGTGCTCATTGTAAGCAATGGCAAGGACGCTTCCATCTGATAAATGCATAAGAATACACTGAGGAAGTAAGTATCCCGGATACTACATTGATTCGTTGTTCATTTGTTTCATAATCGCTGTTTCACTAATGGAGTACGATATGAGAACGTTTCCAACGTGATATTATTACATTATGCACCTCTTATACATAGTGTATATTATAGGAGTATTGTTATTACTCTATATTTGATACAATAATTATTCGGAAAATAATCTTTTAATGACTTCCTAAAGCATACGTAAATATGCTTTATAAATATATATTAAATAAATATTGAACTTCTGGTAAATGAAGTATAAATTAGTTGATTACATTAATATGATAAGAGTATTAGAACCCATATTCTTCCGTTGAAATGGCCGAGATATAAATGCATCATCATCACAAGCCCTTTAATGTCCCCACTGATGAGTCACAGGCCTTCCCTATAGATGGATATAGGCAGAATGGGTCAAACAAAACCCACCACACTGGCCCAGTGCAGATTGGTGGGCATATAAATACAGGAAGTAGAAAAATCACGTGCCAAATTGAGGACAGTGTTTCAGAGTCGAGTCTGAAATTCAGGAAAATGTATAGTATCGTAGAGTTTTCTTTAGCATTCATAGCAGTGAGGAGGCCGAGTTCACAGTGTTTCAGAGGCGGAAGCCAGGAGAGAGGAGGAAATCTAGAATTAATTAATTAAATGTACCTATGACTTATTAAATTAGTCTTCCAGAATTGCTCCACGTTATCCCTAGACAAAAACGGAATCACATCACCCGTTAGAAGGAAAATAAAACCGATAACTAATGAAATCAAGTTCAATAAAACTTTTCTTGATCTTTCTGAAAAACGAATTATATTAAGTATTACCCTTTATATAGCTACCCTTTAAATGTTAAGTGTGAGCGATATACAAATATAAGCTAAAGAGTATTTGTATTTTTAAATCAAGTAGTTTTAAACAAAAAAAGGCCATTTTAACGTGTTAATTAAAAGAGTTTCTTACTAATCTCCACGGCCTTCAGTCGGCGCGTGCACAGAATCAACCCAAGACGAGAAGCTTACAACCTCGTCGTAATAACCCGGCTGGAAAAACTTTTATAGTCACATTGCGAAATCTTTAGCTAGTTAAAATAACAGAGTTCCAGAGATGGACAATTATTCGCCGCTACTATGAGCTACTATGAGTCAGCAGTCACGGTCCGTTCGCACGAGATTGTTACTAACGGCATGCTTATACTCAGACACAATTTAAATTATATGACTGGAATTATATTTATATTTACGGCCAGCTTGGTCGAATGGTCAGATCGCTGACCAGGGATATATTGGCCAAGGTTCGAATCCTGGTACGAGCAAATATTTATGATGAACACTAATATTTGTACTCGAATCATGGTTGTTTATGTAGTATCATCTGACTACCCTGTTCCTAGTTTATCTGGGTCGGCGCAGTATCTTTCCTCTTCCATTCATAAGTATCGGTCAGAAGTCATCAAGTCACCCACTCCCTTTTGATTCATATCATCCATCACACTGGAAAGGTGCTGAATGAAATATAGAAAAGTGATGGAAAGGACCATAGACTAATGAACGGATAGAGTGATTGGTAAGACAACAATCTAATCTGTACTGCTTAAAGTTTTAGCTCAGGTTTAACTGCCGCAGCCAGCCGCATGTCTGACACCAACCCTCTTTGGGTATGATGTTGTTGGTGGTTTGCCCTTCCACCATTCATGTGCTTCAAGGTGCTTATTGGTCTACACCGTGCAATCTCCCTGAGTCGATTTTAACGACACCCCTGGGATGAGTCTGGACTGGCACATTCTACATTATTGTTATTCTCCGAGTCCAGCTTGTAAGAAATTGATTGTTGCTCATGATTGTGATCTTTGCTTTAGCTTTCATTTATTTCCCGTTTGTCAGTGTCCACTGAACTACTTGATTGTTTAAGGAGAACAAATAGAATCACTCTATTTGAAAATGGAGTGATCCTATTGGTTGTCCTCAAACACATTTCTCGCAATGTATCCGCTCACAGCTAAGGTGGAAAAGCACCATAGAGTTATCGTCTCTAGCAAACAGTATGCTTCAAATTTCAGTTCGCGTGTTTTCTGTCTTGGTGTATAAGTGCAGGGCGTTGTTCAGCTCAAAGTTCGAGTTACTTGCAAGATGGCGGCGCTTCCGCTGCGTCGTGTTACCCGCTACGCTTCAGTGGCGCCATCGCTAGCTTTGTGCCTTGATGTTGGTTCAGTCGACGCGTCAGAGGAGTAGTTTAGTAAGCTCTTGGTTTCGAAGATGTCTTACGATAGCATTAGAGGGGTTTCGCACTAGGTCCGATCCTTCAAACATTAGTCTAGACAACTTGGACAGAATTCGGATATTGCTTACGTTCTACTCCGATCTCCGATACAAATCCAAGCAATTCAGGAGCCATCTTTTGGAATACTTGATTTGACGGAATGAAATTGGATGACGGAGATCGGATGTAGGTATTGCGTAAGTTACCATAGAAATAGTTCTACGGCTACATTACTACGGACCATATTTTCACGGATTTGGGTCGGATACGGATCGGACGTAGTGCGTAAAAAGCTGAGACTCCGGACGCCAAAAGGAATTCGACATTAGATTTAATTTTACATTTTCGGTCACCCATCCAATGACCAGCCTTGGCGAACATTGCTTAGTTTACGCAATCGCAAGCCGGCCGCCATCGGTAGTACATAGGTACTGTACGAGCTACTACAATAGTTACTGTACATTGCGTTACTAATTGAGGCGTAGCATTTGAAATTATATAGAACACACCAATATTTGTATAGCAAACATGAATATGGAAAGGTGCCGCTTTTGTCCGCAGTTGAGTCAACCCTAACATAAATAGTGTTAATCATACTTACGAACGCGTGTAATTGACACAACACAATAGTTATTTGTTGTACGTGAGTGCAAAGTTGTTTTTTAACCGCGTGCTCAATTTTGATGACCGAGCTAGCGAAGGAATCAAAAGAGCACAAGGTGAAAAATCTTTGCACTCGAGTGCAACACGTAACTTTTCATCCCCCCCAACGAGGAAATTGCAAAATACAAAAAAAAAATACAATCACAACAGTTTCTGTTTTCACCCAGAAACTTCCACAACACCCTCCCATTAACCCAAACACACTCTCAACACCCACCCAGAAACACCCACAACATTCACACCCGCAATACACACCCATCCACTCAGACACACCCAAAAAACACCCATTCTCCCAGAAACACCCACAAAACACCCATTCACCCAGAAAAACCCACAAAACACCCATTCACCGAGAAACACCCACAAATCACCGATTAACCCAGAAACACCCAAAAAACACCCATTCACCCAGAAACACCTACAAAACACCAAATCACACTCAAAAAACACTCAATCACTCAGAAACACACACAATTCTCACCCATCCATTCAGACACACCCACAAAAACCCATTCACCCAGACACACCCACAAAACACCCATTCACCTAGACATACCCTCAAAACACCCATTCACCCAGACACACCTCCAACAGCCACCCATCCACCCAGCCACACCCGCAACATTCATCCAGACACACCTGTAAGTACCTAATAAAAATTACTCCGAGACGGTCAATCAGCTTGAGTCAAGCACGTTGATTTTCTGTATGTTTTTGTTCCGTTGCTAGCGTAAACAAATCAAACAGACCTAAAAAGCTTTTAAATGCTTGACTCAAGCATCAAGCAAGCGTTGTAGACGATCAAAATGTTTAAAGCAAGATTGACGCCCAGCTAATTGACCGTCACGGAACTCCTAGGTTTTAACAAATTTATGACGTGAAAAGAAAAGGGCAAGCGCAAAGCAAATTACAAAAAAAGTACACCAAGAAGGTTCCGAGTCTGAGTTTTTAACAAATTAAAATAGGTTGCATGACAATTTCGGCACCATGGAGGTAGAAATAAATATGTATAATGATGTTTTGAATTCACAAACTCATTGCACACGATGTTCTAAATTCAAATTTACTTTAACCTCTAGAGGATAAAAACGGCTTTTGCACTCAGATATCGAAGAGCAAAAACGCCTTTTCCGAGATGGTGGGATGAAAATAGTAGATTTTCCATCAAGTGCACAAAACGAATCATTTTTGTCCGAGACCTTTAGCAGCCCGAGCCGTAGGCGAGGGCTGATAGTAATGTCGAGGATAAAAATGGTTTTGTGGACGAGGTAGAAACTCTGCTTTTCACTTCGATTGCGAGGAAATAAATCAGAATTTCTCATAACATTTCTTAAAATTCAAACTAAAATTAGTACAGTTTTGAATACTGACGGAAATTGTTTTTCCCATTGATATTAGGCTTGGGCTGCAGACATATACAGCCAAGTATTAAATTAATTTTGAAATAATAATTTTCTTAAATTAATTTAATAACCTACCGTACCTGCTTGAATTAAAATTGTAATATCTTTTATGTCTTAAAAAACACATTTGGAAAATAAATTTAAGTAAATATTAAAAAATAACAAATTCTATCTCTGAATTTCTTATTGTGTTTGGCTGCATGGCTCATTTTCTTTGCCTTATTATCGACACATTTATGAGTAGATACGTTAATGCTCTAGAGCACAAAATTCGATTTTGTGCAGCCTATATCCTGCACAAATAAGCACTTTCAGAGCATGAGAAGTGAAAACATTTTTACGTTGTAAAGTTACTAATAAATACCGTAATTCTTACAATTATGTCAGTAAATAGATTTTTCTTCGAATTTAAATGTATGCAAAATGACGCCACTGACCAATGACTCTTCGCTAGTCTACCACATAATGCGCACTGGGCTGGCTCTAGCAAAGAGTTCTGAATTCATAAATTTCCAATTTACCCTCCCTAGCAGAATTAGTTAGCCCTAGTATTCAGTACATACATACATACATAAATCACGCCTATATCCCCGAAGGGGTAGGCAGAGGTGAACTAGCACCCACGTTTCGCCAGTTATGTTAGGTCCCATGTAATAGGTGGCGAGCCTATTGCCATTACATTACGGTACATAGCTAGATGGTATAAGAGGAACGCTGCTGCCCATGCCTCATCACTGATTTATCCTTAGTCGCCTTGTACGACACCCACGGGAGAGATTTGGGGTGGTGACAATTGTATTCAGTAACTACTTTTAAAACAAACAACCAAAAATAATCTTAATGCATTAAATTTTGAAATAATTCTGAATATATTTTCACAGCCATACTTATTCTGAATGTAACTGGAGATATTTTTTCTTTATGGTTCTCAGTCAAAAGCAACAAAATAACCCGTATGATATGAATGTGTTTGACAAACAGGAACAAATTCTATGCAGAATCTATTCATACGATTAGTTTCCTTTCCCATAAATTATAACAGTTCCTGCATTGGTTATTCATACGTTTCTGATCCCGACACCAAATGTCCAAATCAAAGACATCCCGACTCTTCCACGGAGGAGGAAATAGGGATTCCTTCAGCGCGTGACCCGATAGCTAAATGGCTTGAAGCCCAGCCTACAGAGCAATGGCCTCCGCTATAGGAAGTGCATTATCGCTGAGGGATCCTAATAAAGCATAATACATATGAATTAATACTGTGTGGTAACCGGCGAGAATATTAGGAACTTTTATTACTTTGTTTTGTCGGTTTTCTTGTGTACATAATTAAATATGACTTTTTTATGCTAGACAGGGAAGCCTTCTTCTCACCTGATGGTAAGTGACGATAAGAGTCGAAGAAGGAATCGAGTTTCAATTGGAATTCTCAATCACAAAGGGTCTGGCTATCTTCCTGGCAGCGTTCCTCACCCTATGTTTTTTATCAGCTTATGTTTTACATCTGGCCGCCTGAATGACACCAACCCTCTTCGGGCATGCTGTTGTTGGTGGTCTGCCCTACACCATTTGGTCGCCTTAAAGTGCTAATTGGTCTACACCGGGAATCTTCTATCCCTTAGTCGACACCCCTCGGGTTGAGTGGGAGCTGGCATGGTCTACGTTAATTTTTTCCTTCCATGCTAGCATGGAAGACACATAAAAATGTCTAATAACCAATACAAATCTACTAACACGCCACATCCCAAATAGCAACAGCTCGTATGACGGCGCGCTGTTCCAAGTCGTAGATCCGTCGAGGCACCGCGGGCCATTACGGTGCGCACGCGCCGTGACGCGCAGGCGCGGCGCCTCTCGGCTGGAACCACGCTCATTTGGGCTATTTCAGTTAACTACCTACACCTACAGGACGCCGTCACGCTTGCGCCGTCATAATTGCACACCTCCTTGGAGCTAGCGTTGACCTTGCCTGTTTTCTCGGGTGAGAGACAGCGGCTGGGAGGTCGGCGGTGAAGGTCCGTTGAACCTCAGGATGCGATGCAGGGTACCGAACTCATGAAACCTTTCGAAGGCTCTTCTTCTCCCTGCCCTTATCTTACTCTAATTAGGGTCGGCATAACATGTCTTCGTCTTTCACTCTTCTCTATCAGTCATGAGCTCAGGATGAACTTCTCTCTTGCTCGTATCATCCTTCACACAATCTATCCATCGCTTCTTCCGTCTTCGTCTCATTCTAGGTCCATGCACATCCATACCTAACATGCCTTTAGTAACGTTACATTCATGCCTCCTCATCACATGCCCGTACCACACTAATTTATTGTTCCAGCACTTCCTTTTTCATTCTTGGGTTACTCGTTGCCCCTGAGACATTCATAATTTCAACCATCGCGCATTTTTCTACCATTCACATCGCTAAACATTTCGTTGTTTGGTTGTCGTTGTGGCGTTGTTGGTGGCGTTTTGTATGTAGGTGCTGGTTTTAAACCCTGATGAGTCATTAACCAAAGAGGGTTGGTGTCAGGCAGGCGGCCTGATTCCTCTCAAATGACACTAAAGGCATCAAGAAAAAAAATGAAAAACTAATAAACAGCGGTAGTTTTCCTGGAAAGATAAAAACTATAAAAATTGTTAAAATGGTATATAATGGCCATATTTTTCTGATTTCCCACAGATACGTACAGAAAAATGCAGTAAAAATATTTAAATTCAATGCCGAATTAACTGTTAACAACAATTATTTCTAACAGGGTTTTCAGTTCATTGTGTTAAGTCAGAATATACAAAGTACGGTTAAGTATTGATTGTCAAGTTAAGCACAGCGAGTATAGGAGATAGGATACTAGAGGACGCGAGTGCGATTCCCGCATCAAGACCATAATTTTTCGAACTTTTTCTAAGCACAATATTCTTTGAACTTTTTAACGTATTTTTCTTTACAAAGATTTTGGTGGTTAGAAAAAGAATTTCGAAAAATTATGATCTTGATGCGGGAATCTTTCGTATTACTTTTTAGAAATCAAATAAAACATGTACTAATTTTGTCAATGTCGTTCATCGTAAAATGTTTACCATCGTCGAAATGGATGCGTGCACCTTTAGGTCTACTGTAACCTAGATTATGATTTTAATCACGTTTGACACCCCTAGGTCTTTTAAATAATACACCATACATGAATATCTACAGAGTTTATTTATGAACAGTTTTTTAAGAAAAATTCACACGATTACGGATATGTGAAACGGACAACAAAACAAACCGATGACGTTTCTCATCTTAAATCCACAATAACTTTAAGCCAGAATCGTGCCACGTTGAGAAATTACCGTTCCATCACAACACCAAAGAAAGTAAAGACATTAATTAAAATCATTATTATTTGTTTTATTTTTACACAAAGCAATCAATTTCTCATTCAGAAATTTCACAACACGGAAGAACAAAAGCTGCGGGAAAAGCACGTGGGCACATAGTAGTTATTATTGCATTTGAAACGCATTCGAAAACTCTTATCAATCAGTCTGGAGCAAAAAATAAGGGCTTACACACGCCTACGAGCATTACGACATTCCACATAAAAACCAGTTCCATTGCCAGCATTTCAAGAACGCTTCAAAAAGGTTCTTTTATTGAACACCCAATGTAACTTGATTTATCGCGAGGGGTTCCCACGCGTCGTTTTGTTGTTTTATTTGAGAGATGGCGCCAAATCGCCTACGCACATGTCGGATTTATCTAGTTACGTACAGACAACAGCACGTGAGTAAGGCTAATACAAAATGTCAAAATTTCTCAATCGAATTTCTGCTTTACTGCTAAAAGTTAAGGTTGACAGTCGAATAAACAAATTTGTCAGTTTTGGGTGAAGTGCCGTTGATGGTCATGGACAAATTGATAAGATGAAGGCAGATTCTGTAACTGCCTTAATGGCAATAATCTGATACATTAATCTAAATGACATAGCATATTAGTTAGATGTTAGTTCCGAATGTCAAAATAAAGTATTAAGTACTAGGTAAATAATTAAATTAATATTGCTATTGTTACCAAACCTAGCGGTATCGTTACAACACAAACATAAATCACGCCTATACCTCTCTCCGAAAGGGAAGGAAGTGGTGAATCAACACCCACCACAGTTAGGATAGGCCCATGTAATTGGCGGCGAGCCTATTGCTATCCAACGGGCACATTCATCGCCTTATATTGCTATTGCTAGCTGATATTAAGGAAACGCCGTCCATTAGGTACAAATCGCTCTCTTTACACTTAGTCGCCTTGTACGACACCCGCGAGATAGGTGGCGAGTGGTGACAATTATAATCTGCTCTGCCGTCACCACACAGCACAATAATAACAAATGTTTAAACTGCTTGGTCACTCAACAATTTCTTTTAGTGTACACTTAAGAATTCGATAACAGAGATCAAAGACCCGCTATTGCAACAGGGCTATCAAACCATTGAACTACTATTACCAAACCCTTTTTTTACTAACTATATATTTTTCTGTTGTAAAAGAAATTTAGTGTCTCCTAGACCACGTTGTGCTGCGCTCGGCCTGCAATTGCATAAGCTAAGCAATATTAACAAATGCCAATCGTAAGATGGGCGACCGAAAATATATTCTGCTGATGATAAGTGAGTTACGAAACGTTAAGTTTTTTTTTTATATTTTTACACTCACACCTATCATCTAGACCAAAGTAAGTAGCCTAAGCACTTGTGTTATGGATACTAGATGACGGACATATTTTTTATATAATTATGTATATAAATGTTGAAAATATACTACATAAACATATACACATCCATGACTCGGGAACAAAAATTTGTGGTCATCACAAAGTTTGCCCCTACCAGGATTCGAACTCGGGACCTCTTGGCCATCTGAGCATTCGACCAAGGCGGCCGACGAGGCCGAGTTTAGAGGTTGGGTTTGGTTTAGCAAATTATTTACTTACTAGTGACGCCCATTATTAGGTGTTTCCAGTAATTTCTCTATTACACACATACTAATGACGTCATCAAACCATAGACGTCCATAAGATTCATATCAGCCATCGCACGTTGCCGAGAGGCCTATGAACGGAGAGAGTGATCGGGACGACAAATTTCCAACCCGTACTGGACAAGACAAGTGGTTAGTTTATTCAAACGAATATAATAAAATCTATGAAACTGACGTATTACAGAGAAAGCACCATGGCGACCGTATGGTGTCAAATGTGAGAGAAGCCCGGATCGCAGAGGCCGTGGGTTCGATTCCTAAGAAGATTATAATTTTTCGAAGTTTTTCTAACAGCAATATTTTTTGTAAGAGAAGCTGTCAAAAATTGACATTAATTGTTCAATAGAATCTTTGTATCTTTTGCCAGTTGGCTACAGTGTTATTCAGTGTATTCACTGCTACAGTATATTCAGTGTATTCTGACTTATATTAATAAATAGTTAATATTTAGGACCCACCCCTATAACAGTGTAAAAATAAACCGAGTAGTGTTAACAAAACAATCGCAAAGGAAATACGCGTAGTAATCGGAATGAGAATTATGGGCAAACTCTTGCACAGAATTAAACTTCCTCGGCCACATTTGACTATGAATTTCTTGCTTCGATTAAGCCCTGGTTAATGAACCAAAACTTTATCTAACACACAACACTTTTGCAATCTTTGTTAATAATAAAAAAATCTGTCTAATTGGACCTGTAGAAAGCTTTGTATGTGATTTTCTTGAACTTATATTATTTAAGAAAAATTTAAATACATATCGATATATAGTAGTATCCCCGAGGGAGGCAGAGGTGAACTAGCACCCATGTTTCGCCAGTAACGTTGGGACCCATGTAATAGGTGGCGAGAAAATGGCAATAGGTGCCATTTTATCGGACACATAAGTCGCAGTAGGTACATTGCTAGGTGGTTAAAAGAGGACCGCTGCTGCCCATTCCTTATCACTGGTTTATCCTTAGTCGCCTTGTACGACACCCACGGGAGAGATTTGGGGTGGTGACAATTGTATTCTACTCTGCCGTCACCATACGGCAAGAAAAAAATGGTTATTATTAATAAATTTATGCCTAACACAGTTGTTCTTTTTCGTTTAACGTAATTCATCAACGCAGAGGAAATCGACACAATAAATCCAAGTAATTTGTTAAGTCGAAAGCGTGTCTAGCTCCTATCCTGATTTTTATACTTTTTTTCCTCTGAAATTCTTCTTCTCCCTGCCCTGTTCCCAGTCTTTCTGGTGACCCCAGATAGACTAGTAGAATGAATGTATAAAAAAGAGACGGAACGGAGCATGTCGAGAAACCGATGAACGAAGAGAATTCCTCTGAAATTCTAAAAAAAAAATTAATCCAAAGTAGGTATTTGATTTTGAATTTATTTATAGATAACATTATCTAAATTAAGACTACTTAGGTCTAAGCAAGGAAAAATTTCCTCACTAGCAACTGTCAAAGAAAACTTATATGTTAAACTTTAATGTTTTGTAATAAGAACTGTATTTGTGTAATAATTTATTCACAATTAAGGTCAGCCAGTTTTCTCTCACAATTTCCACTGTTCGTGATTACTGCGGTACCAGTGGCAATTTGTCTCATCCGAGCTGACCGCTTTGTCCGCGACAGGTCAAAGTCTACAGCCCTATTGAGGTAATTGCTCGTAGATTAGACAATCGGCTACCTACAACTAATGTCTACTGAGAAGTACGTTTCTGGACTTTGCAGTGTGTTTTACCTTTCTTGCCAAGTTTTAGCTATGATCGGAGGTTTTACCTTAACTCTTTATTGAAATACAGTAAATATTTTTACATCAATAATACCTTAGTTACAATATACAAAACTGTCAAATGTCTTGAATTGATTGTCAATCTTAACTCGTTTGGCGTAAGTCACAAAGTTGATGGATTAAATTTACCAGATTTAAATGATGATTTAAATTAACCAGGTAACCTGTCGTGCTGTTGATTGTAGATATTTTTAAAGAGGCACGAATATTAGAGCCATACGGCCTTATTTCCATTTAAGTTTCCAATTTTAGATTACATTATTGTATTACATGTCCCTTATTGAAGTCTTGTTATGAGTAGAACATTCTGAAAACTCGACTAGAGTCCCCATACAACTCCCAATGAGGCCAAGTCCCAATTTATTGGTACGGAATTGGCAATGTTTTGTACACAGCGAGTGCTGAAACACGGTAGCCAGAACCCAGTGATTTATAGTAACCTGAGCTGAGCTGTGTTACCCGCGAAATCTACAGCGACCTCATTTACCGCGACTGTTCTAAAAACGTGGCCACTAATTATTAGAAAAGCATGCAAGAGACTTTATTTTAAAATGACTCGCAACGTAAAAATATTTAGTGCACTGTTACATGCTCGCATTGTATGGCATTGGTTTATTTTAATTTTCGTAGTTAAAAGGTTCTCACATCGTTTGAGCCAGATGTGCGCTCAGTATACTTCGTCGGATCTTGTATATGTATATTCTGAGTTTTGACAATAACTTAACAATCGCGATTACAGCGATTCAGGTCTTACTAATATTATTCTGTTTTATCACAACAGTCATTATCATATAAATCAATACAAGACGTATTGATTTGACTCCATTTGTTATCGTTAGTTGTCTCACTTGCATTGTATGTAGTGCTTTGACGTAGCCGCTACAAGGTCTAAATAATATTCGCTAAGGTCTGTGAATCTGCAATTCTGCATCTGGGCCTGGGGGAATAAGATCCATTTTCCCATATTCTTCAATCCATAGTGAATCTTGAGCTTCAGCAGTGGAAACATTAAAATGAGCTACAGATGATGATTGAATATACTTATTGCTAAGGAAATTGGGGTTAGCAAAGGTTTGAAATATAAGTCTTGATGCAGGGTACGAACCCGCACTCGGCCAACCAAGACGCTAATTAGCACGTTGTAAGCCAACGTATTGGGTTTGGCTCATTTCCCTGCTCTCTATCCTGGGATAGGCCTACGTTTTAGCTGTGGGGAACGTAATTGATTATGGCAACTTTTGATTTTATTAATGGCTAGTTTTTCAACTTTCACTGCGAACGAGATATATTTTGACTACTTTGTAAATTCATTCGGACGTCTGCGACTATATCGTTAATCATTGCAATTGGATCAATTGAATACCGCCCATCATAATTATGGAGGTAGTGTCACGCTACTTAAGCTGTCAAATTTTTAAAATTGAACTAATAGCGAAGAGCTTTCGTAATAGCAGAATTGATTATATAATTTATGATTGTGACACTGCGCATTTAGATAATTGGAGTGCTTGAAATTGAAATACTGAATTAAACTCTCTGGACTTGTTTTGGACGTTTTAAACTCAGGAAATCTATGATTGTAATGACAGATGATTTATAATACAGTAGAAGTAATTAGCAAGTAAGCATTAGGTCAAACATATTTCGGATAAATATTTATAATGATTCATCATTCAAAGTGTGCTGATTTTTCAGATGTAACAAATTTATTGCTTCCTTATGGCCGTACCTACCCAAGAATCCCCCGCATCAGAATAATAGAATTTTTTTATAGGTTTGCCCATTTTGTCTTGTTATAATTTATGTCACCTTAAATAACATCATAACCAGCGTCTTAAGGTCTTCACTGTTAGGGCACGTGCCATCCCTATAGATGGAAGAATAAAGGGAGATTGGGCCACATTAACTCATCACGCTGGCCCAATACGGATTGGTGAGTATTAACGAAGCACTCGAGATAGTAATTATATTTTTTGTCATTTATCCAATGATTGGCCTTAGCGAATATTGCTTAGTTTACGCAATCGCATGCCGGGCGCGCAAATTACAGGTGGCAACTTTATTGCTGTCCAGTGTGTTTCATTCTCGCGACGTATCTAATGTCTTACTTCCTCGGTCCTTCATGGCTTCATGCTGGCATGGGAGCGAAAAAATAACGTAGAATGTGACAGCTCCGACTCATACCATGGGTGTCGTAAAAGTCGACTAAGGGAGATTGCCTGGTTGAAACACCTTGCGGGACCCGTATTGTGGAGGACAAACCACCAACAACAGCATACCCAAAGAGGGTTGGTGTCAGGCAGCCGCCCGGCTGTAAAACCTAAGCCAAAACCTTGAGCAGTATGGATTAGCATGTTGTCATCCCAAACAGTCCATTCCGTCTCTTTTCTATACATCCATTCATCACTGCCACCTTTACGGTGTGATGAATCAAAAAGGAGTGGATGGATTGATGACTATGAATGGATATGAATGGAAGAAGAAACATACTGGGCCGACCCCAGATAGACCGGGACCCTAGATAGACCCCCGAATACAGAAACGCTAATCAAATTTAGGGCACTGCTTGAAAAGTTAAGTGGACATTACCTGTCAGAATTTGTATGGAAAAAGGTCAATTTTGACAACATTTAAATGTTAAGCAAGACTCAAACTTTGATTTGCGTTGAGTCATTTGCAATTAATATTCCTTTATCTTGCTTGGATACGTTAGTACAAAAATAAACTAAATTAATATCCACTCTAACTTTCTTTAGCTTTTCCTCATGTGTCCGTTAAGTTTGAAATTTAAAACCGCGGAATCTGCTTTCAAATTGCGCCAGAAATAGTACTACACCTGGCTCGAGCTATGTGTGAAATGAAATAAAACGCTGACGATTTTCTTTTTTTTTAAAGTTTTAACGACAAAAAGCGTTGATGCCTAATTTTTATTTTGAGAGAGGTTGAGCACAATAAGTTAAATCTGTCCTATAATGACCACTAATCTCATTACAAGGCAGATTGTAATGATCCCTGAAGCCTAATGAATAGGGGGAATAGTCCCTAGTATATAGATACTATATCTCTCTCTATGAGTGGGGTTAGAAGCAACTACTGTCTCTACTCGCCCGGTGCGCATTGGTGGGTAATAACCAGATTGTCAGCAGCTCAGTTACGCAATCTTCCTGCAGATACTAGACCTTAACCAGAAATAGACTGTGGTGAACCATGTTCACAGTCCGTAACAGATGCGCAGGAAACTATAAAGGAGTGCGTCTCACATGGCAACCCCTGCGCGTGCGCCCCCAAACATTGCGAGTGGAAACGACCGCTGTAACGAATCAGGACTGCATCTGCAGCACGTGGACAAAATCTCCTCGGGGAAAGGAAAATATTTTCCTCTCGCTCTAATACTCCCACTAAATCCCGAAACAAAACACTGTCAAGTGGTGGAGAAAGCTTTTGTCCACGTCCCGTGCCAGGCCTACGGGAGCACGCGTCTTGTTTTTTATTCTCTCTCGCAGGGCCCGCGAGCACTGTTTCATGGCAAATTGCATCGCAATGTCTGTGTGGTAAAGACTCTTTTTACACGCTCGCATATAAAGGCTACCCCTTTGACTGCCAGACATAATATTCTATTTCCACACCCTCAAGGATCCATGCCGTCGTATTACTGGGACCATTTGGCGATCTCGTTTCCAATAACGAAGTAGTATTTCACTGCGAGAGCGCATCCCACGCGCCATATTTAACGATAATTGTCAGTGCAGACGATTTGTCACATAGAAATTCGTTTTTGGGCCAATCACCCATTTTAATTGGTGCTTCCTTAATATTCTTTTGGCGGGCATATAAATAATAGGAGTTGGGGAGAATTTCCTGTGTTTATTAGTTGTTAGAGATAATAAAGAGTAAAAATAAATGTGAAATGAAATGAAATTATTTTTATTCTAACACACATAGTTACAAGCATATAAAACAAAACAACCTTAAATTATTATTGAAGAGTTTCATAAAATATCAAAAAAATATTTTAGCGTTAGAATAGGAGACCAGGGGGCCTACCGCCTAACTCGATTGCTGATGATTACTATATTGCAATGCACTGCTTACGGCTATAGCAGCCATCCTGAACTTTTAGGCGGTATAGATTTTGTGCCAAATTCATACAAAATCATTCGGTGATCATTTGTTCAAAACTATCGCTGATAGTTTAGGTACATTTGGTGCGAAATGACAGCATGACGTCATAAACCATAGCTTTTGCTTTAGCAATCGAGTTAGGCGGTAGGCCCCCTGTTCAGCATGTGCCAGACCCCTGAAGCCTGACGCTGGTTTTCGACTGGTACTATCCGTAGTATTATTGTCCTCTATGACTGGTACCTTGTTGATTTTGATTTTGACGTGAGATGTCAAACAAGCAAGATAAGCACATACAAGACGTAACGCGATACTCCTAGAATACATACTATATGAAATATAAATATAATACAAATAGAGTGATACTTAGATAAATGCTAAAATGAAAATAAATAACAATATATAAATAGAATAAATGTTATAACTAATTAAATAAAAGAGAAATTCACATTTATGTTGGCGAACTCCGGCTGCGCGCTCAGAAGATGCTCTTTTAAACGTTCTTTAAAAGTAAGAAGGGAACTAACACCTCTTATGTGCGGTGGAATATTATTCCATATTTTGGATGCTGCGTAGCGGAAGCTGCCTCTAAACGAGGCGGATCTATGTTGTTGTGTCGCCAGTGGTTGTGAACACAGCCTCCTCTCTCTTTGACTACCATCACCAAACCAAACGAGTCTATTGTAAAGATACAGAGGCTCTCGAGAATTGATCACACCAAATAGGAGACATGCCAGATGTAACTTTCTACGCGACTTCATTTTAAGAATACCATGTTCATTAATAGCCGTGTGGTGACGGCAGAGTAGAATACAATTGTCACCACCCCCAAATCTCTCCCGTGGAATGGGCAGCAGCGTTCCTGTTATACCTACCACCCAGCAATATACTGCGACTTTTGTGCCCGATAAATAGCAACCTATCTACTATCTACCTATCGCCCCCTATTACATGGGACCTGACATAATTGGCGAAACGTGGGTGCTAGTTCACCTCTGCCTACCCCTTCGGGGATATAGGCGTGATTTATGTATGTATGTTAATTAAAAAATGGTGTAACATGACTTCGGGGTGGCACTGTGAAACAAAAACGTACGCAAGCGTTATGTACTCTTTGTAACAATCGTTCCGTCCGCGAGAGTAAGCGTGACCCGTACACAATGCCACCGTAATTAAGCTTGGACAGAACCAGTGCTTCAGTCAGCTGCACACGTAATTTCTCAGACAAGTGAGGTCGTATTTTATACAGGACTTTAAGAGGGTAAAAGCAGTTCTGCACCAATCCAGCCACGTGACTTTCAAATCTTAAGGCAGTGTCCATGTTTAGGCCCAAATTTCGAGCAGCATTTACTCTCTCAAGCGGTTTCCCCAAAGTGAAAGTTTTAGCGTTTCTGGTATCATACTTAATTGTTTTTTAGTACCGAATACCATGTATTTTGTTTTTATTGGATTTAATAAAAGACAGTTGTTTTCCGCCCAATCAGTAATACGGTTCAAATCTACATTTAATTCCTTCACAGCCAACTCGTAATCTTTTGGTTTGAACGAAATATATACTTGCACGTCGTCTGCATAGATATGGTATTTTGTTTTTGTTACACATTTAATTATAATAAATACTAGGAATTAATCGTAATACACATTTTATTAGTTGCTCTTCTAATAATCAAATCAAATATGTCACGCTGATGTGACAGCATATATCAAAGAAAACATGAACTGTTAGCTATGTAAAAAGTATATATCAGTCCCCCGCCGTAAATTTCATGAGCGGTGGTGCGTGTTGACGACTCCAGCAGCTGAGAGCATCTGATCGATATGCCGGCGCCACATCTGACCATCATCCGTGCGTACATCGTAATGCAGCAGTCCGTATTTTTGTACGACGGTACCAAACGCCCATCTCCTCCCCCTAGGCATGTAGGAACGTATTTGCACTCTATCTCCTATTCCAAAATTTTTTTTAATAGGTGTAATCAGTTGCCCCGTGTGTCTTGTAGAATTCTTATAAAACATCGTATGTAAATCGGTTCTGATATTTCTTCCAAACATTAATTCGTAAGGTGTCTGTTGCGTGGTCGTACTAGGGGTCCTGCGTAAGAGAGTTTTTACTGTCATTAGTTTTTCAATTAATGTTCCTGGTTGGTCTTCCATACACTTTAGGGATCTTTTAATAGTCTGGACGAATCGCTCTGCCTGTCCATTTGTAGATGGGTGATACGGAGCTGAAGTTCTGTGTAGGATTCCTGTAGCTGTCAAAAATTCCGTAAATTCTGTAGATACGAATTGACGTCCATTGTCCGAAACTAAGGTATCTGGGATTCCGAATGTGCAAAAGAGGTCCCTTAGTTTGGTTATACACCATCCACTAGTGGTCGATTTCGTTGGAAATATGTCCACCCATTTAGTGTATGAATCCACGATAATGAAAAGTTGGTGGCCGCTAATTGGCCCCGCAAAGTCTATATGTAATCTCTGCCAAGGTCTCGTAGGTTCCTCCCAATGGTGAGTAGCAACCTTTGGTGGTTCATTCTGTTGTAGTCTACACGGTCGACATGCTTTTACTAGGTTTTCAATATCTCTGTCTAGATTCTTCCAATAGACAAAACTTCGAGCTAGTAATTTCATTTTCACAATTCCTAAATGTCCTGCATGAAGTTCATTTAGAACGTGACTTCGAAGTGATTGTGGGATCATAACGCGTGTGCCTCTCAGGATGCAGTTGTCTTGGAGAGTGAGCTCGTTGTCTTGATAACCATGTGATTGTACACTTCTTCCGGTGCGTAGTTTGTCAAGTATGGGTTTGAGTTCCTCGTCTTTCAATGTTTCTTTTCCTATGGTTCCAGGATTAATTGATAATTGATTGATTTGTCCAATTTGAAAAGAAGTATGTTGATCTTTGTTATCTTCTACACTTTTTTCGACAGGAAATCGTGATAAAAAATCTGCGTTTGCGTGTTGCGATGAACTTCTGAAGCTTATATCGTAATTGAAACCTGACAAGAAATGTGCATAATGGAAAAGTCTCATAGTGCTCATTGTAGGAAGAGTCTTACTGGGATGAAATATAGAGGTCAACGGCTTATGATCAGTTATTAAGGTGAATTTTCTACCGTAACAATAATGGAAAAATTTCTTTAAGCCCCAATAAATAGCAGTAGCCTCTTTGTCAATCTGACTGTATTTCTTTTCACTGCTAGTTAAAGTCCTTGATGCAAAGGCTATTGGTTTTTCGGTTCCATCTGGGAATTTATGAGACAAAACTGCTCCGAGTCCGAAAGGTGAAGCATCTGTGGCCAGTGTTATCGGTTTCTGGGGGTCGAAATGTACTAAAGTAGTGTCGCTTGTGATTTCTTGTTTAATTTTTAAGAAACTGTTTTCACATTCATTTGTCCATTCAAAACGTTTTTTCTTTTTAAGCAGCTCATTTAATGGGTTCGTGATCGTAGCTAAGTTTGGTATAAATTTATTGTAATAGTTAGCTATGCCCAGAAATGATCTTAATTCATTTATATCTCTGGGTTGTACGGTTTTTAAAATAGCGTTTACTTTTTCTTTATTTTTATGTAGTCCATCTTTATCTATGGTATGGCCGAGGTAGTTAATACTATTTTTAAAAAAGTGACATTTATTCATATTGACTCTAAGGTTGTTTTCTTTTAGTCTTTCAAGAACTTGTCGTAAACGTGTTAGAAGTTGCGGTTCAGATGAGCCTTGTATTAAAATATCGTCAAAAAAACATTTTACTCCTTCGATTCCCTGTAGTGTTCTATCCATAAATTTTTGCCACAAATTAGGGGCAACCTTTACTCCGAACATTAATCTGTTAACTTTAAAGGTCCCTCTGTGGGTACTTAGGGTTTGCATGATACAACTTTCCTCGTCCATTTCCATATGTAGGTAAGCCTGACTTATATCGAGTGTACAAAATAAATGCCCTCCATTCATTTCTGAAAATAGATCTTCGATTATTGGTATTGGATAGTTTTCATCTTTGATAACTTTGTTCAATGTTATTTTGTAGTCCGCGCAGAGACGAATGCTACCATTAGGTTTGACGATTGGTACAATAGGTGTGCCCCATTCTGAGTTGTCAACCTTAGTGATGACTCCTTGCGAACAGAGTCGGTCGATCTCCTCTTCTACTCTTTCTTTAAGTGCGTAAGGGATTCTACGTGGTTTGATAAAGATTGGCTGTACATTATCTTGTAAATTTAAATGTCCTTTAAAATTTGGTATTTTACCTAGGTCTGATTTGAAGACTGTCGATGTATACTCCTTTAGTAGGTCATCTAGTTTTGGGTATTTTTCTATAGATACAGATTTTATATCAGCTAGGTTAAGTTTAATCTCTTTAATCCAAGTTCTACCGAATATAGCTTCAACATCTTGTTTAATAATGTACAGCTTCCCAAAAAATTTTTGTTTGCCATAGTTGCAGTTTACAAAGGCTACTCCCATAGGTTCTATGATTTCTCCAGTATAGGTCTTCATTCTAACGTCCGTTTCAAATATATTGTTCTTTATATTTAAGTTCTTGAATTGTTTGAATGACATCGATGACAGTGCCGCTCCAGTATCCACTTCCATCGGTAACCTAGCAGTTTCAATGTTGATTGTAATCATATATTTTCCTGGGGTTTCAGATCTAATTACGTTAATGTCACATAATTCATCATATTCTTGATTTGAGTCGTCCAATACATTAACGTTGTTTGTAATTTTCCTTTTCTGCAGACATACTCTACCAAGATGGCCCTTTTTCTTGCAATTAAAACATATTTCGTTTATGCACCCACATTCATTCGAACGGTGATCATTTTTTCCACATCGAAAGCATTTACCATGTAAGTCTTTGACAGTTATGGGAGTTTGATGAGAGTTGCTTGTGACAGGTTGCGATTGGTTCTTTGAATTTGAATTTGTCCTATTTGATGATAGCTTGTAGATTGAGTCTTGGTGGCGTGAGTTTTTATCTATATCGTTGTTTTCATTTTTTCCCATTTCCATTGCCGATGCCAAATTCGTTAGTTCAGAAAATCTTAATATTTTTCGTTACTGCAGTATTCGAGTTCTAATTTCGCTATCACGTATTCCACGTAAAAATTGAAGCGATAAAAAATTTTCTGCAATGGATTTGTTACAGCTGAGACAGTTAAATTCGCAGTTATTAGTTAATTTTTTTAGTTCTGTCGCGTTATTTTACAGTAGTTTCGGTTTCCTTTTGCATTCTATTTATGAATTTGTGTTGTAATGTCCAAATGCTTGGTGTTGGTTCTATATATTCAGAAATAATTTGACTAAGTTCTTCAAAGCTCAACTCTTTTGGGTTAGCGGGTGAGCATAAATTATACGTTTGTTCATGAAGTTCCGGGTTTAGTGCCGAAAGAAGAGTGTAAGTTTTCAACTTCGGGTCCTTCACATTATTTAAAAGTAAGTGTAATTCCAATCTGCTGACGAAATTTTTAAATGTTTCATTATCGGTTAGTGGTTGAAATGGTATTTTAGGGTTAAAAACCTTTGGGCTGGTGACGTTATGTTGGGCTGAGCTCGTGCTAGGGTTGTTTAACTGTGTAAATTGATTCTCTTGTTGATATAACGTATTCATGTTAAGCAGTTTCACTTTTATAGATATCGCGAGTTCTTCGTATGCATGTCTGTATTTTGCTTCATCTTCTAAGTCTTCATCGTCTACGTATTTCTCTATAGATTCTTGGAATTTGTGCAGTTTTTCTAGATTTTCTTGTAGTGTTTGTAATCGAATTGTAATTTCTTCTTCTGGTAGTGTAGATTTCGTACTTACATAGTTGTAAAATCGTGTTAATGTGCCGTGAACGGCTCCGCGATTACGCTTTAATTGTTTTAATTCTTCCTCCATCGTCGCCAATAATAAATACTAGGAATTAATCGTAATACACATTTTATTAGTTGCTTTTCTAATAATCAAATCAAATATGTCACGCTGATGTGACAGTATATATCAAAGAAAACATGAACTGTTAGCTATGTAAAAAGTATATATCAAATTATATCAACGCAATACAAAAGAAAAAGAATCGGACCCAAAATAGAACCTTGTGGCACTCCTCTTGTGAGTGGAGAAAGAACTGATGATGACGACCGCCTTGGTCGAATGCTCAGATTGCTGGGTATTGGCCAAGAGGTCCCGGGTTCGAATCCTGGTAGGGGCAAACTTTGTGATGACCACAAATGTTTGTTTCAGAGTCATGGTCGTGTATATGTTTATGTAGTATATTTTCAACATTTATATACATAATTATATTAAAAATATGTCCGTCATCTAGTATCCATAACACAAGTGCTTAAGCTACTTACTTTGGGCTAGATGATAGGTGTGAGAGTAAAAATATAAAAAAAAAAACTGATGTACAGGAAGTTCCGTCATTTAATTTCAAATTTACTAATTGTTTCCTATTTTTCATATAGCTCTGAAACCATAAAATAGTAGCATGATCAAAACCATAGTAAGACATTTTAGATAACAGTAAGTCAATATTTATATGTGTTAGAATCTTATGCAACATTGACCAAATGGAGTTATGTAGAATGCATTTACACCTATGAATCATGTAAGATTGTTAAAAAACATGCTAATGTAGAATTCCCACTTTATAGTTTACTGTTGTTTTATTATGATGTAATATAATCTTTTTGTAATGTAAAGTAAATGTTAGTTGCATATATATAATGTTTATTACTGCAGTCTTCAGCACTCAACATTGTTTTATACCATACTTTTACTGTCAAATTACATTGATGCTTATCAATGTGGCAGTAAGATATAAACTATTTGCATTACAATTAAAATAATATTACTACCACCATTGTCATCTAATATCACAATGGGAATTACCACACCCTGTCGATAAATTCTCAACAAAATCCGGTATTGTCCGGTGTTGTGATCTATTCCGAAAATGGATGCGATTCTCGACAATTTCTTTTAAGTGTGTATACAGCGCCATACAATGCATTTGGACAATAGTTGGGGGCAGCTGATTACGGTGCCAATGGACCCCTGCGGTCAGTGTATCGACTGACACGTATTTGAAGTTTGTGGGAGTTTTTTTGTAACTAAAAACATAGTTATCATATTTTTAGCAAGTGAACCATTTTGGGTTTACTTTATTCATTGTAAAAATGGTTGTTTTATAATATACAAGTTTGCTGTATTTTTTCCAATAGGAATTAGTCTCTGATAAATAAATAAATAAATATTTTTACACTCACACCTATCATCTAGCCCAAAGTAAGTAGCCTAAGCACTTGTGTTATGGATACTAGATGACGGACATATTTTTAATATAATTATGTATATAAATGTTGAAAATATACTACATAAACATATACACAACCATGACTCGGAAACAAACATTTGTGGTCATCACAAAGTTTGCCCCTACCAGGATTCGAACCCGGGACCTCTTGACCAATACCCAGCAATCTGAGCATTCGACCAAGGCGGCCGTCAAATAATGTCGTCAAATAATCTGATAACTGCACCAACATCTTGAAGTGCCTAATAAAAGACACACAAACTCAAAGCAATACAGTTTTGATCAGCATTCCCATGGTAGACCCATTGGATTGCTGATGAAACATCAATGACTGATAGCGCGCTCGGCCTACGATTGCTTAATATTCGCTAAGGTCGGTCATTGGATGGGTGACCAAAAGTTACATACATACATACATACATGAATCACGCATATATCCCCGAAGGGGTAGGCAGAGGTGAACTAGCACCCACGTTTCGCCAATGATGTTAGGTCCCATGTAATAGGTGGCGAGCCTATTGCCATATATCGGGCACAAAAGTCGCAGTACATTGCTATCGCTAGGTGGTATTAGAGGAACGCTGCTGCCCATTCCTCATCATTGATTTATCCTTAGTCGCCTTGTACGACACCCACGGGAGAGAATTGGGGTGGTGACAATTGTATTCTACTCTACCGTCACCACACGGCTTTAAAAAAGTTGATATCACAAGTTCCTCCGTGCTTCGGAAGGCACGTTGAACCGATAGTTCTGGCTGCATCTGCAGTCGTAAATACCCATCAATCCACACTGGGAGCATGGTGGGTTATAGCCCCTTCTCCGTTTATTTTCATGCATAGGAAGGCCTGTGCCCCAACAGTGGGGACATTAAATGGCTGGTGAAGACGAATCCAATGGCCGGTCTTTTTTAACACTGATTGGAGGCTCGCTTCCGACTGCGTCATTGAACCCTTCCGTAATACTAAATACCCTTTGTATTTGGTTAATTGATTATATCCAAAAATGTTTCCCACCAAACAGCGGGTGTGGGATTGCCGGGTCGTCTTATGTAGCCGACCGCAGACGGCAAGACTATCCCGTGGGAGTCGGATTAGCACCGGGTCCTACAAACCGCAAAACGGTGCGAGGCACACAGGTGACAGACAATGTTCTACTCTGTTCCTTATATTGGTACCCTTTTTAATATTTTAGGTTGACATTATTTTTTAAGCTCAGGTTTTTGTGTTGTTGCTAATTTTTAGCCCCTCTTTTTAGTATTTCAACATTAATTTTTAAGGTGGTGACGGCAGAGCATATTACAATTTTCACCACCCAAAATATCACCCGCGGGTGTCGTACAAGGCGACTAAGGGTTAAAACAATGATGAGGAATGGACAGCAGCGTTCCTCTAATACCACCTAGCAATACTGCGTTTTAAATTTTTAATGTCCCTTCACAAGTCTATAGGTACCATGCATAGAAAAACCACCAACTATGCGACAGTATTATGTAGTTCGTTTTATTCAAATCGCCTTTACTTCAAAGTTAGACGTTTTTATCATAACAAAAACTCGAATAATTTGCATCTACAAAAAACACTAATGATGTGGTGATAATAATCAAATAAAATTGTTCCTTTTATTCACGGTGCTCTGCTCGAGAAGATAACTTGTAAATAGATTCAAGATAGCAAGCAGTTTTTGTCTTGTGCATGTATTTAATTACCTGACGCCTTTTTGTGTTAAATATAATGAGTTCTTAACTGAAAATGGAAATATTTCAAATTATTATGTAGTTGTAGAGAGTGTGGTGTAGAGCTTTAATTAATATTTATACTTATTACATTTAATAAGTATAATTTGTTATTGTGACTTTTTTACATCCTGCTTTACCATCAATACTGTATTTTTTTTAATTAACCTACCAAATACCTCCACCTGTAGCAATGAATTGCTATTTTCGTGCCTGTTAGATGGCAATTGACTCTTATTACATGGGACCTAACATTATTGGTGAAACGTGAGTGTTATTTCACCTCTGTGTATTCAGGAATGAATAGGCGTGATTTATTGTGATGTGATTAATGTGATATTCTGCTCTGCCATCACTTTTATACAAATATTTATTTGTATGTACCACATTACAAAACTATAGTGACTATTAGGGATATTATGCATCCGATATACTGAAGTAAGTACCTAACACTAAACTAAACTAAACTAAACTTTTCTAAATCGGTCAAAAAATATTAAACTACAAATAATGATTTGACATTGTAACTATTGGTTGCAAGTGGAACCAACCCCCGTGGACTCCTATGCGCGAGACTTGTGAGAGCCTCCACAAGGCCGCGTCACACAAACGCGACATGCCTCATGGCCACGGACCGTGGCGGCCTCGAAAAATACTGATATTTGAGATGACAACGAGGCTTTTTTACTACTTGCTCCCGAGAGGCTTCTTCGAAATTATATTAAAGACACACATAATGATGGAGAGCGGTGAACCGCTCACACGGCGATAAGTGTTAGCGAAGTATAAGACAACAATACAAATTATATTGAACCTTGAGATTCGTTTAAATCTCAAAATTAATCAACTATAGTTGCAACTTAAGCCAAATTCAGCAGTATGTATTGGAATGTTGTCATTCCAATCACTCTCTCCGTTCATCGGTGTCTCGAAAGGGTCCGTTGCGTCTCTTTTCTATACATTAATTCATCACTAGCACCTTTAAGGTGTGATGGATGATATGAATCAAAAGGCAGTGGATGGCTTGATGACGCCCAACCGAAGGAAGAGGAAACATACTGCGCCGACCCCAGATAGACTGGGAACAGAGCAAGGAGAAGAAAAAGAGTTGCAATAAATTGTACGTAGCAGCATTTACGCATCGCAGCATCAGGGACTCTTCTGTGTGGGGTATGTGTGACAAGGGTACATGCGTTCTCCACTACCCAATAAACACACCGCCGGGTGACCCCTAGTAAAACAAGCGATTAAAAGATAATCGTTAGTTTTTGACAGTTCTTCCATATGGTAAAATGTCAAAAAGAGACGGTTTAAAACGCTTGTTTTACGTGTTGGTGAACTCGGGCCTAACAGTCGTAGAAACCGAGGCTTAATTATAATAAATCTTCATAGCTTTTTAGGGAACAGAAATGTACTACATAATTTATATTTGATTATATAAGCGACAAATTAATACTTTATGCTTTGAAACAGTGCTGAATCTACCTTAGGCTGGAGTTCACCAACACTTAACAGGCAATAAAATTATTACCGTCAGTTTTTGACATTTTATCGTTTGGAAGAACTGTCAAAAACTAACGATTATCTTTTAATCGCTTGATTTACGTGTTACGGGGCTTAACATAACATCAGACATTAGTCTAACTAACCTTTAAAGCGTAGGTATCTTCTATGACTCAATATAAGTATGTCCTAAAGTATTAGATAATTCTACCTATAAAAGATTATAGCTATCTCTCTGTATAAAAATAAAGTTCGCGAACGGTACTACAACTACTTCCTAAACTCAGTCACATAAACTTTACTGTTCAACTGTCTATTGAATTTAATGAATTTCGCTGAATTCACAATTCAAGGGTTATTTTTTCCGTACAAAACATTTCACTTTGGCTATTGAGGAATTTATATTGGCAGTAGTGCGCGGGCGCATTGTTTCAGGTCTGCGACCTCGGTCTGTCACCGTCGATTAGGGTTGCCATGCCCTTCGGAATATGTTTTTTTCTGTTATACATAATTTGAAGCGGGAATTACTATTATTTTACTACATAGAACTTAAAGATAATAAACAAATCTATGTATAAAATAAAAAGGTAGTGGTTACGTGAATATGATAATGTCAACATACTATATTTCATTTAAAATAGCAATAGCAATCATTTTTATTTTGAAATAAAACCATTTTAACATTTTTAAATTGCATAAAAACATAAATGGTGTTTGACATTGTTATTGTGTATTTAACGGTGGTCACGGGGAGATATATTCTCTGCAGCCTCATTCGCATCATTCGCGTCTGCCCATCATCACAAAATATTTTTTTAAGTCTACTTTATTTATTGTAAAATATAAATATTATTTATTTGATTTTAATTTTAACATTATATAAATGTTAGAAAAATTAGTACAAAGATTTTAGTGGTTAGAAAAAGAATTTCGAAAAATTATGATCTTGAGGCGGGAATCGAACCCGCGTCCGCTGATATCCGGGCAGGTGCCTGACCGCTCGGCCACCCAAGATACTAATTAACTTGCCGAAATTCTTCTAACCTTTACACTTCACGTTGTAAGCCAACGGGTACCCTCGCAATGTAGAAATAAATTTCGAACATTCCAAAGCAGATATTTTTACAAATACCATGCGTTCGGTTAAGCTTGGGTTTGCTTTATAAACTATTTGATTTTACTTTTAACATTATATAAATGTTAGAAAAATTAGTACAAAGATTTTAGTGGTTAGAAAAAGAATTTCGAAAAAATTCGAAATAATTCTTTTTATAAAGCAAACCCAAGCTTAACCGAACGCATGGTATTTGTAAAAATATCTGCTTTGGAATGTTTGAAATTTATTTCTACATTGCGAGGGTACCCGTTGGCTTACAACGTGAAGTCTTCGAAATCTTGGGTGACCGAGCGGTCAGGCACCTGCCCGGATAGCAGCGGACGCGGGTTCGATTCCCGCCTCAAGATCATAATTTTTCGAAATTCTTTTTCTAACCACTAAAATCTTAAATATTATTTGTTGTAAGCCAGTTTTGACAACCCTACCAAATGGATCTAAGAAGGACAAACCTGTGCACTGCGATTTATAACACATTATTGTAGTTAAGTCTCTGCAGATCAACAGTCATTAATATTGCAATAGTTAACCAAAATAGTTCTTTGTTGGACTCCAAATTAATCTCTTGTCTGACCTCTCAACTCTTGACATGACGTCAGTAGAATCGAGTATTAAATGAGTCTATTGTATTGTCAAGAAGTCACTCATTGTTAATAATTAATGTTATATGTTTCGTTAATTATGTTTAGTAAATTACACGACAATATGCGGCAGCGTCTGCCATTATTATGGTTACTCAAGCGTTACTTTCAGGAAATTCATTGTCTAAGTACTTATAGCAAGAGAATTGAGTATTTACTTTGTAGTATTGAGACTGGAATCATTACACTCACATATCATTCCTAGGAACTGTCCACTTTGTAATGTATTGTATATGATGCCACCTCTACTTTACTTCTCCCAAAAGTTTCTTTAAAAGGCATTTATATTCGGCGTCATTTTATTTTTTTATACAAATTTCAAAGAAAATTAAAGGATGTACCTAATTGGCTTTTTGTCTGTGTGTTTTTGGGTTATCATCTTTCTCGTATCCATGTGCAATAAAGAGTTATCTTTCATTCATTCGGGGTATGAGCACTGGCAAAAGTCGCCTATTAAAACGCGTGTTGTCCCTTGATAACCTTTTTACTGAAACATGGCCGCATAAGAAAGCTCAAAGGCCTTCAGACACTGCGGCAGATCGGCCGAGAATATGCAGCATACCTTCCCGAACGCTGCCCAACCTAGTACGATTCGCCGATTAACCTCTTTCTGGAAGTTGGACTGTTAATCTCAGGTAAACATAATCGTCAACATCTTCTAATGTGGAGCTATCTATCATAATTTTTATTAGCCTATAAAATCCCAATGCTGGGCAATCCCCGTATGCATCCAGATCGCTGGGTAAAGGTCACTAAAGAGTAGATACCTCCGGATGGTCAAAGGCGTCGAGGTCGACCTAGAAAGAGGTGAAGAGAAATCCGGAGGCAGGAGAAAATTAAATCCGAAGGCAGGACATGGACGGAATTGGCTCAGGATCGCTTGAGGTGGACAATTTGTAATTAGCTTATAGCAATACGACACAGATGCTTCCTGTTGGTGTGCATCTAGTTTGTTCCTGACACCGAACGTAGACAGTCGCAAAAAGTCAAGTCAATCATCTGTGTGTCAGGAAAAACGGACGCCAAGTCTACCTAGCAATTACCCATAAAACGATGTAGCGAACACTTCATATGTTCCTAACGAGAAACTCGCGATTGGAAAGCTTAAACACGTCCACGTTAATTAACGATTATTCGGACGAAAATATTTAATCTCCAGATCTGGTTCCCATAGTAATCGCTTTGAATATTCATTCCCAGACACAGATGTACAATAGGCGAGTCAGACGTGCCGGTAATGAGCTGCGGTGGCAAGGTCGCTCGCGGAGAAGAATGCCGTGGAAAATTCACAATGATCTATACTGGAGCCGCGTTATAATTGTGGCTTTGAAGTCAATGGGGTATAATTAAGTCGTTTTTGCTCTTAGCATTTTTTCGGACACCTGGCAGTGTTTTTTATTGATGTAATTTTTTGAACAAATATTACATAGAAAAATAGAGCAGATAAAATTAGAAAATGATGCGGGAATAGATTTCGCATCGAACTCCTTGCAACTACTTGCAAAAATGTGTCAAACAAACGCCCCAAAATTATTTACATAACTAAATTTTCATAAAATTTAATGTATTTTAACTGAGTACAAACTAAATCTGTTATATTTTATGCAGTTTTTCCATCATGGATTTAGGTAGGAAATCTGATCAATTATCATTTAATTTTGCTGTTGACAGTATATAAATGTTAAAAGACACTATAAACGCAACTACCCATGGAAACGTAAATCAACTACAGCCATTTCGATCCCAATCGATTGAGTGAAAAAAGATGAAAGGCACAGAACAAGAACCGAAACTAGATCACAGATTTACGCGTTACTTCCAGGATAAAAATCACATTTGTTGGGCATTAGGCACGCGGGCGGACGTTCGGCTATAATTAGACGAAACACCGAGCGATCACTTCCTGACACGCTATCAAAGGGTTTTTCTGAGAAACACGGATAGAATTAAAACTTGTAAAAATACAGACCTAGAAATGTTTGTGACACATGTGTTTTGATTTTTACACTGAGCACCAGTGGCGGAGCGTCCATATAACCCGATTCCCAACAGCCGTACCAAACGAGCGAGCATAAAAAAATCATTACCATAATTCAAGTACAATACCATTTTATAAGCAAATAAAAAAAATCCATCAATATAATCTTATCATAACAGTATTAAACGCGCGCGAAACAATATGCAACACAGGTACATACAATTCGCTCCCGCTCTCTAGATTCCTTCAACTAACTCGCTAAATATCGAGTTATAGACGCCTGCTATACAGCGCCTGCACGCACACAGACAAGCGTAGTCTTGTCAGGCGCACGCAACGCGAAATAGTACCTAAAGTTTGCCTACAAGCCGGCATCAAGCCGGCATTTCGGCAGCCTACGCGCTTATGCATCGATACACTACGACACACGCACACATTAGTAATAAACTCCCACGAAAACAAGTTCCGTCAAAAGTAAATATTTTAGATCTTATTGCAATAGCCATAAAAGCGGAATTTCTTTTGTGAATTGCACTCAATATCGCGGTCGTGCGCCGCTCCTGCAAGCCGCTCCGGACCGGGTTGAATCAATCAATGGCTGTATAAAACAAAGCACAAGCACGCAAAAGTGGCAACGTAGTTCTCCGCTTCGCCACTAGATGGCGTTGAACAGTTGTAGCCGTGTCCTAGCAGGCGGTGTTAAAAGTTAATGCTTAAACCATAAGAGGCTTCATATAGTTGTGGCTTGCCTAACTTGTTTTTTCACGCCACGCCACTGCTGAGCACACAATTTTACCTTTAAAATTAATTTGGCTTACCCTATGTATACAATTATTGCTGTATGTTTTTTAAGTCTGCATTATTTAAACAAGCCTTTTGCACTTGCTATCACACAGTGACAATCGCGAGTAGATTCTAATGAAAGTTCATAGCACGAATTTTAATCGCCAATGGCAAAAGACGAAAAATCTTTCTTTCTTTCAATCTAAAAACTCTAAAGCGACTGTATAATAAGTATTTGAATGTTAATACAATAAAAATAACACAAAAACAGCCTTGGATTATTGATTTATTTTTTATGCGAATATTACATAATAGTACATCATTGATTATTTAAAATGCGACAAACGACTCAAGACGTGCCAATGATATTGTAGATCAAATTTCACCGATACCATAGATACATACACTCGAAAAACATAACTATGCTTTCAGCAGTCCTGTAAGACGGATAGTCAACTTTTTAGATTTTGAATAAAAAATCAAAACTAAAAAACCATAATCTAACCAATATGGCTCACAACAAACCTTAACCGACGCAACCAATTCAACAACATCCGCCCTAAATGACATAAATGATCTGAATTTTAATGAAACGCACAAATATAAATTTAAGAACAGTTCCCATAAGCGCACATTCTAATGCGGAAACGCGAGCTCACGTAATCAAAACGGTAACTCGGCAAAAACCTCACCATCCCACGTCGTAAAACTAATCTCGGACCTATCTTTTGGAGGTTAAAAAATAGGACCGCTACGTCTGAAGAATGCGAGGGGAAAAAACCGCGTGGATAAAGCGTGGTGTTACTATCGCGGGCTACTGGTCGCGCGGCCTTGCGAGGTCGCCGGGATCGGGCCGCATTCACACCGACGCGTCGGGAACTTTATTTTAAGTCTTTATCCTGGGCTAAGGCTTGAAAAGACACAGTTTTGGGTACGGGATCATGCATAAAGTAGGTACGTCACACTAATTTTATATTTTTTTTATCTCACAGATAGAAATATACAAACTGCACACATTGTCATACATATGATCATAATTATTGTGATTAATTATCAACTGTTGAACATTTTGCTTTACATCTACCCATGAAAATACCAACTTACGTCTAACAATACAAAAACATAACCTATTTGATTATTGTGAAAATCACCTTAAAATAGATCGAGCTAATTTATTAAGTAACTAAGGGCCGATTTCACCGTCTCTCATCTGGTCTCTCGGAACTGGGTTGAATAAAACTTGGTTCTGATTAATGCAAACTTGGCATTGGAACTCAGTTTAGAGCATAAGCCGAGTTCAACTTCAAGTGATCGCGTTTAATTTCTGCGGTGAAATCGACGCTTAGTATATTAATAAATTGTACCTGACGTATAATTATAATCAATACTTTGGCATTTTCTGTAGTTGTAAATGCCGCCATGCGCGGGCGCAGACACCGCGGGAGCCGTTCGGAAACCGGTCGCGCTTGACTCACTTAACTGTCCCACTCACGCCCTCGCCCTTATTACGCAACCACACACTACCAACAACGGAATCTGGAGACCACCTAGATATCTCCTGTCAACAATTTTATTAAAAATCAAGGTTATCAATGAGATTCTCGAATCATAAATAAAATATAAATAAATACGAAGAAAATTGTGGTACGAAAAGTTATAGTCTTGGTGCGGGAATCGAACCCGCGTCCTATGCAATCCGGACGGATGCCATTAGTAGTACTCTACCAACCAAGACGTTAAAAATTATAGTCTTGATGCGGGAATCGAACCCGCGTCCTCTGCAATCCGGGCAGATGCTTATTCCACTCGGCCAACCAAGACGTTTCCAATTTTCTTTTTCTTTCATTTATATAATGTTTAAATATAAATCAAAATAATATCTAATTATAAATAAATAAACATTTCTTACACCCACACCTAACTGAATATCAATCAGTAAACATTGATTCAATCACTTTTAAAGTCAGGTATAAAATGGTAACTAATCGCATTAATTCCCGTTTACATATATTGAAAAATTGTTTTGTTTAATACAAAATTATCGAATTGACGATTGGAACTTGAAAGGAATTTATGGAGTTTTAAGTCAAATCAATTTGGCAAGCTCGAAATTGAAGTGACATTGCGGGTAATCTATTTGATAAACTTGACCCAAAACTTCTACAAACTAGTTGTAATAACACTAAAATTTAATTAAAACGGATACGCAGACTATTACATGCGGCGTCAGATATTTGGAAACATCGGTTTTATAAATTTCCAACGCGGTATTTGGATTTAAATTAATATAACTGACACGCGTCGTAAATCCGATTTTACTTTTAAAAAATTATAAAAATCTTGGAACATCCGTACAAGCTGTAGACGAATGTTTTTCCGCGTTGGCCTAGCCACTTACACCACTAAAGGCCGGTTATTTAATGCATAGTTAACTTTAAATATTAAATATCAGACTGATACTTAACCATTTTTAACAATTGGTTGGGTTAACTATGCTTCAAAAAACCGGCCCTTAGTAATAAGCTGCCTGTCCACTGCCCCGAACCTAAGCAGCACGTGGAGCAGAGCCAGTGAGCTTTTTTATGCTAGAAAGGCATCACCTGATAGTGACAATAAGGGCCGAAGATGAAATCGAGATTCAACTGGAATCCTTATTCACAGAGGGGCTGGATATCTTATCACAAATTGTCGGAACACAATAACGCTGTTAACATGCTTGCTTCCACGGGGATGAAATCCAGCACCTCGGGATCTCATGCAGAAATTGGCTTTGTATTCTATTCGTTCAAATAGACTGGTCACTTTTCTAGGTCTCTTGTACCTTGGCAGTCACATTGCATTTAAATGCAGTCTACTGCGTTACAGATTAGCGTTATAGCCTACTGATATTGAATCAACATTGTTTATCTGTCAGGTTATGTTAATATCGTAGTAGTAATATCATAGTAAGTGGCATAATAAGCATTTGGAACGAGGAAACGACGCAGTGTCCAACACTTAGGCGGTACTTGACTTGGTAAACGTATAAATTATTCATTGGTCGCAATTAACGATACTGAGTTGGTTTTAACCTGTTTTGCACTACAATTTCCCCGAAAAACTTTCGACAATTTCCCAAATTGACTTAGTTAAAAAATATTACTAAATTGGGTATTCAATTCATTCAAGTAACACAACACAAACCACTATTTGATTGCAATGTTGGAAATATAAATATTTATGCCGATTTTTTTTTCAGGTTTTCGAAGTTTTTCGTAAGGAATTCAATGCACGTATCTAGTGCGTAACTATGCAACGTTTTAGAAGGTTAACTAAAAAGATTTTTATGTTAAGTTCCTCCGTGCTTCGGCGATAATCTCGATTGCATATGCCGTGGTAGGTGTTCACCGGGAGACATGTTTAGTGGGTAATGGGGAAACGCCCTGTACCCTGAGTCACAGACACCCCAAGCTTTTAATACCCTGAACAAAATAAAAGGGTATAAATGAACGTGATTGAATACACGAGTATTGGTAGTAACATCACAAAGCAACCTGAAAGTATATAGAGCCAAATCAACTTTTTTTCTCTCAATTTCGGTAAATTTTATTTCTTTATAATCCTTTAAACTTAATTTTCTTCTCCCTGCCCTTATACTACCTATTCTAAGTTGGGTCGGCACAACATGCCTTCTTCTTCCATTCTTTTCTATCAAGTTTGAGTTCAGGATGAACTCCCCCCTTGCTCATATCACCAATCACTCAATCCATCCAACGCTTATTTGGTCTTCCTCTCGTTGTAGGTCAATGCACATCCATACTTAATATGCCCGTACCACGCTATCCTGTTGCTCTTCAATTTTTCGATCATCAGCGCTACTTTCAAACTTCCTCTGACGTGTTTATTTCTAACCCTGTAAACTAAATGCTTATATTTAAGTTAGTAACCTGAGTGAGTTGGCCGTGTGGTGACGGCAGAGTAGAATACAATTGTCACCACCCCAAATCTCCCGTGGGTGTCGTACAAGGCGACTAAGGATAAATCAGTGATGAGGAATGGGCAGCAGCGTTCCTCTTATACCTACCACCTAGCAAAGTACTGCGACTTTTGTGTCCGATAAATGGCAATAGGCTCGCCACCTATTACATGGGACCTAACATAATTGGCGAAACGCGGGTGCTAGTTCACCTCTGCCTACCCCTTCGGGGATATAGGCGTGATTTATGTATGTATGTATGTAGTAACCTGAGGGGCTAATCTTTAAATTAATTGGAATCGGTTTTGTGTTGCCATCTCTCTCAAACGTTGCTATCATACCTAATGAGTGAGAGTGACTGGTAGACTAAGACGATTGCAATCGGCTTGCAGAGTTAGGTCGCTGTTCTAAGTAAACGGTATCCTGAATAACTGAATTATCGCCTTGGGATAAAAACAGAACATTATCGTATTACACCAACAGCGACAATCAGACATCGGATTACTAGATTTTGACTCTAATCATTTTGCAACTAATCATGACATAACCTAGCCGGATGGAACAGACAGCTTATTATCAACATCATTACTGTTTATTACAAAAGCAAATGTTTGAGACCTTTAAGTACGTAACTAGGTCATAGTGTATTAAGCAAGTAATTTGCAAAACGAATAATACGCATTTCCTGTGCTGCCACAATTGACATGGTAAACAATTTAAGTAATTCTCCTAAAGTAACAATTGTTATGCTATGAGCCGTCAAATTCAATTATGTCTTAGATATAAATACGTTTATAGGTAAATCACGCCTATTTATCCTCGAGGGAAGGCTAACAATAACCTATGTAATAGGAGGCGAGCCTATTGCCATCTGTTGGGCACAAATATCGCTAAATATTGTTACGTAGTTTAGCAATAACGCTGATGTCCATCACCCATCAATGTTTTAACCCTTAGTCGCCTAATAGTACGACACCCGCGGTAGAGATTGGGGGTGGTGACAACTTGGGGGTGGTATTCTGCTCTGCCTTCACCTCATGGCAAATCATTAAAAAACAATTCATTTATCATAACCAGTGATCGGATCATAAGATCGAAGGGACTGTTGAAAATACCTATTAGTCCAAAAGCCTTCCAAATTTTCCACGCTGAAATGAAATTATGAGGTGTTGGATTGAATAGAATTGCAATGAACAAGGCGACTAAAGGTAAAGACAGCTATAAGTAATGAGCAGCAATGATTCTCTTATACCACCTACCAATACACTGCGATATACGTGCCAGGCAGATGGCAATAGAACTCGCCCCTATTACATAGGACCCAACCTAACACAATTGTCATCATGATTTATGTATGTACGTACAATAATAATATAATTACATTCTTCCAGCACAAATTAAATGTCCTCAAAGGTACCAAATTAACATTTACGCAATTAAATCAGACATTATTTCCGATGGGAACAAAGTAGACCCCGTTCAGATGTACGCGCGATTGAGACGCGTTTCGTTATACATTGCTCGCTAATAAACAGCATTAGTAGCTTATACTGCTTCACCTGAACGGGGTCTTAAGTGTCTTGCTTCAATACTTAGACTGAACTAACGGTCTGTATTGTTTCCACGACTGCAGGTTTCTGTGTCAACACAGTCGTAAGAGACAACGGGTCTCGTACGACTTCATGACTTTTTGCTGGAAACGCACCCACCCGTGCATAATTGGGCAATAAACACATATATTGGGCACAATTTTTGAGGTTTTCGTATTAAGGTCCATTAGATATAAGTGGCAGGTGTTTTTGTTCGTGGTTTGTAGGACGATGAGAATCAAAATACCTAGCCTAGTGATGACGGCAGAACAGAATACAACTGTTATCACCCCCAATGTCTTCCGTGGGTGTCGTACAAGGCGACTACGGGTAGAGACAGCAATGAGTAATCCAATGGGCAGTCACAAAAAAATACTCCAATGATTTTATCGCATTATTATTATACTTATTTTTATTTCAATAAATTACACGTGTAAAGTCTGCATTAATTATTAGTCTACCTACACAATACTAAGGGTCTGTTTCACAATCGACAAGTAAGTTTGAAGTAGCTTACTTTGCAGTTCAATTGACATAAATTTCATACTGCAACTGTCAAATGATCTGCGAAGTAAGCTACTTAGAACTTGCTTAACGATTGTGAAACAAGCCCTAATTGTAATATAGATTTACTGATATTGTAAAATTAATTTCGAATTTCTCTACAAACAGAGTTCGGTCAGTAAAACAATGGAATGGGAAAAGGGCCTTGATTGAGATCACAATATTCCAATCCAAATCACACTGTTCAAGATTTCAAGGCGGCCCGCCCGATAACAACCCCCATTGGGTATGCTGTTGTTGGTAGTTTGCCTGCAATCTTTCTGAAATCCCTAGTTGGATATTATTGGTATACACTGGGCAATCTCCCTTAGTCGACTTTTACGCTACCCATGCATTGACTCGGTAATGACAGATTCTTTATAATTATTTCGCTCCCAGGCAAGCCGTAGTGATCAATCTATCGCATAACAATCTATCAATAATCGATTATTGATATGTAGATTACAATACGCATAGAATACAAAATGTATGAAACTGACGGATTACAGAGAAAACAATACGTTAGTTTCATACTTTTGTTTTCAATGCGTTCGAATAGATATCCCACTAACTGCCGCACTCAGAGACGTCAATTAACTTTAATGAGTATTTAATGTCAAAAGTTTCATTCAAATCTAGACCCGGCAAGAATAGCGACTAGTTTTGAATTGTCATTTTTTGAAGTTAAGTACTCATTAACGTTATTTGTCTACTCTAAATGCGGCAGTTAACTAGGCCCTCAGCATGGAAGATCATTCATGTGTATACGTAAATAAAAAAAAATTAAATAGATGTCTTAAGACTTAAGTTAAATATGTTGTAAGTCTTTAGTATTTGCTCTGTCCATAAGTCTTCACTGGAAAATAAAGACTTATACTAATGTAACAACGGATCCAGGATTCGACATTAAAATAGCTCTCCCACAGGCGGTCATGTTACCAAGGAGTAAGAGAGCACACCCGTCACCTGAGTATCCTGAGCGGAGGGTCGCGTTACCTTTCTGGAACCGTGTGGGAGCGTCTCAGGCTCGACTCCCAGCGGAACCGTTTATTGCACAACGCGGCTTCTAAATGTTATCTTAAGTAGACCGCCCGCGGTCATGAGAAAAACATCTTAATATATTATCTCTGAGAATAAACGTGAGCTTAGGAATTTCGGCCTGATTCATTGAAAAGGCATTGATTTAAAACCAGAAGTTAGTAATAAGAATATTGCCCAAAGTAAGTAGCATAAGCACTTGTGTTATGGATACTAGATGATGGAAAAATTGTAGATGACAAAAAGTAGTTACAAATGCAATAAACAGTATAATATAAATTGGTTTTCAACTCAAATACAATCTTATAAACATAATAAAAACTGTTTGGTCAACATAATCCGCCGCTTTGTTGTTGTGTTACAAACAAACCATATAGGGCGCGCCCACGGGACGGTGTCAAGCCGACATACGCCTCCACTAGATCATTAACTCAGACCTTCGAAGACGTGCCCTTAATTCCTCTACGACCGGTCACCGACTTAGCCTTAAACCTTTCTTTTATGCTAGACAGGGAAACTTGCCCTTCATCTCACCTGAAGGTAAGTGACGGTAAGGGCCGAACTCTCCATGTTCGAGCATGATCGTGCTTCACCTGAAATCCTCAACCACAGAGGGGCTGGCTATCTTATCACAATTGTCGGAATACAATAATGCTTGTTCATTATTATTAATTATTATTAAGGCGACAGATTTTGATGAGATGGTATTGGTAGTAGCTAGCCGAACCGAGCACAAATTTGTACCCTCTTGGGGATCGAACCCGGGACCTCTGGATTTTAATTCCGGTGGGCGAACCATTAGACCACGCAGGCGGTCAAAATGATATCAATCAAAAGGTAGTGGATGACTTGATGACGTCTGACCGACATTCATTGAAAAACCGACCACAGAAAACTGGGAACAGTCCAGGAAGAGGAAGATAAATGTTAGAAAAAATATTGCTCAAACAAAAATACTTAGGCTCAAAGATTTTGGTGGTTAAAAAAAACTCGAAAAATTATGGTCTTGATGCGGGAATCGAACCCGCGTCCGCTGCTATCCGGGCAGGTGCCTGACCACTCGGCCAACCAAGACACACCAAAATCTGTGCACTAATTTTTCTAACATTTATAAATTGTTGAAATTAAAATTGAATACTTAGGTTCGTCAGACAAATTTCATAAAATTTATTGCCCAGGTGCGGGATTAATTTTTCTTTGTCTTGATATTTAAGTTATAAAGTAAACAATCGGTCGACCTTGGCCAGGTGTTTTTGTCGTAAAATCCAAAGTAACGGAAGCTGTAATAATGCGCATATAAATTGTGTCGTAACATTTATTTGACCATAGGTGTAGGGCAGTGGGCGGCGCCCACGAACAAGGAAAGGTGGGATGTTGAAAGTGTCGGTAATCTGAAGGCCCTTATGTTGACGTGTAACCCTTAACACGTTGAGCATCATGGTGTATTTGTACATACATACATACATACATACATATGTCACGCCTTTCTCCCACAGGGGTAGGCAGAGATCACTTCTTTCCACTTGCTACGATCCTTACATACTTCTTTCGCTTCATCCAATCTCATCAATCTCTTCATGCATGCCCGTCGGTTTCGGGTACTCTTGACCTGGTCCTTTTTTAATAGACTTTCAATTTGATTATGAAAGATCCGCCTAGGCCTTCCCATTTCTGAGGAACAAATATTTGCGTTCATCACAAAATTTGCCCCTACCTGGATACGAACCCGGGACCTATTGGCCAATACCCAGCGATCTGAGCATTCGACCAAGCCGGTCGGCAAACAATATAATAAGAATGCTATTTAAAAAATGCTTTAGCTGTTAGGAAAACTTTCATTTAATTCTTTAAATATATTACGTCTAAGTATTATGCATTTACTACGGACCTCTAGAATCAATTTTTTGTTTCATTCATGCTTTGTAATGACTACCTTAAGGCGATTCGAAATATTATTATTTTAATTAGTGAAGGGCCGTCTGGAGGTTGTAACAAGCTATCAACATATTATTATCTGCCAAACAAGGCTTATGGAAGTACATGACCGTATGGCCTGATATGGCTTTACGCAAAGCCCCGCCTACGGCAACTGTGGGCGGGCGGCACGACCGGCCGCCCCCGCATTAAACACTATTAACGATAATCAATCCGATTTAGGCAATATAATATTATATGCTAATTTATTAAATAAAAACATAACACTAAAAACGTAAATACATAACACATTAACTATATTCAAACGAAGAAACAGCCTTTAAAATATTGTAATTGTTTTAAATTATCAATTGACAATCACCATATTTGAGAAAGGTGGGGTTCGAAAGATGATAAATTTATATAGATAGTCGAAAGGCGAGGACAAAAATTGAGAAAGGGATGCTCGCATGGTTTGGTCAGTAGAAAGGATAGTTGAAAGGAGAATGATAAAAAGGATACACGCCGGATGTGAATGGAGCAAACGGCACGGGAGCATCGGCAGATCTTTCTTAATCAAATTGAAAGTATTTTGAAAAAGGGCCATGTCAAGAAACCGATGTGCAGGCATGAATACAGTAATGAGATTGGATGAAGGAAGCGAAAGAACTATGTAAGGTTCTTAGCAAACGGAAAGAAGTGATCTCTGCCTACCAACCCTGTAGCAGAAAGGCGTGATGTATTGTATGTATCCACAGATAGATATCGTCTTTCAAGAGACTAATCAACGGAGAGAGTGATTGGAATGATTACATTCCAATACATACTGCTCAAGATTTATCGTTACTTTCCAAGATATTAGAAAGAAAGAAAAGAACATTTATTGAGAGACAACAAACAAACAAAATATGTAGCATTAGACTTAAACCTTTACAACAAAAATACTTCTAAAACTCTTTTTAATACGTCCATCTTGTATTTAGGTTTACTTTACTCAATAACTAAAAGTAACCATAATTTAATTTAGAAACTAACATGTGCTACTACTAGCTAACACTCACTTTTTCATGGTCAATGCAGCAGACCACCCACGCGACGTAAGCTGTAACTTTAATGACCATTGTTTACGAGACTTGCGCATGCTCTAGAGCGTGTTAGGGCAGGGCAGTGCTGGTCGCATCGGTCGATTTACTACAAGAAGTGTTTTATACATACATAAATCATACCCCCGAAGGGGTAGATAGAGGTGAATTAACACCCACTTTTCGCTAATAAGGTTAGGTCCCATGTAATAGAGAGCGAACGAGCCTATTGCCAACTATCGGGCACGTAAATCACAGTATATTGCTAGGTGGTATAAGAGGAAAGCTGCTACCCTTTACAGCTCATCGCTAGCTTTACCCTCAGTCGCCATGTACGACACCCACGGGACAGATGGGGGTGGTTACAATTGCATTCTGCTCTGACGTCACCACACGGCACATGTGTTTTCTGATCTTTGCTATGGCAGGCCAAGTAGGCAAGGCAAGAAAGTCTTTTTTAAATTTAGAAAAATTTGATAGCTGGTTTGGTAGCTTTGCTACGGGCTCGTCTTCCGATTATGGGAAGGGGTGGGTACAATTTATGCCTTTTTTATTTATTTATTTTTTAAATTTTGTTTTTTTTTATGTAATTATCATTATCATCACTACCCTTTTTAGGTTTTTGGGATAGTCTGGGATGGTTGGAGTAGCAATAATAGGGAGACACGTACAATGGCCCAATCAGGGGGCTAAGTGCGGATAAAGCCCAGTTAAACTAACTAACTAACTACCCTTTTTAACGTCCCCACTGCTGGGCCACAGGCCTTCCCAATTAATGGAGGAATATAGGGAGAATAGTTCATAACCCACCACGCTCGCACCAATTAAATCTAATTAAATTGAAACATAAAAAAACGTTCACATCCAAAAACTTTCGGGTTGCGATAATATTCCAAATTCCTCATCACCAAAGATAATTGTTCCACAACACCAACAGAATTACGCATTATTGCGTTAACTAGCTCAATGTCTCTACATTAACTTAATAGCTGAGTACGTACGTACATCGGTTGGAAAGCCCATTTCATTATCGGTTCCGCTTGTCATAATTATTAATATAATCATACTGTGACAACCGCGGAAGAGAAAACTTACTCTGTGACTATAGCTGTAGTGGGCTACACCGAGAGATTGCTTACTACAGCGCCTAATTATACATTTCGTATCAAGGTGCTTTGATAACTAGATAGTTGTGTCGGTAAAATAGGTATAGGTTGATGTCCTATGACAATATGGTCTAAAGAACTTTGCCGCCAATCGAAGGTAAAGGTTTATTATTATATAGGAAAAAAAGGCATTTTAATATTTTTTTTGAGATTTTCTGTCTTAATTTCTCTTAAAAAATCTAGAACTTAGTTAAGTACCTGCCTATTTAAGTCAATATTTATGAAAAAAATTAACAATGTATACCTACAAGCTTTTTTTGTTCTTAAGTCATTTTTTCAGCTAAGTAATTATGAGTGGATGAATATAGGGAGAGTCCACTAAAGTCGAAACAGTAAGTTTGGACTCCAAAGTTTTGAAATATGGGATTTATTTGGACCTAACCTCCAAACTTTGGAGGTTAGGTCTGGAAATCCCATATTTCAAAACTGCCACTGTTGATCTGTTCTAAACTCCCCCGTCTCCCTACTGCACCACAACCGCATGTGCGAGAACTTGACATTGTCTATTAGCGGGCCGGAAACGGGCGACTGCGGACCGTGACCGGATATGACGCGCCCCCAAAGGGTAACAACTAAACATGTTTCGAGAAACAACGACCGATTTAACCGACTCATTGCGCCGATGTTTACTTTTGCCAAATACAATGTCGCTTGGTACACTCGACGCCGATATCTAGCTGACTTGCAGATAGTCGGCCAAGTGATACGTGGATAATAATTATACTATACCTCGTCATACATAAATCTCGCATATAAACAGGCAAATAGTTATTTGTTGTACGTGAGTGCAAAGTTGTTTTTTAACCGCGTGCTCAATTTTGATGACCGAGCTAGCGAAGGATTCTAAAATTGAATCACGAGCGTAGCGAGTGATTCAAAAATTAGAATCCTGAGCGATAGCGAGGGAATCAAAAGAGCACAAGGTGAAAAATCTTTGCACTCGAGTGCAACACGTAACTTTTCATCCCCCCCAACGAGGAAATTGCAAAATACAAAAAAAAAATACACTCACAACAGTTTCTGTTTTCACCCAGAAACTTCCACAACACCCTCCCATTAACCCAAACACACTCTCAACACCCACCCAGAAACACCCACAACATTCACACCCATCCACTCAGACACACCCAAAAAACACCCATTCGCTAAGAAACACCCACAAAACACCCATTCACCCAGAAAAACCCACAAAACACCCATTCACCCAGAAACACCCACAAAACACCCATTTACCTAGAAACACCCAAAAAACACCCATTCACCCAGAAACATACACAAAACACTCATTCACACAGAAACACCCACAAAACACCTATTCACCCAGAAACACCCACAAAACACCCATTCACCCCGAAACACCCACAAAACACCCATTCACCCAGAAACACCCACAAAACACCGATTAACCCAGAAACACCCACAAAACACCCATTCACCCAGAAACACCTACAAAACACCCAATCACACCCAAAAACACTCAATCACCCAGAAACACCCACAAAACACCTAATCACACCCAAGAAAAACCCATTCACCCAGACACACCAACAAAACACCCATTCACCTAGACACACCCTCAAAACACCCATTCACCCAGACACACCTCCAACAGCCACCCATCCACCCAGCCACACCCGCAACATTCATCCAGACACACCTGTAAGTACCTAATAAAAAATACCGTCCCTAATGGAGTTCCGAGACGGTCAATCAGCTTGAGTCAAGCACGTTGATTTTCTGTATGTTTTTGTTCCGTTGCTAGCGTAAACAAATCAAACAGACCTAAAAAGCTTTTAAATGCTTGACTCAAGCATCCAGCAAGCGTTGTAGACGATCAAAATGCTTAAAGCAAGATTGACGCCAAGCTGATTGACCGTCACGGAACTCCTAGGTTTTAACAAATTTGTGACGTGAAAAGAAAATGGCGCGCGCAAAGCAAATTACAAAAAAAGTTCACCAAGAAGTCTGAGTTTTTAACAAATTAAAATAGGTTGCATGACAATTTCGGCACCATGGAGGTAGAAATTAGTAGATTTTCCATCAAGTGCACAAAACGAATCATTTTTGTCCGAGACTTTTAGCAGCCCGAGCCGAAGGCGAGGGCTGATAGTAATGTCGAGGATAAAAATGGTTTTGTGGACGAGTTAGAAACTCTGCTTTTCACTTCGATTGCGAGGAAATAAAACAGTAGTTTATGTTAACATTTCTTAAAATTCAAACTAAAATTAGTACAGTTTTGAATACTAAAGGAAATTGTTTTTCCCATTGATATTAGGCTTGGGCTGCAGACCTATACAGCCAAGTATTAAATTAATTTTGAAATAATAATTTTCTTATATAATTTAATACTTACCGTACCTACTTGAATTAAAATTTTAATATTATTTATGTCTTAAAAAACACATTAGGCAAATAAATTTAAATAAATATAAAAAATAACAAATTCTATGTCTGAATTTCTTATTGAGTTTGGCTGCATAGCTCATTTTCTTTGCCTTAATATAGATACTTTTATGATTAGATACGTTAATGCTCTAGAGCACAAAATTCGATTTTGTGCAGCCTATATCCTGCACAAACAAGCACTTTCAGAGCATGAGAAGTGAAAAAATATATATAATGATGTTTTGAATTCACAAACTCATTGCACACGATGTTCTAAATTCAAATTTACTTTAACCTCTAGAGGATAAAAACGGCTTTTGCACTCAGATATCGAAGAGCAAAAACGCTTTTTCCGAGATGGTGGGATGAAAAAGTAAATTAACACGTTCTGTCAATTATGATAGGGCATGTAATAGGTGGCGAGCCTATTGCCATTTATAGGGGCACGTAAATCGCAGTAGGTACATTGTTAGGTGGTATAAGAGGAACGCTACTGCCCATTAGGTACGACGCCTTGTACGACACCCGCGGGAGAGTGTGACTGCATATTGATTTTTTTTTACTTTTTAGTAAATATAACTAAAACCCTGATGTCATTGATAATTTAATTTCATATAAGTATGTAGGTACTACTATGAAATTAGCAATGACATCAGGTGTAGTTAATGTTTTTTGACTGTATCTACAAGTTGAGTGTAAATAGGGGATGTAGGACTCCGTGAAACAAACGTTCTAACTTCGAGGAATTATTTTAAAGTTAGAATTTGGTTTAGAGATGTTATTCAATTGATATTCCAATACTGCTTTAACAAAATTAGAATGTTTTAGAAATAATCACAATTTTTTTAATTGATTTTACATGATGTGCAACTTTTAATATAGGTACCTAACTAACTTGTAAAAATTAAGGTTGTCTTTATAATTATAAATACCTATAATAATATAAGGTGTCATAACATAATATAATACATAGAAATAGTCAGCGAATTTTAAAATATTGTATGTAAGTAGGTGTGGGACTGTGACAATATTTTCACGTTTTCACATTACAAAAATTAAAGTCATTATTATAATAATATTTGATTTTTATTTGAACACACTTATAAATAAAAAATAATAAATAAATTTTAGAAAAATTATTACAAAGAAAATTATCATTAGAAAAAGCTTTAAGAATCAAAGTCTTCCCGCATCAAAACTATAATTTTCCTAGATTTTTCTAATCACTATTTGCTTCGACTATTCTTCGACTGAGACTTTTGTGCCCGATAAATGGCAATAGGCTCGCCACCTATTACATAGGACCTAACATAATTGGCGAAACGTGGGTGCTAGTTCACCTCTGCCTACCCTTTCGGGGATATAGGCGTGATTTATGTATGTATGTATGTACTATTTTCTTTGTAGTCAATATAAATAATCTAAATATTACCTACCAGTGAAATAGGAAACCCTAAGAGCTAACATATAATGTATGTAAGTAATTCAATATTCCAGGATCTGCGCTTATTCCATCCATTGGATTGCAATAGATCGCACAGATGCCGGAGGTTGTCCGATGCTGCGCCAGCGCAGCTGTTCGCTATTCCCACACTAACTTTTTTTCAACAATCTCGCCTACAGATTTTTTTACATTTTATTATTCATAATAGAAAAAAAGTCGGAAGAGATTTAATTGGAAAGGAAATTATATTTATCTCTGTAGTGTTGGAAAAGAATTTAACTGGTCCAATTTTAAATAATAAATTAACGTAAGTAACACATGGTATGTTATGTTTAAAAATACAGTTTACGTATAGAATATTGAAATTTACCGCAAAGATAGAGTCAATAAGTTAAAGCGCAATTTTCATTTACTTCTAAAACACTAGTAAAGTTTACCTTCGTCTTACGCGAATATACTTAGATTAAAATAACAAGTATTTATTTATTTACCTATGTACGTAAGTAGACACCTTTACTCTAGGTACTCTACCCAATATCTACTTAGCGTTGTAAGAAACTTATGAAAAGACCAGCAATCCTTACAAATCCACTTGCGCAAATCGCAGTTTTATAACAAGTGCCGTTTTGTCTAACAAAGTCTGAAACCGCAAATATGTTGTGGGCGTGAGAGAAACTAAATTAGCAGTGCCGCGCGCTTCTATGTTGCCGAGACAGAATTATGGGAATATCAACCTAATATCCAGGGACACTGAGTGAACATTGACATAGTGGGTTTCGCATCGACCGCAGTGTTAAGATAGTCGAACTCGAAATGCGGACCGGCAGCAGGTGGCAAGTCTCTAGTTCCCACAACTCACAATAGAACTTTTTCAACACCACCATGTTTTCGCTCTCACTCGATTTCGAAAAAAACAGGCTGATGAGGTTGATGAGATGGCGCAGGGGCTTGGCATGCTATTGCGTTAACTAGGCAATATCTTCTAAGTCTAAGGCAGGATGGGTGACCAAAAATGTATTATCACGAGATTCTGACATACTTCGGACAGTTTACCGTGGTACGGGCATGTGATGAGGTGCGATGAATGTTACGTTCTTAACTTTTACACTCTTACGCAGGAGACTTCAAAATTTCTGAATACACCCAACACTTGATTAGGTGTATACTAAACTAATAATTTTACACTGAAAACCCTAATGTGTTGAATTAGCCTACGTTATTTTTTGTGCTAGTAGACAATGTTGATTTATGCTTGTCACCGAATCTACTTAAGGTTCTCTTGCTTCACCTGCTTGCTATAATAAACTTAGATTTCCAAGTCGCGATAACATCTCTCCCGTGGGTGTACAAGGCGACTAAGGATAAATCAATTATGAGGAATGGCCAGCAGCGTTCCTCTTTTACCATCTAGCAGTAGCAATGTAATGCGACTTTTGTGCCCGATAAATGGCAATAGGCTCGCCACCTATTACATGGGACTTGACATACTTAATTGGCGAAACGTGGGTGCTGGTTCGCCTCTGCCTACCCCTTCGGCTTCTTGATTTATGTATGAATGTATCTTTAACTAAACTGTGGATAAATGGATTAATGGATAGTGTTGAATTAGGTACGTCTTATGATTTTTTTTGTGCCAGTACATTAGACAATGTTGATTTATCCTTGTCACCGAATCTACTTAAGGTTCACAAACTCTTGCTTCACCTCCTTGCTAATAAACTTAGATCCCCAAGTCACGATAACTTGAGACACCCCACTGATGCGATACCTGTGATATGCGATAACTTGAGACGTAACAAAATGTATCTACCGTAGTGTCTACCGTATGTTCTATAACCGCACAATAACACAAAGAAAATTATGGCATGCGGAAAACTTGGCTAATTAACTAGGAGCTGCTTTCCGTTAACACTGTTCTTTGAGTCTTGGAAGACGTAGTATGGACTCGTCAGTCTATTAGGTTGATGGCCTCTTCGTAATAGAAGGAAAGTCATTCACTTTACTAATACTAAGTACTGCCTTTTGAGCTTATAATAAAGACAAGTTCGTGCGCAACCTTCCTGCGGTATGAGACGGTGGCGGGGACCAGGCGCTCTGGATGTTGGCGGGGGCGGGTGATGCGGGGAGAAGCGAGTTTTCCCTCCTCCCTGCATTGCCAGCGGGGGAGCGGGGGCGGGCATATTATAATATGCAGGGAGGAGGAAGTTATCGGACTATAATTAGTGTTTTGAGATCAGATTCTGATCAGCAAAGAAAAGAAAACAGGAGAGCGCTTCGTCGGATTTTGTAAATTTCCAAAATATGCTAAAAACTTGTAAACGTGATAGTAAAACCTAGAAACAACATTTATTTGAAGAAGCCTATAAGCACCTGTAGGATTTCCATAGCAAAGCCTTTGTGCGGCTCTATTGCGTGCCATCTGGTGATCAGAAACAGATTTTTCGGTGAACCTTCAAGAGCTAAAAAAGATTACTTCTTGGTGATTGCTTTAAAAAAGGGAGTAGATGGCTTGGAGACGTCTAATCAATATGAATGGATGAGAGACATGTTGCACCGACACCAGATAAAGTGGGCTTAGGGCACGAAGAGGAAGAATAATTTGATATAGGTAGTTGCAGTTCGTTCTTTATGTAACACTATATATATTATAGTTAGCACGAGGCTTTCCGTCTCTTATTTTAGATAATAATATGCAATATTATATAATAAAATTATTATTTTGTCTATCTAGAAGACGGGATCATGTTCTTTACCTCAAATGGGAATATTCATCAAAGCTTCCTTCGCGTTAAGAATCTCAGAAAAATATCAACCTTCATTCGATGGTTCTGGTTGGAGATTATATAAAATTATACTAATGAAGAAATTATAAATACTTAATTTACAATTTTTATAATTAAATAAAATGTGGGCTGCAGTTCGCGTTTTAATTAGTGACAATAAGCGATGAGTGATGGGCAGCAGCATTACTCTTACACCAGATAGCAATATGTAGGTATATTTACGATTTACATAATACAAGCAATACGCCTAAATCCCCGAAGTGTAGGCAGAGGTGAATCAAATCAACACTCACGTTTCGCCAATTAGGATAGGGCCTATGTAATAGGTGGCGTGCCTATTTCCATGTAGATAGTAGCTATCGTTGAATTTTTACTATTAATTTCTTATGTGCTTAAAAAATGCAGATTGTGGTTAAAATTAATAACATAATAGGTCCAAACTTCTTTATTAACAAATATTATAAAAAAATTCATAACAATGTGTCAAATATAACATCAGCTTTGCCTATTTGTCTAACATTCTCCAGTAAAAACAAAATGAAGTTCATAAGAAAAAATGCAATAACAGAATAATATTTTAACATCTTATAACTAAATAGGATATATTTTTTGAGGTATTTGTTTCTTCACTTATAAAATTAATTGTATCATACACATTCTGTAGTTGGTTTGTATCTATATAAATGATTATTGATTCTATATTTGATAATATACATTATTTATCTACTCTATATTATCTTTATACATATCATATAGTACTGAACACAACCTATACAGAGGCAATCCCACAACAGTGAAGTAATCTCCATCAACTCTTTCCACAAATGTCCCACCAACTCCTTGAATACCATATCCACCAGCTTTATCCCTGAAAGGCACAATATTGAATTGTGTGCTTAATATAATAATAATTAGTATGATTATATTTTCATCAAGGGCTTAATTATACCAATTTTAATCATACAAAGAAAATTAAGATCTAATTGCAATGTATAACACTCATTAAAAAAAAAACAGAATAAGTCTAAAAATACTTAGAAACAGTGTGTATTAAAGTTATAGAATTATATTAAAATTATAAAATTATAGTATAAAGATTTTTTTTTTAATAAATTGTGTCTGTAATCTCAATATGTGATATTAATATAAAAAATTACACTAAAAATACAAATAACTGGCATTTAATTTGGAAAATAAATAAAATTTTGTATTGAATTATTATAATTTTTAAAAACAATTTAGGCAGTCCTGTTATGTGCCCCTCCAATTTACTATAAATACTCACATGGGTTCTCCAGTGGCTATGTATCCTCTAATCTGTGAGTCATCAAGTTTACCAAAAGTCACATCTGTCTTTTCTGTAAACTTTGTAATATTGTCATAAGCCTTCACTACTACTCCAGTATATACGGAATGTGTCCTTCCTGACAACCTGTGCAGATAATTATAGTATTTTTATCAGAACAAGGTTTAATGCCACAAAATGATGATGAATATTCCTCTTCCATATCATGTTTACAATTTTATGTTATAAATAAAAAAATTGAATTTTAGACTATGGGCTAGAACATTCATAAACAAAAAAATTGCTTTATTAACCTTGTTAAGATCCTAAAAGCATCTGCCTCTGAAGTTGGTTTTCCAAACATCTCCCCATTAAGAGTGACCATGGTGTCTGCACCAATCACTATATCAGGCTTATGTTGTTGACTAATTAATCTTTGTTCCACCTCCAATACTTTATGCAGAGCTGTCTCTTCCACAAAGTCCGAGAAACTATTAAAGCTTTTTGGGTCTAAATCTTCTCCAAAGAGAGACGGGCATAAAGATACTTTCAATCCCTGAAGTAATAGTTTAGTAAGAATATTAATAAATGATACATTCATTGCCTCACATAGAAATACTAAATACTCACTATATTTTCAATCAGCTCTTGGCGACGAGGCGATCCACTAGCTAATATAATGCTTTTCATTTTCAGAACGTGCATTACCGGTTGCAACATTTTGCGTTATGAATAAAAATAATTCGAAATAGGTATAATTTATAACTTCATAGGGTTCCAAAGAAACAATTATTAAGTAGGTATAGTTATATTCGCCCTCAAATAAGTAATAAATAGTAAATAGATTATATCCGAGTGCAATTGAACAAAATTGTAAATTGTAAACAAAGAAAGTAGCAAAGAGTATATAATACACTACGTTTAGTAAGTAGTACCCAAAGAGTATAATATAATACACTACGTTTAGTAGTACCTATCGCAAACGTCAGTCAGCCGACTGTCAGTGCAGTCAATGTTTTGTTTTCTTTTTTTTTTTTTTATTCTCCCTTTCTTACTTTACTCTGAGTTTCTTACGGAAGACAAAAAAATCTAGCCCATTCAGATATATTTTTAATATTTATTTTAAATTAAAATTAATGAATGAATAAAATCAATTTTACTATAAAATATGGGTGTCATACGTTTTAACGCATCTAGGGAGTGCTTGGTGCGAATCGAATGGTAAAAGAGTTTATGTTGGTAACAACCACTAAAACATTTTTAACTAAAATATTTGCTATAATCGTATTTACCATTTGCAATTTAACTGTCAAAGGAAAGTTGTGGCTTATACAACAGGCTTAAAAGGTTTTAAAGCCAGTGCCATTAAAATTTAAAAAAAAAACTTATACTTTATGGTCATTTTATGCCGTGTAGTTGTGTCGACTAACGTTTTTGATTTTATTATTTTGTAGAATACCAACAAAGGATATGGAACGATAAATACTTTAAAATGAAGTCCGTTTTGGATTATGTTCGCAATCTTCTTGGTTGGAGCGATGATAATTCTAGGATTAGAACAAGTTTCAAACGAGACAGGTACGCATGACATGTTTACAACATTGTGGTTTAGTTAGTTATGGCGGCAAAGTCGCTAAAAAATCGTGTTTCTGATGTTAGAATACATTAGTAAAATGTTAAAGATTTCCCTAAAAGAAGCTTCTAAGTTTTGGAAGTAAGTTCACGTCATTTAGGGTATAAAATAGCGTAATGTCAATGTTTTACCCCCTGTTTTCCTTGCCTCCAGGGTAGACGATGAATTCTCCTCTGACGATGATTCGCCGGCACTCAAAAGACTAAGACAACTGAAAAGAACAAGCTTTCCTGATAATATGGCCACGAAAGGTACATTTTGGGGACTAAGGACTTGCAGAAACTTAGGTGGGGCATTATAATTTCAACTTCATATTGTATCTCTTTCCAGATGTTTGGGATAAAGATGATTCGAAATATAGGAGTGTACGTTATGTTCCAATTCAATTAGAAGCTGGCCACCCCAGTACGTCAACACCTATTGATGTATCAGGAAAGCAAACAACTAGAGTAAGGGCAGTACCTATAAAGTTTGTAGGTGTATCGGAAAATGGTCCATTGACACCTTCGAGGAAACCAAGGATGCACACCCCGGTAAAGCCAGTGATTCATGCTGTGATTGATGATGATGAAGATGATCCCGAGGTAAATAATATCTTTTAAAAACTGGAAAGATGGTGTATGGTTTCATTTTTCTGTATGCATATGGTTTCAGTTTTCATGTTTGTAATAACTATTTTACAGGTGACTTGGGTTGAAACTAAGCCTGAGAGTAAACCATCACAGGTATATATAAATTTAGAAGATGATAATGATTCAAATGATCAAGAGGACGATGTTATACTAGTAAAAAAAATTACTTCACCTCCACCAACAAAACCTTACAAGTATTTTGTTACCAAAAATCAAGATGTTAGAAATAGCACAGATGATTCTGTATCATATTATAAATTGAGCCGAAACTTAAATGAACGAAATACAGACAATTTATCTCCTAAAGCATTTATTAGCAAATTCAAAGCACCTGCCGGTATAACTAAAACATATAAAAAAGTACCTACACCTGTTCCTAGGTGGATGCAATCAACAAAGCCTATGAACGCCTCAAGTGCTAGGAGTAGGTTACTAAATATTAATGGAAATGCAAGGTCAACTTTAACTGAAGTATTTAATTTAGATGAAAAAAGAAATTACCAAGAGCTCATAAGGCGAGTGGCTAGTTCTCTAAAACCAACTAGTAATAGAAAACCAGACATATTCAATGTTGCTGAAGAAGCAGCTTCATTTCGAATGACACAAAGATCACAAAAAAAGGCCCTAGATGAAATCAAACTGGTTGAAAAAGGCATCCATCTTGACCAACTAAATGAAGCCTCTAAGGAATATGATCCTATTACAGTGGCTTCAATCAATTCCTCAGATTCTGAGGTAGAAATTGTCCCTTCAGAGTCTTCTACTACATCATCGGTAAAAATTGACCGAATAAATTCATTAAGAGATTCGTATAAAGACAATGCGATCACATCTGAGGATTGGCTTTCTAAACTGGACTCAAAGTATAAAAAAAAGAAGCAAGAGACTCAGCAGAAACTTCGTGATGCACGCAGAGAATCTGATATTATATCAAAAGTTAATAGTGAACAAAAAATTGCTCAACTGGAGCACAAATTAAAATATGAGCTAAGTATACCGGAGAGTCTTTTTGAAGAGCCCCAACCCACAGTAGAGCTACCCCCATTAACGCCAGAACAGGAGAAGCTAGTGAACAGAGCTTTAGGCCAAGGGCCACCTGGACAGCTTCTAATAGAGAAATTCAACTTAAGAATACACAGGTACACTATATTAAAAATTAATAACTATTTTGTAGTAATCAATTTTATTCTATTCTACTACTATCACTTGAACTTTACCTTTTATTAGCTTGAACTTTTATTGTTAATACAGAATTTCATAATAAGGTTGTTTTACCGTGTATATGTGTTTTACAAAAAAAGAACAATTTATCTGGCTTGATTTTTTATTTTGTAATATATTTTATTTTTTAATAAAGAAAAGTGCTTAAATAACACAAATTATAATTTTCCACAGGCGGGACCTTCAAACATTGGCAGGGCTCAATTGGCTCAACGATGAGGTTATCAACTTCTACATGAACCTCTTGATGCAGCGGTGCGAGGAGCGTTCAACATTGCCACGCGTCTATGCCACCAACACCTTTTTCTATCCAAAACTCATGCAAGGTGGCCAGGCTGGACTACGACGGTGGACAAGAAAGGTATCAGAATATTTATTAGCTATGATAAGCCATCTAGCAGTTTCCTGAAAAGATTGCAAATTATTATTGGTAGTGTTAATTTTTGCCTCAATCTGTGGCAAAATGCGACGAAAGGCAGCAACGAGTAATGGGCAGCAGCATTCCTCTTATGTACATGTAATTTTGCAATTAATGTAGGAGTTTAAAATCATATACATAATATAATGATTAAAATTGAAAGAGTTTACAATAGTTGTAAAATATAAAAAAATATTGGATAGTTTGGTTAGCAAATCACCAAAGTTCCTCCTATCCATTTCACATCTTGAACTTTTTTACATGATACTAATACTAGGAAGGAGGAGCTCGCTAGCGCAGTGGCACAGCGCGCTTGGCCTGCGATTGCGTAAACTAAGCAATTTCGCTAAGGCCGGTCATTGGATGGGTGACCAAAAATTTACTATCTCGAGTTCCTCCGTGCTTCGGAAGGCAGCCGTTGGTCCCGGCTGCATCTGCAGTCGTTAGTACCCACCAACCCGCACTGGGCCAGCGTGGTGGGTTATGGCCCAATCTTCCTATATTCTTCCATCCATAGGGAAGGCCTGTGCCCCAGCAGTGGGGACATTAAAGGGCTTGTGATGATGATGATGAATACTAGGAAATCCGGTGCCTGCTGGACATAAAATTTAATATTAATAACTTTTACACATAAACTTTCAGGTGGACATATTTGCGCACGACCTAATGGTAGTTCCCGTCCACTTGGGTGTCCACTGGTGTCTGAGTTTGGTGGACTTCCGTGAGAAGAAGATATCTTACCTCGACAGTATGGGCGGCCGGAACCAGGCCTGCCTCGATGCTCTGTTACAGTACTTACGTGATGAACACAAAGACAAAAAGGGCCAGCCCTTTGACGACAATGGATGGACCACTCAAATACTGAAGGTAACATGTTATGCCTGGGTTCATAGTTTAAATACTGTGCTTTATTGTTTTAATGGCAGTTTTAGTTTTAATTTATGAGTAGAACAGGATATCACACATGCTAAAAGTGTTAAAACAGTGAGGAGGAGGAGGAGGAGCATTCCTGATATACTGCAATTTACATGCCCTGTCTTGTAATCACTCCCCCTACTATTACATAGGACCCAACATAGTTGACCTTGACTGACCCCTTCGATCATAAAAAGCGTTATTTTTGTACTTTTGTGTCTAAAGAAAATTGTTGTTAGAACGAAAAATTATCGGGAATCGAACCCGCTTCCTCTGCAATCCGGGCAGATACCAGATACCTATACCAATGGCGACTAAGGATAAAACAGTAATGAGGAATGGGCAGCAGCGTTACTCTAATACCACCTAGCAATGTACTGCGACTTCTTGTGCCCGATAAATGGCAATAGGGTCACAACCTATTACATGGGACATAACATAATATGCGAAACGTGGGTGCTAGTTCACCTCTGCCTACCCCTTCGGGGATATAGGCGTGAAATATGTATGTATGTAAATTGATTCAAAGAGTCATGTAGGTACTAACAAGCGCTACTCCCCCAGGACATCCCGCAGCAGATGAACGGCAGCGACTGCGGCATGTTCGCGTGCACGTTCGCCGAGTTCTCGAGCCGCAACGCGCCGTACTCGTTCGGCCAGGCGCACATGCCGTACCTGCGCCGCAAGGCCGCCCTCGAGATCCTCTCGGGCCGCCTGATGCTCTAACCGCCTAGTTGAGTATGACAAATGCTCCCAACAAATCGAACCAAACGGGCCATGTCTAGTTTTTCTTAATTCTATGCACGGTTATTTGTAACACGCCAACGACTTCGCGGCACTAGATAGAATAGCAACAACGTTTGTTATACAAGTTTCAACTTAATTCGATCAATACATGGAACAAGAATGATTTTTTCAAGGCTGTGCTGTCGCGACATTTGTACCTCTATGTCTCATTTTTAAACGAAAGGACGACGCTGTCCAATAATATAGAGTTAATAACGTTCAATCGGTGAATTAAATTAATATTTATTTTTGTATGAAAGTAATTTGTATGAATTAACATGTCCTGTGAGGTTGCTGGTACTTTACAATTAATCCTGTATAAGAGATATTGGCTTTTGGTCCTGATTGTATTAACTCCTTTGCAAACATCGGCCATTAACATAAGTACGCACCTATTACGTTAAGACAAAAGGCAAGGCATTTCCATTAATCTGTCTAAATTGTTTAATAATCACCATGATAGCAGGCTATAAATTTAACTTATATCTTCTGTTTACTTATATTTACGTATCTTATTTCAACATTGTATAGAAAAATTATCACACAGCAATTATTTTTTGTAAAATGAAGTGTTACTTTTTTTTCTTTGATACTTATTTTTGCCAGCACATACCAATCAAACAGGGCAGCTTGTTCTCAACTGAGAATGGCTTAACTTTTTAATAAGTTTTAAAATTCACTTTAACTTTAAAGTAAATTAACTTTAAAATAAACAAATCAAAGGAAAGTTTTATATATATTTTATATGGATTCGATTATAATTATTTTGTACCATGAAATCTACAGGTTACGTAGATGTAATATTCTTTCTTTTGGAAGTGGGAGAGAAAAAGAAAAATGCACCTGTTTTAAAATTACATAATACTTTTTCAAAATCATTAAATTTTCAACACTGATCCTGTGGACAGTACATTATGTTATGGCCAATAATCTTAACCATTCCAATATTATATTTTCTATTGATGTGTCAAGATGAACAGTGCCAGCTTTAACTGGTCTGCTCTAAAACAACTAATCAGCGATCTATCCAATAAGAATATCAATATAAAATTTGATTATCAATGATTCTATAAGTATCTCTCAATATTAGCAAAGTTTTAACATTAGTTTTGCGAAGGAGTTTTATTTATATCTAAGTAAATTGTGTGGATACTACGACATTTATAGCATTGATTTAAAACTAAGTAACTTTGTTTGAACTTAAAGCAAGATTACCTGTATTAATTTTCAGTTCACTTAATACATATATCTTTACACAACTTTTAGTAACTCTTCCATAATATTTGTGTATAAACGATATATCCTATATAAGGCCGAATCTATGTAATTTTTTATTGGTTATAAACCATTTTACAAGGAAAGTAAGGATAAATTAAGATGGCAACCATTGAGACACTGACTACTAAGATTTATAAAGGATTGAAGACTGACAATGCACATTGAGTGACATTGGCATTGTAATAAATATTTATTTATTGACACCTGATGACATTTCATCATCAGTGAAAATATATTAGAACACACATACATACATAATTCACGCCTATATCCCCAAAGGGGTAGGCAGAGGTGAACTAGCACTCACGTTTGGCCAAATATGTTAGGCCCTAGTAATAGGTGGCGAGCCTATTGCCATTTATCGGGCACGAAAGTCGCAGTACTTTGCTAGGTGGTATAAGAGGAACACTGCTGCCCATTCCTCATCACTGATTTATCCTTAGTATATTAGAAAATTGACAATAATACTAAATATGAAAATTTAATACATCCAATAAATAATTTATTTTTGTTCGATAAAATGACGTATTATCTACACAACACTATAAGAACTGTATTAAGTTACTGAGAGAATCAGGGACTCTATTGAGTATTTCTCTGCTCGAAGAGTATACCCTAGCTAGAGATTCACATTAAATTATTTTTTAACTATTGATTTACTTGTAAGAAGACAATGTACATATAAAATAAACACGTAAATGAAATACTATTCAGCTCTTCCAGTAGCGAGGTTCACATTGCACAATGAGCTACTTCTGGGGGGAAGTCCTAAGTGATTTTTACAATATTACCCATATCAATAAAACCTTGATTTATCTTGTATATTGCAGAACATTGATAATTATCTTACATTATCTCTGTACCTTATTTAATTTTCTCCAAGAAGTATGTAAGCAATTCATACTATGCTATAATAATTATAAAGTAAACATGTTCCAATTTCCATTCTTCGGGAATAATTAGGAAGTTAATTAAGTCTAAAATTGATGTATAGAATTTTTATATTAGTAAAAATCTAAATATCTATAAGATTATTCACCTGAAGGTATGTTAGGGATCCATGACAAAAAGACGAGCATGTCTTTGGGAACAAAATTATTTATTTTTGTAACAAACCCATTGAGTAGTAATACTCGAAATTATTATGTACCATTGTCTCATGCAACCTCTGTTATTTGATTTTGAATTGAATGTTTATAACCACGACAATTTGAATTAAAAAAAGAATTAGTAAGGAGCTCTTAAAGTTACGAATTTCGTTCATGACAAATTAAAATGCCATCTCATAATATAATAATAATTTACGTATATCACAAATATGTATCTTGCTGCTATAAGTGGTATGCTATGATGGTAATTTTGACATACAATTTCTAAAAAATGGACAACTGCATTTGAATTTCGTACTAATTAATAAGACAGTACAATATAATTGTAAATAAATTATTAAAGAATGAAATATTTATTATTTAATTTCTATTCATCAGGATTATATTGGGTTTTGTTTGTATGATGATTATCTTAATGTACGTGGACTTACATCTAACAGTCCAAAAACAAACATTCATCTATTTAAAAATGTTATTGTCAGATACCCAGTGTCAATTGCAAATATCCTCAAATAGGCCGTACATGTCCCCATATCGCTCCGTTATTTTTTGAACTAGTAGGTATTTGTCCTGGAAGTAGCGAGGTATATGGTAACACTTAAATGATGATTGATCGTAATACTATAGTTAAACAACAATTTTACGGTAGTTACAGGTTATGGTACACAGGGTGTTTTGTTTTACCTTCTAACATTAATAAATGTCCATCATAGCTTACCGCTTATGTAGTAATAATGTAACGGTTTTGAAGGGACAGAATTCATCAATAGAATCAGAGTTGTATGCCCAAATATAGTTGGTGTCATATTAAGTGATTTTTGGAGGCTGGCACTCAAAAACACGTACAATGAAACCAGACATCATTTTGTTGCTGAAAAATTACTGTAAATGTTCGCTGTTGGTCAAAATGTGTACCAAGTATACTATTTTGCAGCCCTAATAATTTAATACTATTTTTGTCTTGTAGACTTGACACAACCTAATGGAATTCTTGGACCGAAATCAGAATTAATGAATAGGTGATAATGATAAAGAAAATTTTCTAACATAGTTCAAATAAAATCAAAATTTAAACACTGATAATGTCAATCGCTGAAACAATTAGTTATAGAATAGATCGTTTCATGATAAGTATAGGTATTTTATAATATTGACATTTTATTTCTACTGACATCCAGTTGACACTAAAATAAAGGTAATTTTAAAATATTCTAACTGTTGGCTGCGAGATATAGGTACTATGATCGACGTTGATTCCAATGGGTGGATATTATTATAATGTAATTAAATTTAAAAAAAACAGGCCACCCAGTAATGGCTGTCGAGTGAAAAGAGAAAATGAGCAAAGAGTTATTTTGGGTATGATTGGGGTGTGTATGATTCTAATTGGTAAGATAAATATATCTTCTGTATATTGTACTATTCCGTAACGAAGATCATTTTAATCACTATGGTCATCTTAAAACTTGTTTTTGTTAACTTTTAAGGTTGTGTTTTTGTAAGTTAATGTCCTAGTCTCTTGTATCTGAATTTAGACTTATTGTATACTTTGTAAATTGACTCGTTACTCTCTTAATCTGCCACTTGTCTTTTTGTCATGGACATGAGTATTACCGATGAATATTGTAATATAAAATTATCATTAAGTTACACTAACTTAACTCGCAATGAGTGCAGTTCTTTGTGTTATGCGAAGGTGTCCTGAAAAGTTCTTTGAAATGGAATAATAAATAATAAAACAATATAAAAATCAAAACCTTCGTTTTATTCTTGCAATTTGGTAAATTGTGAAGTGCTATGCTCATTTAATTGAAAAAAAAAAATGATTATAAAACCTTTACTTATAGCCTGCTGTGAGTAGTGGCTATCAACCCAGCCTACACTGCTGACTACCTATGCTCAAATATCTTTGAACTTTCAACAAGTATGACATGCATGTTAAGTGGAATTGGTTGAAATGGCAGTGAACGTGTGCTTTTTCTATTGGGTTTAGCGGTGAGTAGGTAATATTTCTAAATTTTGGTACAATTTCCCATTCTAGTCCGCATTGATTCGAATTAAGCGCAACTTGTTGTCTTCGATCAGCGCTATGCCGCAGTCGTTGGTGCCACCGCAGTAGTGGCACGAGGAGAATACAGACACCAACTTCCCTTGTAGTTGACACTGCAATCCAACAAAAGTCGTCGTTAACCTTTGGGGGGTTGCGGGCTCTGAGAGCCGACGACGTCTATAGTTGACAAAAAAATCTGCCTACAAAAACAGAAATATATTTAAACAAAAAAGCCAGTCATCCGTGACCATGGTGCATGTAACTGTGCCGAAATATCGGAATCATAACAAAATCCAGGTACGTGGTATAAATCCCGTTTTTTCACAATTTAAATATGAAAGTGACTACGTAAGCTTAAAACAATATATAATTAAACAATTATTTATTACTGGTATTTTAATATTAGGTACATTCCTTAGTAGAAAATCCAACAAGGTCTAATTTTCTATGTGCCTAGCAATCTAAAGCAGTAGCTAAAGATAACTTACCCCTGTGGGGAAAACGGCGTGACATAATCATGTTCGTCGAACATTCGACTAGATTGGCCACTTGTGTAGACTCGAAGCACGATTATGTAAGCCTCTTTCAATCGCTTTCGTCTACCTGCCACTCTCACATCTTGCGATTATTCTCAGAGAGAGGTATACGAAAGCGATTGAAAGAGTATAGTCCGACAACTTCGTGCGCGACCCTCCTGCGGTATGAGAGACGGTGGCGGGTAGATGCGGGGGGGATAGAAAACTCGTATTACACAGCATACAATACCTCGGCCCTCCCAATGTCTTTCACCCCGCAGGAAGGTCGTGCACGAAGTTGTGGGACTATAGCGGCTGGTATGCTATGGTGCGTAAACTACAGTACACCGTTGGACATATCCCAGATCCATAAAGGGTTGGAGGGACACCGGAGTGTTTTCGTGGATAGCAGGCTTATTGTCTAATACGAGGGCGGGTCAATAAGTCCGTGACTTTTGGAATAAAATTTTGATAAATAAATCATTTTATTTTTCAACGTAGTCCCCCTTGAGCTCTATACACTTTGTCCAACGCTTCTCCAATTATTTATCCCTTCCAAAAAATATGATTTGTCGAGGTTCAAAAAATTCAAAAAGTCACGGATATATTGACCCGCCCTCGTACGTCTATCCACTGAGTAGTGTGAGTCCTACACCGCTATATACACGCTAGTCAATAGCTATCGGTCGGTATGATGCGAAAACTACATTCTACCTCCTCACCATGAAACCGGCGTGGTGCATCTCGTGCGCGCGCACCACCATCGCCAGCCGGTTGGCGGCCAGGAAGCGGTCGAGCGCGGCCTGGTCGAACACGTGGCCGGTGCCGCGCCTCGCGTTCGCCGCGAAGCCCTCGTTCGCGGCCAGCTCCAGCGCCAGCGTGGCGGTCACCTTGCTCGGCCTGGGAACACCCTCCTCACCCCCGAATACAGAAACGCTATTCAAAGTTTGAGTCCTGCTTAACATTTAAGTATTGTCAAAATTGACGTTTTTCCATACAAATTCTGACAGGTAATGTCCACTTAACTTTTTAAGCAGTCCCCTAAATTTGAGTAGCGTTTCTGTATTCGGGGGTCAGTCTGTTACACCTTAATATATCACTCTTTTGGTGAGACAATGACGCATTTGCAAATAACAAAAAAACAAAGTTAATTATTTTAATTTATAAAGATACATTCACTCCTATAATATTTCCTACTCCTATAAAATACAGAATTTTGCAATTACGTCACTGTTGCACCAAATGAGCGATATCATCTAGCCGAAATTGTGCTCTTTAAATTGTGAAAAAACGGCATTTATACCACGTAGGTACCTGGATTATGATTCCGATATTTCGGCACAGTTACAGTTACATCGCAATCATAACAAAATCCAGGTACGTGGTATAAATTCCGTTTTTTCACAATTTAAAGATGAAAGTTACCACGTAAGCTTAAAACAATATATTTAAAATAAATATTTATTATGTTCAGCTTTGTACCAAACTGTATGCAAAATGCCAAACACCTAAAATAAGCTAAATAAGAATGCAACATGTGTTAGTAAAGACTAAAAAAACTGTGTTATTACTCTATTTTGAAACGGACCTTGTTGTTTCTTTTTCTTAAATACATAAATAAATCACGCCTATATCCTCGAAGGGGTGAATTAACACTCCCTTTTCGCCAAATAAGTTAGGTCCCATCTAATAGGTGGCGAGCATAATGCCATATAATATATATCGGGCATTTAATAAATCGCAGTATCTTGCTAAGTGATATGAGAGTAGTGTTGCTGCCCGTTACTAGTCGCTGTCTTACTAGTCCCTCATTCGCCTTGTACGATGCCCACGGGACAGATGGGGGTGGTGACAATTGTATTCTACGTTGCCACGGCACTATTCATATTCTTATCTAATATACGCCAGTCTAATCCGTAACGTAAAACTTGCTTTATTTTGATTGGCTCATGTAGAAAATATACACCTGCATAGTTTTACGTGGACTACTTATATCTAGCAGTCACATCTGATTCATTTGCGATCATTATAAACGAACGTAACTTTTATTCCTAATCGTGATTTTTTTATAGATAAGTACCTAGTATAAGTACATACATACTTAAATCACGCCCATATCCCCGAAGGGGTAGGCAGAGGTGAATTCTCACCCGCGTTTCGCCAATTATGTTAAGTCCCATGTAATAGGTGGCGAGCCTATTGCCATTTATCGGGCACAAAAGTCGCAGTACAATGTCAGGACGGTAGTATAAGAGGAACGCTGCTGCTCATTCCTCATCACTGATTTATCCTTAGTCGCCTTGTACGACACCCACGGGAGAGATTTGGGATGGTGACAATTGTATTCTACTCTGCCGTCACCACACGGCTACACCACACCTAGTATAAGTACCTACTATTAATTACTAGAAGTGCCGTGTGGTGACGGCACACTAGAATACAATTTGTCATTACCCCAAATCTCTCCCGTGGGTGTCGTAACGAGTAAGGATAAAACAGTAATGAGGAATGGCAGCAGCAGCATTCCCCTTATACCACCTAGCAATGTACTGCGACTTGTGCCCAATACTATGGCAATAGGGTCGCCACCCAGTATTACATGGGACCTAACATGATTGGCGAAACGTGGGTGCTAGTCCACCTCTGCTTACCGCTTCGGGGATACAGGCGTGATTATTTAGTATTACTAGAACATACTTAACGGGGTCGTTCCACAGGAGCTCCCACGCTATAGAGCTCTGCTCCGCCGGCCGGGCCAGGGGCACGGGCACCTTGTCGATGGCCGAGATGAGCGGGCACACCCACGGGGGCGGTATACCGCCGTGGCAACAGAACACCTGGAATAAGTACCTCCACGTGGTCAGATACAACTTTCCAGGCCAGCCCGGCTATAGTCCAACAAGATGAAGGAAGGAGCGAGTTTTCCCTCCTCCCCGCATCGCCCACCCCCGCCAACATCGAGAGCGCCCCGTCCCCTCCACCGTCTCATACCGCATGAGGGTCGCGCACGATCTTGTTGGACTATAGCATCACCACCGACACACGATACACATGATAATGCCATTTATCGCTTTGAACTGTCATAATTTCATTGGTTTTTGACAGTTCAAAGAGATATCATTTTAGCTTTATCATATCGTATTTCGGTGGTCATGTTAGCCGGGCAGGGTTCATATTGGGAAAGATCAAATATTCGGAGATATTATCACCCAGGGATATAAAAAATAGCCTACGATACGAAGTACTGTCAGACCTACCAAATATACCTACTTACACAAAAACTTTCATATCAATCGGTCAAGCCGTTACAGAGGAATTTTTAACAAACACCGTGACTTTATACCTTCTCATCGACTACAGCCGCCAGGGGCAGCGCGTCGAAAACGTGGTTGATGGCGTTCCATATTCTGGGGCCTTCCGTTTCGCCATATTTGTTCACACATTCGCTGCACAAAATTAAACAGTATGTAGATAGTCTCCACAATTTAAGTCTCCATAATCTGTCTTATGTAATTAATTACATTGGGAAGAGCTCGCTAGCAGTAGCATAGCATATTTTAAAATTTTTATCTATGGTAATCTTAATATGTAAAATATGTAAATGCCTATTTTATTTTAATTTTTTTTAGCCGTGTGGTGACGGCAGAGTAGAATACAATTGTCACCACCCCAAATCTCTCCCGTGGGTGTCGTACAAGGCGACTAAGGATAAAACAGTGATGAGGAATGGGCAGCAGCGTTCCTGTTATACCTACCACCCAGCAATATACTGCGACTTTTGTGCCCGATAAATGGCAATAGGCTCGCCACCTATTACATGGGACCTGACATAATTGGCGAAACGTGGGTGCTAGTTCACCTCTGCCTACCCCTTCGGGGATATAGGCGTGATTTATGTATGTATGTGTATTTTAAGCAAAGTAGATACGTAAGCCCGTCGAGCCCAACCCTCATGCGTAGCGAGTTTTCCCTCCTCCCCGCATCACCTGCCCCCGCCCGCCTTACATCTAGAGTGCCCCGTCCCTGC